>JAZKJV010001272.1:0-600000 GCA_037367405.1 Ottelia alismoides
TGTTCGTTATCATTTTCCCAGGCAAATTTGGCAGAATTGTCCGCATACACACATCTTCTTCAGAAGCCAGATTTGCCAGCACCCAGCTGTCCAGAACTAAAGCCGCTCCCTACTTCGTTGAAGTATAGATTCCTTGCGGGAGAGTCTGAGATGTACCCAGTCATCATCACTGGCCGATCTGACTGGAGAACAAGAATCCCGTCTGATGGAGGTTCTTGAAAAGAACCGCAAGGCAATTGGATGGAGCGTAGCAGATCTCCATGGGATCAGTCCCTCGTTGTGCTCCCACCATATCTATCTCGAGGAAGGGGCAAAGCCGTCGCGTGAGTTCCAGCGGCGACTGAACCCCAACCTAAGAGAGGGTTGTTATGAAGGAAATATCAAAATGGTGGAGCGCAGATTTTATTTATCCCATTTCCGACTCCAAGTGGGTCAGCCCCTTGCATGTGGTGCCCAAGAAGACGGGCATTACGACTGTGATCAGTGAGTCGGGAGAGGAGATTGCTACACGAGTACCCACCTCTTGGCGGGTCTGTGTTGACTACAGGAAACTCAACCAGGCCACCAAGAAGGACCATTTCCCCCTGCCTTTTATTGATCAGATCATAGAGAGACTGGCAGGGAAGAGCCATTACTGCTTCCTGGATGGGTACTCGGGCTACAACCAGGTGGCCATCGCTCCTGAGGATCAGGAGAAGACACCTTTACCTGTCCCTTCGGCACATACGCTTTTCGACGCATGCCATTTGGGCTATGTAACGCCCTGGCGACTTTTCAGAGATGCATGCTGTCAATCTTTTCGGACATGGTAGGGGAGTGCTTGGAGGTCTTCATGGACGACTTCTCGTTTACGGCGACGGTTTCGATTCCTGTCTTGAATGCCTAGACCGAGTGCTCCAGCGATGCATTGCTACCCGCTTAGTTCTGTCTTGGGAGAAGAGTCACTTCATGGTGACTCAAGGGACGGTGCTTGGCCACATCATCTCCAACAGAGGCATGGAGGTTGATCCGGCCAAGGTCGATGTCATTAGGAAACTCACACCGCCGTCCAATCTGAAGCAGTTACGGTCATTTCTGGGGCACGTTGGTTTTTATAGGAGATTCATTCATTATTTCAGCAAGGTTGCCCGACCGTTGACTGATCTCTTGACGAAAGACACCGAGTTCCTTGTCGATGACAAGTGTCTTTCGTCCTTTGAAACTCTCCAGCAATGTGTTATTGAGGCTCCTGTCCTTCAGCCGCCTGATTGGTCTCTCCCATTCGAGATCATGACGGACGCCTCCGATTTTGCCGTAGGGGCAGTGCTGGGACAGAGGAGGGATGGAGTGCCATTTGCGATACACTATGCTAGCCGCACATTGGATTCCGCCCAGCGGAATTATACAGTCACAGAGAAGGAGATGCTACCAGTAGTGTTTGCCCTAGATAAATTCAGATCATATATCATTGGATCTAGAGTGACTTTGTATACTGACCACACCGCCATCAGGTACCTCATGTCAAAGAAGGATGCCAAGGCCAGACTTACTAGATGGATCCTTCTACTCCAGGAGTTCGACATTGAGATCAAGGATAAGCCTGGAGTCAAGAATGTGGTGGCGGACCATTTATCCCGATTAGAGCAGCCTGAGGATTCTGAGCAGATTGATCCCATTTGTGATACCTTCCCAGACGAAGCGATCCTTGCTATCGCCTCACTCCCATGGTATGCTGATATTGTGAACTTTCTCGTTGCTGGGAAAGTCCCACAAGATTGGCCCAAGCAGAAGATTGAGACCTTCCTTGCGAAGGCCAAGTCCTACCACTGGGAGGATCCCATCCTTTACCACGAAGGAGGGGATAGCATCTGGCGTCGGTGTATTCCTCAGGAGGAGCATCATAGTGTCCTCACTTACTGCCACAAGCTTGAGGCAGGAGGACATCACTCTGGGAGAAGAACGGCACAGAAAGTGCTCCAATCCGGTTTGTGGTGGCCTACACTCTTCAAGGACTCAGATGAGTTCGTGAAGAGGTGTACTGACTGTCAGAGGATGGGCACTTGTGGACAGCGTGATATGATGCCGATGCAACCCATTCACTTCTGTGAGGTTTTTGACGCATGGGGCATCGATTTCATGGGTCCATTCCCTAAGAGTCAGGGATTCGAGTACATTCTGTTGGCCGTAGATTATGTTAGTCGTTGGGTTGAGGCTATCCCCGCCCGAGCCGCAGATGCAAAGACAGTTTGCAAATTTTGAAGAAGCACATAATCATGCGGTTCGGGGTTCCACGAGTTCTTATTTCTGATGGGGGGTCTCATTTCATCAACGACCAGGTGAAGGCACTTGCTAGAGAGTTCAGTATAGACCATCGTGTTGCCACACCATACCATCCACAGACAAATGGTCTAGCTGAGGTGTCGAATAGGGAGATCAAGAATATTTTGCAGAAAGTCGTCCGCCCTGACCGAAAGAATTGGTCACAGCTTTTGGACTCGGTCTTGTGGGCATATCGGACATCTTTCAAGACTCCATTGGGTACATCTCCCTTTCGCCTCGTTTATGGCAAGCCATGCCATCTACCTGTCGAGCTGAGGCACAAGTCACTTTGGGCAGTCACAGATATTCTTATGGATCCAAATGGTATAGGAGACCAGAGGAGGGCAGAGTTAGCCGCCTTGGAAGAGCTTAGAGATACAGCTTTCTCAAACAGCCTACATTATAAGGAGAAAGTCAAAGAGTGGCATGATTCTCATATCAGCCACAAGCATTTTGAGATTGGACAGAAAGTATGGCTGTTTGATGCAAGGCTTAGATTATTTCCAGGGAAGCTACAGAGCAAATGGAAAGGACCCTACTTGGTCAGAAAGGTACACGATAACGGTAGCATTGATATATCTGAGTTATCTTCTGAGAGTACCTTCCGAGTGAACGGCCAGCGGCTCAAACCATTTCTAGATCATGAGCCGCGGGACGTTATTATTGCTGCTATTCATTTTGCGTGAGATGTGGTCTTTTGACTCACACCCTTTACATCTCACGCCTGATTTTCACTGTTCCTCCGCCTGTATAGATCCAGTTGTCCATATCATTCTATTCTTTAGTCCCACATCCCGTCTCTCATCTTATGATTATGCTATACTTAGGGTGTACTTTACCCTAAGTATAGGGGGGTGTCGGACCCGTGAGTATTCTTTTCATTCTTTCTGCTCTTGTTTTTGCTGCCTATACTTAGGGATATTTTACCCTAAGTATAGGGGGGCAGATTCTGTATATTCTTCACTCGGCTTTCCCTTCATGTACAGCTTTCTATACTTAGGATTAGTTAATCCTAAGTATAGGGGGAAACCACCGAGTTCCTCTCATTCTATTCATTTATTCGTTCTGTACTTAGCCATTCCTTTTCACTTCCCTTTTACTAAGCACGAGTTATGTCTTCTTCATCGCTCTTGATCACTCTGAGGACATCGTTCGAGCTAAGTATAGGGGGGTGTGTATATATTTCATATATACTTTAGCCATAACTCGTACTTTGTGTGAGTGTGTTAATAAATAAAATGGCTAAAAATCACAAATTTTTAAAATTTTTCATGTACATAAACCTCTTTTATTCTTGCACATACATAGCTAGTGTATAAAGTATTTTTGTAAAAATGATTTCAAAATCTTTTGTGTTAAAGCTTGTGTAAATATTTTGTATCAAAATTATGTATATAGTACAAAATTCTTTTCCAAAATGTTTTGAAAATCAAAAGTTTGCAAAAATCTTGTGTAAATGTTTGTAAATATCATTTTGCAAACTTGCACTTCATGCATCATACATTCATGATTTCAAAACATTTTTCAAATTTTTTGCATGATTGTAAAATATTTGTAAATAGCATCTTGTGTACATATATGTATATAGTTTTTCCTGGATGAGAGTTGACATTTAAACTAAGCCTGGAATTAAATTGAGAAATGGAAGCTTGAATAAGATCTTAATTCACTTAACTTCAAGAGGAACCTTGTAGGACTTAGGGTTAAGGCTTTTCAGGTCCATAAGGACTTAAAATCTTCGAGTCCACTAGGCTATGAGTATATGTCATCTTGATGAGCCTAAGTAGAGCACTTAACAACACACGCATGACTCTCAGAGACAATGGCTTAACTTGCACCTGCACTTTACACATGGCTCTCCATGGATGAGGTGGTGAGGAGGCAGTTTCCTTTGGCTTGGGGTAGCATATGAGGGTAGTACTTCTAGGCGGAACCTCTCTTCTTCTTATAGTGAAGGAAGTGCATCTCAACTTGGTCTAGTGGTGTTGAAAGCTAAAGACAGAAGCTGTGGGTTGCAATAAAGCTTCAAAAGAGGGATAGTCTACTGGCTCAAGGGGAAATTTCTTATATATTGCTGCACCATGTAGATATGTTGTACAGGAAGTTGTTGAAAAAAAAATGCAAAAATGCAAAAAGAACTCCAAAAAAATGGTGGGTCGGATTGAAAATTTAATAACCCCACCGGAGTATAAAGCAGAAGCTTATGGTATCCATGTTACATCTCATGAAGCTTGCAGCGGGAGACTTAGCTACACTGGCTAAGCTTCCAAAACTCTATACTTCTACCCCCTCTTCTGAGCCGGTTGCACTTGAACTTAGAAGGGAATACCCCGCTTCTCGAGGAAAGAGTTGCTAGACTGAGGCATTAGAGTTACCAGGTTTGAGGGAGGTTGTTTCTTTGTCACTTCTGAGGTGGGGAGCCACATATCACTTACACCGCAAGGGAAAATTCATGGTCATTAGAGTTTGTGTATGTAGACTTGTTCTGATCTGGTTTATTGAGGAGTCTTGCCCATAGATTGGTGGAACTTGGAGGCTGTTGAGTTTTAGGCTTAAGTCCCAATAAGGTTCCGACACATTAATAATCCAAAGATCTGATCGAGCTCCATATTTCAATTTAATGAAGGAAAATTTAATAAGTCAACCTTGATCCATGTACATCCTCTTTTTCTTTTTCTTTTTCTTTCTTTTTCACTTCTTTTTCAAATAAGTGTTTGCTAAGGGACTAGCAAAGTTAAGCATAGGGGGGTGATGAATACCCATTCATCACTCTTTATTCTTCTATTTAGCTACAAAAACCTTTGCAAATACATGTAGATATGTGTAAATACAAATAAATACCAAAAGGCATGCATTGTGTAAAAACCTATAATTAGCATGTTTTTGTGCACAAAATAAAAGAATAAAGAGCAAAAAGAAAAAGAGGAAATATTTAGAATAAATATTGAGCAACCTAACCCAAGGGAGGGCTCAGCATGGGCCTGACCGCATAAAAGCCAAAGTAGAGGGAGATAGGAGCTCATGTGTATATACTTCTGTAAATATATATTTTCCTCACCCAAAAATATGTTTGTCCATATTGTGTGTATATTTAGAAACTATTAAAAACAAAATAAAAAGATGAAAAGCAAAAAGATCAAAAATAACCTTCCTTCACCATGTGCATAAACCACACTATTGTATTTATTTAACCTTGAAAATAAATTCAATTATTTTCTAAACTTTTTGTAAAATCTATGTTACATATTGTAAATATATAAAATAACAAGAAACAAAACAAAAATCAAATAAAAATTACAAAATTGAAAATACAAAAAATACATTGTGTAAATACCATGTGTATAAATGTATTCAACCATTTATTTCACCCTTGTATATAAGTGATAAAAATAAAATAAAATATTCTTTTATTCCATATTTCATGTTGTAAATAAATAAAATACAAAATGAGCATAAAAATACATAAAAATAACAAATAAAAATAAAAAAATCAAAAATAAAAATCCATATAGTGTACATATACCTATATACATAGCCACCCTATTTTTATTTCCAAAAATTTAATTAAAAATCACCAAAAAATAGAAAAAATAAAAGAAAAATATTTCATGTTTTGAGTTTTCTTTAATTCGGCCTATTTCTACCCTAAAATAAATAAACAAAAATCGGGCACACGTGGCCGCTCCTGATTGGTCCACGGGGGACTGTTGACCCCGGTCAACTCCCCCGCGGACTCCTTCCTATTCTGGACGACGCGCGCCGCCCCGTCTTCTCCGATTTTCCCACGAGTTTCCAGGCTGTCTCCCACGCATACCCCATGCCCGGATTCTTCGCCGTTCATCCCTCTCCCTCGCCGGATCCTTCGCCATCAAATCAACGCTTTCCATCGCCGTCTCCACTCAACCCTAATCGACGCTGTCACTCTATATATTCTCATCTCCGCCGCCTCCGCGCCCATCTTTGGACCATCTCCTTCTTCCCAGTGACCTCCATTGGCACCGCAAGAGGGACAGCAAGCGTCTGCCCTTGTTGCAGTGAGGCGAGGAGGCGATTCCTTTGATCCGGCGAACTTCGCCGTCCTTGCTCCGCCGCCGGCGTTGAGCATCGAGCTTCAGGCCTTGACGCCATTCGAAGCTACGACCCGGAGTTAGCCACGCTCCAGCACAGTCTACTGCAGCCATCAGGTAGCCGATTCGACCTTCCCATTTGCGTAATTTCCGATTTCGCCCAAATCGACCCATCGCCGCATTTCTCTGATTCCGTCCCACCTCGCGTGACATCTCGACCCTCCGACCCGACCATCACCTTCGCCATTCCCTCACGCACCTTCTACGCACTTTCACTCAACCCAGATCGCACAGGATCTGGGAGCCGAGCTCCACCCGTCTCCGCCTCGCCGGAGCTCGTCCGCCCCACAGCACCGTCCACCTTCACCCCGCCTTCTTGGGTCGAGGCATTTTGCCCTCGACCGCGGAGCTTCTTGTCCACTTTGCAGGTCCAAAGGGAGGCATCTGAGCCCCTCTACAGTTCAGACCGGAGCTTCACGCCGCTAGGCCTCGCCGGAGCCTTCCAGGCTCGGCTGGGCCATTGGCCATCACCGTCAGCTGCGGGCAGCCACCAGGAACGTGTTCAGACCATTAGCAGCAGCTGAGGAGGACCGGAGTTCACGCAAGACGTCGGTGAAGTTCGCCGGCGTCGAGTTCTTCCTCCATCGTCCAGAGCCGTCCGATGAGGCATCCGCTCCAGTTCTAATCCTAGCCGTCGATCTGTAGAGGAGCAGCAGCCGTCGATCCATCTGAGGATCTCATCTGGACCGTGGCAGCCGAGGAGAGAGGCACACGAGCCCAGCACCGTCAGATCATCCACGTGGTCCTCCCTCTGCCGTCGATCGAGCCCAAGAGCCGAAGAAGTAAAGCGCCGCACATCCCAGCCGTCAGATCATACACGTGGCGCACATCCGACCGTCGGCTAATAAAGGGGTAAATATCGTAGGCCCCCCTCTGTTTGTTCTATTTCATTTTAGTCCTGTAACTTTTAATTCAAGTTGTTTATTTTCTGGGATATTTGCACCAAGGACCTCGTACTTATTTTTATTTGCATTTATACCCCTGCCAGTAGAGAGCCACGTGCTTCGTCACGTGTTACTTTGGGATATTTGCATGAAACCCCTTGTAGTTCTGGATGTTATTCATTGAATGAAAAGTTTTGTTTATTTGCATATATGCCCCTGTGAGCATTGATTATGCGCATGTGCGAATTATTTTGGGTAAATTGCAATTGGGCCCCCTGGACTTTGATACGAGTTATCAATAGGTCCTTGGGACTTATTTTTATTACCATTTGGTCCTTGAGTGCCCCAGGCACGTGCTTGGCACGTGTGTTGCTGGGGTATTTTGCACCAGGACTCCAGAACTTTTGGGTATTTGCACATAGGTCCCTGTGCACAGTGCCCCACCTTTATTTTTGAATAAAATATTAAACGACCTCCAAATCCAATGAAATTTTGACACATGGCTCCTGCCATGGTGTAGGAATTTCTATGATTTTTGGGACATTTTTGATTTCATTTATTATTTTTAAAAATTCAAAACACTCATTTTTGCCACTGTTTGACTTTAAAAATACCAAAAAAATATAAAACATCCCCAAAAATTCTAAAAAATTAGAGACTGTTTATTGCTTGTTGATTGATTTTCTAGCCAATTTTGGCTACTTTTCATCATTTAAAAACCCTAAAAATTGAAAAAACCACTAAAAACTCATAAAAATTGTAATAATAAATTAAAAATCCAAAAACACTAATTAGGGTGCCTAAATTTTCCTTATTCTTTCTAGATTATAGGAAAATTACCTTTAGGGCTTTTGAGATCCAAGAGTATTTATTTTGGATCTTAAGCCTTGCTGGACAGTACCCTTTGTTTTTCGCATTGTTTGATTTTTAATAAATAATTTACCCATTAGAAAAATTCCAAAAATTCACCAAAAACAGTAAAAACTTAAAAAACATTAAAACCAATTTTCTGGAATTTTTGCATCATTTTTTGTGTGTTTAATAAATTGTTGAAGTCCCCTTGTATTTACCTTCTTTAATTTTCTCATCATTTAAAAATTCTAAAAAAATATAAAAACAAATAAAAACACTAAAAAAAGACTCCTTTGGAATGCTGACTACATCGTAGGCCGCAAGGCCAATCTGTGCTCCTTGTGTTCGACCCTGGGAGCTATACCAGGTTAATCCTCTAGCAGGACCACTTCTCTGTGTTTCATTGATTTTATCTTCATTTGTGGTTCATTTTCTTGATTGACGCATTCGAGTGACTGAGGTCGCAACGACCTATATATTTTCTGTACCTTCTACCTCAGTCTCGCATCGATTTCGCGTCGTCAGTGGCGTCAGTACCACCTCCTCGAACTGGTGAAGCGGCGGCCTCAGTACCGCCGGTGGAATCAGCATCCTTGGTGGCATCAGTACCACCATCATCATCGTGTGCGGCCTCAGTACCGCTCTCCTCCTCCTCATCTGGTGCCCTGGGTGATCCTCGAGTCGTCGCTCAGATGAGGCGTCGCCTGCTGGTGCTCTACCGCTCCTAAGTGTAACAAAATCAGCATCAAACAGATCTGAAGACATATCATCAAATGGAACACTAGGAGTGGCATGCTCAGTGGAAACTACCTGCTCAGATTTCCTCTTCAGGCTGTTCGGATTCGGCTCTATCTGTGCAGGATGGCGGCCTTCCCTCTCATCAGGTCCCGCATCTCCTGGCGGAACTCGTCCATCTCCCGTCTAAAGGTAGCCTGCTGGTCCATGAGGAGGCGGGCTATGTCGTCCAAGGCGGGGCTCTCATGGGAGCCCGACGGGTAGCCTCTCTGGTGCTGAGGCTGCTGGAACTGATGCTGCTGCTGCTGAGAGGGGTAGGAGGACTGGATGCTGCTGCTGTGTGGCTGGTGAGCCTGCTGCTCACGTCTCCAAGACTGTCCCTGCTGCTGATAGGGACGAGGAACGAAGGACGACTGCTGGTGTGGCTGGTAGGCTGGGGGCTACTGCTGCTGGTGATCCCTCTGCTGGCTATACTGGCCTCCCTGGCCAGATGGCTGCTGCTGGGGCTGGGTACCTCCATTCCCCCACCTGAATCCGGGATGGTCTCGTCGGATCCCAGGCTGAGGACGGTCATACCAAATCCCGTTGACATCCATCAACGGCTCTGCGTCGTACTGGCTGGCGGGAGTATGGCCAGAGGCTGATCCGACTGGTATACCACCATCTGCAAGTCTGGAGATGGTGGGAACTGGTAAGAGGGCTGCTGCTGTTGGTATGGCTCTGCCTGTACAAGGTGAACCTGTCTAGGCTGTTGAAAGGAGCTGGGGGCTGAGCGAGCTGCTGCTGCCGCCGGTATCGCCTCGCGACTGAAGACAGGGCTGGGAAGCCGTCTGTGCCTCCTGGAGACACATGAGCTGGGTCTTCATGTCACTCAGAGTCTGTGCCATCTGCTCCATCTACGTGATGCCCTGGCACTGCTTCTTCTCGATCAGCTCCATGCGGTCCAACTTCTCGCTGATGATACCCATATCCGCAGCGGACGACTCTGCCTGTGCTGCTGCAACTGCAGATGAACTGGATGGACTGGCATCGACCCGTGCTATCCTCTGGTACTGCACGGGTCCTGACTGCTGCTAGGGTCTGCCCTGTGTATACAATCGGGTCTGGGACATCACCATATAGTTCTCGGTCATCTCCTCGTAGATGGCCCAAACCTGGTCGTGATCCTTGGTGAAATAGGACCCGCCACAAGAAGCGTTCACTAAGCCCTGGAGCTTTGGTGTCAGCCCGCTGAAGAAGCTCTGCACAAGGTTCGGCTTCGAGATATCATGGTGCGGGCATCGGTCTGTGAGCTCACGGAACCTCTCCCATGCCTCATGGAATTGCTCGTTGGGGAGCATGGAGAAGTTGCTGATCAGGGCCCTCGCTGCATTGGTCCGCCCGAGTGGATAGTACTTGTTCAAGTACTCGGTGCGGAGCTGCTCCCAGGTGTAAACGAACTTCCCCAAATGCTTCAGCCAGGTGGCTGCTCTGTCTGCTAGGGAGAAGGGGAAGGCGATCATCCGGATCGTGTCCTGGTCCACCTAACGGTTGTGGACAGTACTGCAAATCATCAGAAACTCCTGGAGGTGGAGATGGGGCTCCTCAGTAGCGAGCCCGTGGAAGCGAGGGAGTAGCTGCAAGGTGTTCGGGGGGAACTTGAAGTCCCCCACGATGGCTGGAAGTACTACCCAGTGGTGCGTCAGCGTCGATCCGGGGTTGTGCAACTCCCGCATCGGTCGTGGTGCTCCTCCTGCCGCGGCTGCTGCGGTTGCGGCTGCTGCTGCGGCTGCTGCATCAGCATCCTTTGGGATCCTCGGTCCCTCTCTCCTCTGCTCGCGCTCTGCTCTCTCTGTTCGCATCTGCTCCATTTCTCTCCTCATGTTGAGCATAAATGCTCCCTGATCCCTCAACTGCTGCTGGACGGTCTCTAACGAGGCGATCAGGGTGGAGTTGATCGCTCCCTGATCCAATACGAAGTGCTCAGGCTGACGGGAGCGATCCTCGGAACTGCCGGCCATGGCGTCTGCAAAATCAAACGAGCCAAACTTAGGTGCTGTCAAATCTGTGAGTCTCTCCTCTGGCTCATATCTCTCAGAACCGAAAGAAAGGGGGTCGAGGGGGAATAGGGCGGAATCGTACTCGGGCTCGGAGAACTGGTCTCGGCTCTCGCGGGCCAACCTAGATGATTGGGTAGACATGCCCGAAAGCGGTGCAGCCAGAGGCTGCCTAAGAGAGCGTCTACCCATCATCGTGATCTGGTCGAGTAGGGCGGATGAGATCTGGAAAAACTATGATCAAAATGCAAACCCCTCTGTTCACCAACGCAACACGAGCTGAAGACCGTGAAGGCTCAGTCAAATTATCTTGTCAGTTTTTATTAGGTGAACAATCAGTCTATCAGAGCGCTTACGTGACCTGTTGGGATACCCGATGCTACTCCAACCGACTGGCCCGCATGGAAGAGTCGGTAGTCAGATGGAAATAGCACCGGAGGGCTCTACCTAGGGTGCGGGTCACTCTCCCGCGCAAGCAAACCAAGCAATGAGGGGGTTGCTCTCCCCAAGACAATATTTTAGGTGAAGTGTCTTTTATGGTCAATAGTTTTAACCAGTCCCAATTTTATGGTTTTTCTTTTTAATATTTTTCAAATAAAAACAACGGCCTAACGAATTTTTCGGTTCTCCTGGTTATTTAATCCAAAACAGGGGGGAGAAGACGAAAAAGCCGATGCACGATAAATCAATGATGCATGCAAAGTCAGAAAGGCGTACCTGTCTCCAGCACTCTACATGCAATATGATCCGCGCATAAATGTAAAGACAGAAAATAAACTACTTAAATGATGCAGCGATAAAAACCGAGTCCTAGATGAGCAAGTCTACTCGCAGAACCGTCTAATCGATCACCGACCTCCAAGCCAAAGGGTCCGGTCTTGGCCTACCCCTCCTCTGCCCGATAAATCGGGGGTAGGAGAAAGCGCTTTACGGGGCAGGCTGCGGCACGTAGGCTACGAAGGAGACGAATCAGTTATTTTTATTAATTGATTATTAGTAGGTTCAATTAAGCGCACTATAGGAGCATGCAAATAATTAAGTGTGGGGACCCTACTAATTACGGCACAAGCAAGTATAAAATCCTAAATCTAGGGGCTCGATAAAAACCGCGTAAACACCGGAAAAGACAGTAAAAAGAAAGGAAAACAAAACCGCGAAAAAGCCACGAAAAACACCTAAGGGTCCCCCGAGCACACCGGTGCTCGGCGAAACAGACCCGCTAAGTCAAAGAGTCCAAGTGTCCAGTCTCTGAGTACCTGTATTATTACAATAATAATAGAATAAAAAGAAAAATAAAAACCTCTCCCACTCAACTCTCTCTTGCTCTCTCCTGCGGCTCCGTACAGAAGGGAGCCGCATCCAAGTCCTACGGTTGCGTCGGCTCCTCGAAAGTCGCCTCCGCGGTCCTCGGGCCCTCGCAAGAAATAGAGACAGGTGGTCAGACCAAAATAATCAAATAATGATAAGAAAAATAAATGGAAATAAAATGAAGGTATATATGCAAAAATGCAAAATAAAATAAACACTCAAAATAAAACAAAAACAAAAACAAAAGAAAAGAAAATAAACCAAAATAAAACAAAAATAAAATATGAACAAAAGCCGCGAAAAAGCCGCGAGCTCTAAAAGAGCCGCGAAAAGCCACGAAAACAAAAATGAAAATAAAATAAAAACTACTAAGCCGTGCTCCCCGGCAACGGCGCCATTCTGATGAACGCAAAATGACCACTCGGATAAGGGGTGCTAATCGATCGTTGCGACCCAAGCAATCAAATGCGAACAATCAAGAAAAATAGATCACCAAATAAGTGAAATCAATCGAAAACAAGCTAGCGGTCCTGCTATTAATTTAACCTGGTATAGCGACCAGGGTCGATCACAAGGAGCACGGGTTGGCCTCGCGGCCTACGAAGTAGTCAAAAAGAAATAAAAAAATAAAATAAGTATTTTTGGTGGTTTTTAAATATTTTATATTTTTTTTGGATTTTTAGTCAATTAAGAAAAAATAATAAAAACAAGAAAACAACACACTTCAACAATTTATTTAATGCACTAAAGTCAACCAAAAATTCTAACAAAAATATTTTTTTGTGTTTTATAATTTTTAGTGTTTTTGGTGAATTTTTGGTATTTTTCTGATATTTATTTAATTTTCTAAAAATCTAAAAGTGACTAAAACAGTAGGTACTGTTCAGCCGAGCTAAAAGGGCCTAGATAAAATATCTAAAGGCCATAATTAGCTGGGAGGTAATTTTCCTTTAAAGAGAATAAAACAAGGAAAATTTAGGCACCTATATTATTATTTTTGAATTTTTAATTGATTTACTAGAATTTTTATAAGATTTTGAGTGTATTTCAATTTTTAGTGGTTTTTAGTAATGAAAAATAGCCAAAATTGGCTAGAAAATCAAACACAACAAAATAGACAGTAGACAATTTTTTGTAATTTTTACACACTATTTGATATTTTTTTGTGGTTTTAAAAGTTAGACAGTAGCAAAAATGGAGATTTTTTAATTTTTAAAATATCAAATGAAAACAAAAATGTCCTAAAAAATCCTCGAAAATTTTACACTCTGGCAGGAGCCATGTATCCAATTTTCGTTGGATTTGGAGGTGTTTTGCTATTTTATCCAAAAATAAAGAAGGGGCACAGTGTACAGGGACCAAAGTGCAAATACCCGAAAGTCTGGGGGTCTGGTGCAATCAACCCAGCGAAACACGTGCTACGCGCGTGCCTGGGGCACTCAGGGACCCAAATGTAAGAAAAATAAGTTCCAAGGGCTTTCTGGTAACAGGTACCAAAAGTCCATGGACCTATTCGCAAAATACCCAAAAATATCCGCACATGCTCAAATGTATCACGCACAGGGGTATAAATGAAATTTCTAAAAAGTATTCATTCATTAAGGAACAACAAGAACTACAGGGGCATGATATGCAAATAAGCCAAAAACTCATGTGTTGAAGCACGTGTCAGACCATACACAGGGGCATAAATGCAAACTAAACAAAGTACGAGGTCCTCTATGCAATAATCCCAAAAACTAAACAACTATATTACGTATTAACAGGACTAACTACGAAATGCAATAAACAGAAGGGCCTAAGGGTAATTTACCCTTTATTAATGGAGCGGCTGGATGGAGGCCACGCGGAGCATCTAACGGTGGTGGGCGATTGGGGGTCCAATGTTGCGCTCCTCGGGCGAATCCAACAGCGAAGGTGTAGCCACGTGTATGATCTAGCGGTTGAGGGTATCGGTGGCTATCCCTCTCGGCTCGGACGGTCCAGATCGCCTCGTGGATGAATCTAACGATGACGGGCCCTCCTCAAGTGAACGGCCGAGATGCGAACTGGAGGGTGAGGATGATCGGACGGTCGGGGAAGGTATCGGAAGAACAATTGGCCGGCGAAGTTCGCCGGCCTCGTGCGTGCGCTGAGAACCTCCCCTGCTGCTCGTGAAGGTCGGAGAAGCTCCGCTATAACGTCCCGCAGCTGCTGGTGAACTCCGATGATCCAGCCGAGCCCTGGAGGGCTCCGACGAGGTCGGCGGAGGAAGAGCTTCTGGTCTGAATGACCCAACCCCTCAGACGGGCTGGGAAGCACCTGCAAAGTAGACCAAAAGACTCACGGGTCGAGGGCAAACTGCCTCGACCCAGTTAGGCGGGTGACGGTGGACTGTGGGGCGATATGGGCGAGCTCCGGCGAAGGGGGGGACGGTGAAGCTCGAATCCCAGCTCCTGTGCGAGCTGGGTTGGATGGAGATATGGAGAAGATGCGCGGGAAGGAGGCGATGGCTATGGTGAAGCCCGATGATCGATTGGGGGTCGGACGTGGACGGAATCGACGATGGACGACGGAGCGGTGATTTGGGGTTAACTAGGAATTAAAGGAAAAGAAAGGACGACGGAGCTACCTGGGTGGACGGTGAGACTAGGGACGAGATTACGCAGCTCTGGGTCGTCACCTCGAGGAGCGTCTCCCTCCGAGGCTCGATGCTCCTACTGGTGGCGGAGCAAGGCGGTGATGCTCGCCGGATCAGTGGTCTCGCTCCCTCTCCTCGCTTCGACACCACGGGGGACAAGCTGTCACTCTTGCCTACGCAATGGAGCTCACGGGAAGTGGAATCGAATGGCCAAAGATAGACAATGAAGGTGGCGGAGCTGGCGTTATATACGCTGGAGGGTCCGGAAAGGAGCGCGCAGGTAGGGCAATCTGGAGCGCGGATCCCAAGGCAAATACTCCGGCGAGGGTGATGGATATCTCAAGATTAATTCGGACCTGGGGTTTGAGCAAGGCATGATCGGGTTTAGCGGGGAAAATCCGAGAAGATGGATACCCGCTAAGGACCCGTGGGAAGTGGTCCTGGGGGGTGGTAGTTGACCGGGCGGTCAACAATCCCAGGACCAGTAGGAAGCGGCCACGTGGCTGGATTTTGAAGGTGAAAATTAAGGTAGCAAATGGCCGAATTTGCAAAAAGTTGAAACATGAAATATTTTTATTTTATTTTTTTCTATTTTTTAGTGATTTTTAAATAATTTTTCAAAGTAAAAATAGTGTATTTACATAGTAGGTTCATATATAGGTATATATACAATATATATGTTTTTAATTTTTGATTTTTAATTTCTTATTTTTATACAATTTTATTCCTATTTTATATTTTATTTATTTATATTATAAAATAAGGAATAAAAAGATATTTTTATTTTATTTTTATTATTTATCTATATGGGTGAAATAAATACATATGTATATCTATGTACATGGTATATTTACAATGTATTTTTGTGTTTTTAATTTTGCTATTTTTATTTTGTTTTTGTTTTAATTGTTTTTATTTTATTTATTTACATTACATAATATAAGATATTTACAAGAATTTTGGAAATTAATTTTATTTATTTATAAGGTTAAATAAATATAGGGATGGTCTGTGTACAAGGTGACTATACACAAGTGGTGTTTTTGTTTTCTTTTTAATTTTTATATTTTTATATTGATTTTATATTTAGGAATATATACAAATATTTACAAGCCAATTTGCATCTATTTTTGTGAGAGAAAATATTTTATTGTATTTTCATAAGTATTTACACACATGAGCCCCTATCTCCCTCTACTTTGGCTTTTATGCGGTCAGGCCCATGCTGAGCCCTCTCTTAGGTTAGGTTGCTCAATATTTATTCTAAATATTTCCCTCTTTTTCTTTTTAATCTTTATTCTTTTATTTTTGCACAAAAACATGCTAATTATAGGTTTTTACATGCATGCTTTTGGTAATTATTTCCATTTACACATATCTACATGCATTTGCAAAGGTTTTTGTAGCTAAAATATAAGAATAAAGAGTGATGAATGAGTATTCATCACTTCCCGACCTCGATGACATAGTCTGACTTCAACAACTGCATTGATGCTTGTGGCCTTTTGGAACTCCACTCTAGTGGAAATCCGTGGACGTGGAATAACTGTTCGGTGGGCTCCACTAGGGTTGCGGCCAGAATTGATCGGGCCCTCATCAACGACGCTTGGTTGCGCGCTCTCCCCACGGCAACTGTGCGCTACTCTCCTCTCCCGGCTAGCGACCAACTACTGATGTCTGTTTCCCTGGCAATATCGTGCTCTAAGGCAAGACCCTTCTGTTACTTTGACTATTGGGCTTCCCGCCCTGGATATGCGGATATTGTGATTAATGCTTGGGCGTTGCCCACCTATGGTAATCCCGTCTCCCGGCTTGTGAGGAAGCTTAAAAATGTTAAGCTCGCTCTGAAGGATTGGTCTAAAGAGGGAGCGAATATATTCCGTGAGGTGAAGGCCACCGAGGCTGCCCTAACTGCGGTTAATAAAGCCCTCTCGGTCGACCCCCTTGACCCCATCTTAGCTCAGCTTGAGCTTGAGGTCAAGGCGCACTGTGTAACTCTTGAGAATGACCTTGAGTCCGCTTGGAGGCAGAAAAGCCGAATGGATTGGCTCACCCTTGGAGACCGAAACACCAGGTTCTTCCAGATGTGTGCTAAAGACCGTATTGCCAGGAACTCCATCCCCCCCTTCTCTCAAGTGATGGGATGCTCATTGACAAACAAACCTTGGTTGCCGAGGCTGCCGTGAGCTTCTTCGAGGATCTCCTGGGCCCCTCCTCTCCACGCCCCCCCTCAATGCGCCACCGCCTCCAAAAATGCGTATAACCTCGGATGCTTGTGCCTGGATGGAACGACCCTTCCATGAGGAAGAGATTCACGACGCTGTTAGATCTATTCATTCCTCCAAAGCCCCGGGGCCGGACGGCTTTAATGGTGGATTTTTTAAGCGCCACTGGACGCTCATCAAAGCTGACCTCTGCGAGGCTATTGGTTACCTCTTCCAATGTGGTAAGCACATTGTTGGGTTGAATCAAACATTCTTAACGCTAGTACCAAAGGTCAGCTCTCCGAATGCTCTCGGACTTTCGGCCGATTTCATGTTGTAATGTTGTCTATAAAATATTCGCCAAGATGTTGGCGTCTCGCCTGGCGGCAGTGCTTCCCCTTCTCATCTCTCCCTACCAATCAACCTTTATTAAAGGCCGCACCATGGGAGATAACCTGCGGCTGGCGCAAGAAATCATGTTGGGTTTTGACAGGAAGTCATCACTCAATCGGGCCTGCATTAAGATTGATCTCTCCAAAGCCTTCGACTCCATTGAGCATGAATTTATTATCCAGTGCTTTAAAGGCATGGGTTTTGGTGAACGATGGCTCGCCTGGATTCGTGCTTGTATCTCCTCCGCCTCCTTCTCCGTCTTAGTCAATGGCTCTCCTTATGGTTACTTCTGTGGTTCACGTGGGCTTCGGCAGGGTGATCCTCTCAGCCCTCTCCTATTTGTTGTTGGGATGGAGGCCCTATCAAGTCTTGTGGATGAGTATGTTCATAAAGGTGCCCTTAAGCCTCTCACTTGCTGCAGGCGGCCTGTGCCTTCCCACCTTATTTATGCAGACGACCTCCTCTTCTTCTGCAAGGCTTCATCCTCTTCGCTCCTTTTGATCAAGGACATTCTCCGTGATTTCTTGGGTATTTCTGGGCTTGCTATGAATGCCCGGAAGAGCAAGTTCTTTCGCCCTAAAGCCTCTCCTGCGGACTTTGGGATTTGCCTCTGCCTGGGGATGTTCCGCCACAGTCTACCTACTACCTACCTTGGTCTACCTCTTGCCTCCTCCTTTGGTAGGCGTTCTTCTGCGCGTCCTCTTGAAGACAGGGTCAGGGCCTTGCTTGGTGGCTGGAAAGCAAAGGCCCTGTCCATGGCCGGCCGGTTACAGCTCTTGAAGTCCGTCATTGGTGGGGTTGTGCTGTTCTGGGCGGATGGCACGGTCACCCCCCCCCTCCCCCCGGACAGCGTGGAAAATTGACATGTTATGACTTCCTTTGGAATTATGGCACCCACCACATTGCGTGGGATACTCTTTGTCTTCTGAAAGGGGAGGGCGGCATGGGTCTTCGTTCCGTGCATACTACCAAGTCGGCATTGGCTATCTCCTGGACGTGGAAGTTACTGAACCTTGGCCCCTCACTGTGGGCGGACTTCATGCACTCTAAATACCTACAATCAACCTCCCTGTTCGATGTCGCACCGACCTCCGCTGCTTCCCAATCTGTAAGCTTATCCTTTCCTTCCGCACTCTATCCCGGGCTGCTGTGTCCTGCTCTACCCCTCCTTTCATGTGGCTCCCCGTCGGCTCTCGCTTCTCTCATGCTGCTGCTGTGGATCTCGTTCGTCCGAGGGGGGCTCCTGTCACTTGGGCGCCTATGGTTTGGGGCAAGGGGGGCGTCCCCAAGCACTGTTGTACTCTCTACCGCGCTCTTTTGGGTAGGCTGCCCACAACTGACCGCCTCGCGCACCATGTCATCTCCCCCCACTCTCACTGCTATCTTTGTAATGTTGCCTTGGAGTCTCACGCTCACCTCTTCTTCGACTGCGACTTCGCTCGGGAGTGCTGGTCCAAGATCTGCAGTGCATACTATCAGGCTTCCTACTTCCCGAGGAACCTCCCCCAGACCTTGGACTGGATTGCCTCGCTCAACCCTGTTGGTGTCAGAAAACGATTACGTATCGCTCTTGCGGCGGTTTGCTGGGAGATTTGGAAGGAAAGAAACAACCGGTGGACCACCGGTCTGCTCGCCACACCTGCTAGAATTATAACCTCTGTGATTACAAACACCAACATAGTATGTGATTGGAACTAAGCCCAGATTTTTGTTGCTTCTGGGCTCTGTTCATTTACAATTTTTTGTACCCATGGCCTATGCCTTCCAACTGTAACTTTTAATACTGGTATAGTTTATAGTGAAAACGTTTCAAAAAAAAATCATACCCTTTCTCTCTCCGAAAAACCCAGGCAAGCTGCCCCACTCTCACCCTCTCGCCCCCAGACAAGCTGCCCTGCTCCGGCCCGCGCCTCTCGAGCTCCATCACCCCCTCCTCCCCCCTCGCTGGCGAGCTCCAGCCCCAGGCACCCCCACCGTGCCCCGCGCCTCCCGAGCTCCATCACCCCTTCCTCCCCCCTCGTTGGCGAGCTCCAGCTCCTGGCACCCCCCGCCGCGCCACTCCAGAAACCTCCCCATTCACGCGCCTCTGCCCCGCATGCGAGACCGTGCGCCTCTGCCCCGCATCTGCCTCCTGCTCCCCTGCATGCCCTCGACACGCTGCCCCGTGCCACCCGAGCTCCATCACCCCCTCCCCTCTGCTGGCGAGCTGTAGCTCCAGGCATCCCCCGCCGTGCCACAAGCTCCAGAACCCCCCCCACTCACACGCCTGCCCTGCGCCTCCCGAGCTCCATCAGCCCCCGCTGGGTGAGCTCCAGATCCAGACCCCCCCCCTCCGCCGCCGCCGCGCTATAAGCTCCAGAACCCCCAGTCTCGGATGAGCTTGCTCGGTGCTCGGTTCTCGCTTTGAGTTCGAAGGCTTTGGAGCTCGTAACGTGGAGGATTTTTACACGGATCTCGCTTGGAGTTGAACGTGGGCTGTGATAATTGAGGAATGAATGGGCTTTAATTATCTAATTTATTTAACGAAGAAAATATGAACAAGTGATGTCTCGTTGCAACCCCAAACTCTTAAATCAAAAATTATTTTTATTCTAATAAAGAGAACAAATGCTATTTATTATAAATGTATAATAAAAAGGATCAAACTCAGGAAGGCTACAATAAAGGTTATTTAATTATCGTTACTTAAAAGGATTTTTTCTTTCCTTTTCTTTTTTACCGTTTATGTTTTTTAATTAATTATATATTTTTTATGGATTTTCTTTCGCCCTACGGGAGACCGACCATTCATCCGAAGTTTCCCTTTGTTTTTTGCTCAATAACATCGGCCAAAGCTCCAACTTCGAGCTACGAATAAATTGCAGGCGACAAAGGAGCAAACTGGAGCGAAATCAACACATTGAGGTCAGCATTTCAACGCATTGGAGCAGGAGCTCTAGGTCCCGGATCAGCGGGATCTGGACCTTGTTTCCACCTCAGATCGACGCATGGTTATAGTTGGGACAACTTGAGACCGTCCGGAGGTAGTTTAGAGCTAGATCGGAGGAGACTATATCGTTGGAAGTTCATCAAGAGGCCTTCTTCCGAGTTCTTCCAGAGGCTCTCATTAGCCTTAGATCAAGATCAACGGCTAACAGATTACATCGCAGTCGTCCACACATGCCCAATTCTTGATCGTCAGATCATATCTTCGCCATTGCATCACAACCGCGCGATCAGCACGTGCCCTGCACATGTGGTTGGTGAAATAACATTCTCTTCCTTTACATTTTTATTCATTGTAAATAAGTCAAAGTGGATAAATGTCTTATGTTGGTTGTTTGAATAACTACACATGTGCCGTTTGTGTTTTCATTAATTACATTTTAGTCCTTCTGATATAGATCCTTGTGCATTGATACATGGGCTTTGGAAATTTTGCAATAAAAGTCTTTTTGCTTGCTGTTATTATTTGATCCAAAGTTTTTAATGTTTGCAAATAAGTCCTTTAATGACAGATTCACACGCGTAAACGTGTGAATCAGTGGATAAATTGTAAGTTAGGTCATGCATTTCTTTTATTTATCATTATTCAATTTATAAATTATTAATAATTGCATATTCGTCCGGTTTCTGCAATATTTGATTTTTTTTAATTGATCCTCATTATTTAGCGAAGTAACCCTAAAAATCTATTAAAATTAAAGCAAGCTCATACATGATTGTTTTATCACCAAAATTTTTTGTTTGCAAAATTAATTTGTTTTGTTATTTTTAAAAGTTCAAAGACAATGTTTTTTTCTCTATTTAAACTTAAAAATTCATAAACAATTTTGAAAAACATTTGAAAATTATAAAATATAATAGTTGTCTTTTATTCTGTTTTATCACATGTATAAATTTCACACAAAAATATTTTCAGAAAGTGCTAAAATTTGAAAAATACAGAAAAGCTAAAATATTTACACAAGTTCACTGAAAAACTAAAAAAAACATAAATTGGCTTGTTTTAAAGCTTGATAAAAATCTTTATGTTTAAAAATTACTTGTAGTTTCTTTTCTTTGATTTTAGAATAAAGCCAAAACAATAGCTTTATTTTCAGTTTGTTCATTGTTTGAGTTTTTATTCTTTAAAAAAATCTTCAAAAAAACACCCTAAGGCCATGTTTCGATTGAGGGTTAACCCTCCCTTTGGGGGTTTATCCCTCAAATCCACCCCTTCTCTCACTTGTGGGGTCTACACTTTCTCTCTTTTTTAATACATTATATAAATCATTTTTCTTTTATACATTCCATCAAAAAATAATATATTATACCATCATATCATCTAAAAATTATAAACTACTCAACTTCTACTCACTTTTCCAAACTTCAATACAATCACATCACAATAACTACTCACTTTTCCAAACTCCAATACAATCACATCATAACAAACCCACTCAATACAAAACCCTCTATCCAAACATCAAAACACAAAAACGGGTTATCCTCCCCCAGTTTACCCCCGAGTAACCCGGTAACCAAGCACATTTTATATCATTTTCCTCTTTGAAGTGAATATAAATATCATACAAATGTGTAAAATATAAAATTATATTTTCAAAATATGAATGTAAATACAAAATAAATATTGATTATTCAGATATAGATATTTGAAAAAGGAATACGAATTTATATATGAATATTATACATGTCCATATTTACTTAAAAGTTATAAGCATTTTAGATTAATAACAATTGCCAATGTATAAAAAGTATATTAAATATTTTAATAGTGAATATGTGCATAAAAATAACTAAATAATAACAAAGAAATATAAAGATATAAGTAAATAATAAAAGAAAGCTTACCAAACTTGCTTCTTTGTGTACCCAGTATCGTCCAAAATTTGAAAAATCGTGTTTGTATTCATAGTTCGTATTTGTTTTCATAATTGTATCCTTTAAAAAATGAATATTCATAATTGCATCCTCAAAATTTTGAACATTTGTATTCGTCCAAATTGAGGATATTATATTTATATTCATATTCAATGAATGTTGAACATTTATATTCGTATTTGCCATATACGAGAAAATGGCATCCATATCTTCTCTTTTACGAATGTTGATACAAACGGATATGAATATATGTGTATTCATTTTCATCTCTATAGTGATCCGACCAGCGAAAGGCTTGGACCTGACTCGAACCCGATAGATTTATGGGTCAGAGCAACATGAACCTGTGGTGGCCTATTGAGACTCGCCCCAAGCTGCCATATTTGATATTGCTTAATTTTTGCATGGGATTCGCATATGGTACGAACCCATAAACCCTCCCTCAAGGGGATTCCCTAGTGCCTACTCCCCCAACTCTCCCAAGAATTCTCCAATCCCCTTGCCACCATCACCAGCCCCCATCTCCGCCATCCTACCCCTCCCCGTGATCGTACATGATGACAACATCCCTCCTAGGATGGTGGGATCCGATCCCTCTCACTGTGACCCTTGTACTCTCTCTAGGGATGCAAACGAACGAATACAAATGCGAATTTAGGTCATACCGTAACCATATCCATATTATTTTACAAATATGAATGTTAGACGAATGTAAAAAATCAAGATCCAATTCCTCAAAATATGAATACGAATACGAAACGAATCTTTTACGAACGAATACGAATATACAAACGAATGTTAACTTTAACATGAATATTAAATTATAAATCAAAATGTACCTAGATTATTTGGTGATCACTTCCGCATAACTTCAATCTTTTGCTTAACCACATTCCATGATTCAAACAAGCAGCATATGCTGTATAAAATATACATTATATGCCATAATATAAGAGATCCTCTTGTGCAATCACATAAGAATATAGTAGAATGGAATGAACATTAGAAGATTAAGATGATATACCACATCGGTTGCAGTTGTGTGGGATTGCGAGGGAGATGAGGGAGGCGCCTGCCTGTGGCTGTGAGGGCGGGCGAGGCGAGGTAGCGGCTGCAACGGAGGGAGAGGAGATGGTCGATACGAGGGTGGGGCTGGCGGCAGGGGGGCTGTAAGGGGGAGGCGGTGGTTGGCAGGGGGAGGTGGGGAGTCGAAGGGCGCGGGGGGTGGCAGGGGGTGGGGGACGTAGGGGGAGGTGGTGGTCGGCAGTGGGGAGGCGGGGAGGTGAAGGGAGGAGGGGACGGAGGGAGCAGGGGGACGCGGGGCGGCAGGGGTGAAGGGGGTGACGGGGGGCGGAAGATGCAGAGGAAGGAGAGGCGACATGGGGAGGTGGTGAGGGAGGCAGAGGGTGCATGGGAGTCGGTGGGCGGTAGACAACACGAGGATGAGGTCAGGGGGAGGCGTGGGTGGCGACCTGGGGGGAGGGGTCGTGGGGGCGGGGGGAAGAGGGCGTCGGGGTTGGGGACTGGGGAGGGGATTTGGGGGGGTGGGATATTAACCCTAATTTTAATTTTTTTAGAAAATAGAATACGAATATTCATATTCATATTTGGATTTGTTTGTTTTTTTGTATTCGTATTCGCATTCGTTAACTCAAGATTCGTATTCGTATTCGTAAAAAATTCGTTTACAATATTCGCATTCGTATACGTATTCGCCTGTTTTAAAAAAATAAGAACCATAAACTTTTAAAAACAAATACAAATACGAACGAATACGAATATTACCGCATCTGTTTGCATCCCTAACTCTCTCTCATCCTCATGACCTTCCATGGTTGTTCCTTATCGGTGCATCATTCCCCACCGCCACCTCCTCCCTGCTAATTATGGTTGCGATAACACATATTTATACACACAGAATCGTGATCTTACATACGGTTGTGATTACACAAAGTTATAAACGTCAGAGATTATGATTTTGGCTTATGGGAATATATAATATAGGTTTTTAAATATCATGTGTGGGTTGCATTACTTATGTGAATAGATGACACCAATCTTTGTATCTAAAGCTCTAGGACATGGGAATCAAGGTGGGAATGTCGATATTGGGAGCACCATCTGCACACATTTTTCATCTTGCATAGACCATTTCTCCTGATTATTTTCACGCCAACTACCAAATGTTTACTAGAATAGCTTTTCCTTAAGAATGTACTTATATTGTACGCTAATAATCAAGTAGTAAACATTTTTTTATTTGTGTGGTTAGTTAATGGATGTTGTTAGTGACAATGTTGGCGATGTGAATGGAACTTTGGCTAGCAATCCTGATGCTCATGTTGATATTAGCACTAGTAGACACAAACGAGCCACACATTATTTATCATTTGTTTGGAATAGCTTTAAAAGTGTTGGTTCGAAAGAAAAAGGTGAAGAAAATGTGATTGTTTAAAATATCACCAGATTTTTTGTCATGTGGAACATAAGGCGGTATCACTTATGTAAAAAGGCACATTAACAAATGTTGTATATACAATTGAAGTAAAAATGAAGGTTAACAACTATTATATTATTCTACATTTGAAAATGCTACTAGCTCTCTCAGGAATTGGAAATTTGATTAAGAAAGAAATCGAGAAAATCTGACTCGAGTGTTTATGCAACATGACTTTTCTTTCCACTTATTTGAAAAAGATGTTCTCAGGGTATTATTGCCAAATCTATGACCAAGATTGAAGACCCTTTCTTGATTCACTTTGAAAGGAGTTGCATAAAAATACATGATAAAGAGAAAATCAAGTTAAAAGATGAGACTAAAAAATCTTCCTAAAGAATTTGCATAAAAACATATTTATGGACATCTAGATAATGGGATATATTGCTATCACGATTACTATTGATGAGCATTAGACTTCCATCTTTGCACACCAATGATAATCTTTCCAATATGATTGTCCGTCAATTATCAGAATGAGGTATTGAATTTGTGGATTATTAAAGTGGACAAGGCATATGTTAAGGATGTAGTAGTCAGCAATTTGATTAAGCATTTTTCTACAAGAAGATTTTCCATGTTCGATGTTGGCACATATTTTAAATTTAGTTCTTCAAGAGGGTTGATTAAAATTAATGAAACTTGCTAAAATAAAAATTTTGGTCAAGTATGCTAAGAGCTCACAATGTTAATGACATCTCGAGCAATGGAGAATGGAAGAAAGCGGATAATATTTCAGGAACTTTGGGATTATTTATATGGCAAGAAAAGTTTTTCAAGGCATCGCTATTCCACCTCTAATTTGTTTTTTAACCAGATCTTTTAAATCAAAAGGGTGTTGAATCTTTACTTGCAAGTGATGTCTTCTCCATAAGTATGCCAACCAAAATGGTTGTCAAATTTTAAAAGTATTGGAAGGAATGCATATGCAATTTACCTTTGGCTATCGCTGTCACCCTTGATCATTAGTACAAGTCCGAGTACATTTGATTTTGCTTATAGAAAGTATATTCATATTTTTATGCAATTTCAATACACAGTGCTACAAAATGTATACAATTTCTATCACTACTATGGTCACTGATAATACACGTGAATCCACTACGGGGAAAAAGAGAGAAGATTCTTAAGTGAATTTCGTAAGACATAAAAAGAGAGGGCATGGAAATAAATCGAAGGATTTGTACGTATTTAGTTGATAGCTCTAAATATTTTGATGATAGAGGAAACGATTCCATCAATATTCTACATTGCTGGACAGTAATCGGTTGGATCTCTCCACAGTGGAAGTTTTGATTTGCGTTCAAGATTGATTGTGTGGTCTAGGAACATCAAGCGAAGAAGCCAATGATAATGAGGACTTAATTGTTACATGTATGTTGAGTCTTATGTTAGTTGAGTATTTCTTTAATTAGCATTGGTTTTTCAATTATCCATGAAACTCTTCTTTTTATGAAGTTTAGATGTTCATCCAGCTGAATGACAAAAAAGGAATTGTCGATTTTTATTTACAGACGTCTTAACGGTATATTCATTTTACACATAAATAATTCTCTCCCGCCATTAAAGATTTAATTATATACATGACATAATACTTTTGTTTCATGTTAGATATCAGCCGGGGAACCACATATGCTTTTAAAATTTGGTTGATTTTTTTGTTTAATGGAATAAAGTTTTATATTTCAAGCACTTTTGTTGCTTAACTTTTATTCGTCTCAATGCAACAATTTGTATCTGGGTTTTAAAGAGTTTAAATATGTAGACTATATTACCATTATTCAGTTGTAAACTCTACTTATCTAAATATTGTTTGAATGGGAAAATAAACCACAACCAAGAATTACAAAACTACTATTCAATGGAACAAACCCTTTATCTGAATACACATCGCGACTAAGATCCTTGATATAATTTACAATGTTAGCTTTCTAAGTAATATAGTGGATTATGGCATTATGTTAGAATTCATTATAAAATAATATTGTGAATAGGCATGTACGTCGGATTTTAGGGAATCTATTTTTATTATCTTCCCAATTTCGCATCACGTATACATTCTTGACATAGCCAAACTTGCCTTATTGAAGTAGTTTTTTGATTTTAGTCTTAATAGGATAACCACTATTATTAGACAAATGTTTTTCCACATGAATATGTGTGAGAATATGATAAGCTTTCACTATTTATGAATTAAAAGTGTGAATACCAATGGAGAACGCTTTCTTATTGTAAAGTAAGCCTCATAATCATGACTATATACATAAGTGGTCTCATGCTTGTTTGTTGACATGTATGTTGATAGTTTTAAATGTTTGATTTTATAGAAATGTCATTGCAACTCTCGAAACAAGAAACAAACAAATTTTTATCTTTTTTAACCTGGTAAGATTCCAAATCGAACTAAGGAGGCAAACTTTCAACTTAGGTAAATGGTAGAATTTTAGGTTTCTAGGGGTTCTTTGTTTCTTTTTGGTATTTTTTAGTTTTTTTTTATTTTTTGGTAGTTTTAGAAGTGTGAATATGTTTTTATGTTATTTTATGTGGGTGTGTATGTGTGATAAGCTATATGTGTATACATTTTCTATTTTTCTATGTATTTTATTTTTTTAGATTTTTATCAGTTGTGCCCCTTCGAGATATTGCAATATCAATTATGCCTTTTGGGAATATCATTTGTGCCACTGACTTCTTGCCATTCTATCACTTGTGCCCCTCTATTACTTTGACTGTCAATAAACTGAACTTAGACATGGTTTAATCAAACCATGGTGTAGTTAAGAGGGGCATATCTGGAAGAAAAGCCCCCACCTCCTCCTTAACCCCTTCGACACTTGGGGATTGGATCGCGACGACGGTTGTGAGAAAGGTGATATGGGAATTGGCGGAGGAATGGTTCTTCTGCTACATGAGGGGGAAGAGGATAGGAGGTCAGCTTTGGGAGGCTGGGGGCAGAGGAGATGAGCAGAGGAGGGGGGGCTAGGGGCGAAGGAGGGAGGAAGTTGGGGGTAGAGAGGATGGGGCAGAGGAGTGAGGAGGAGGAGAAGGAGGTTGGGAGCAGAGGAGGAGGGGACGGAGGAGGAGGTCGGCCTTGGGAGGAGGATGGGAGGGGGGAGGAGGTCATCCTTGGGAGGAGGATGGGAGGGAGGAGGAGGAGGGGAGGAGGAAGGGAGGAGCTCAGCCTAAGGAGGAGGAGGTGGTCAGCCTACGAAGGAGGAGGGGAGGGAGGAGGAGGTCGGTCTAGGAAGGTAGAGGGGAAGGAGGAGGGAGAGGATGAGGAGGGTCAAGAAAGACCTCTCATCCCTTTTTTCTATTTATTTCCATTTGTGTCCCCAAAGTATATTTACGTTGGGGATGGACGACAACTAACCCGAGTGACACAAATACGTTATAGGACTACAAGAAGTCAGGGGCACAACTGACATTCCCAAAAAGCGAGGGGTGTAACTGATATTGCAATATCTCAAAGGGGCACAATTGATAAAAACTCTATTTTTTCAATATTTTTATGTTTCATGATTTTTAATTCTTATTTAACTTTTATTTTGTATTTTTAGTATTTTCAATAAAGCATGAATAAGATTGTTAAAATTTATATTTATTAAGGGAAAAAGTAATATTTTTTATTTTTTAAAAATATATGTAAAATGCTTAAAGTTAAGTTTTAATTTTTTTTGTTTTCTATAGAAGTTAGTTTTTAGTGAATTTTGTGACATTTTTAAGTTTATATGGATTTTAGAAAACTATTTAATTGGGAAAATAATGTATCACTATCAAACTGCGTTGCTTTCAAGGTAGTAAAACATATGGTTCTTATCATATGTGCCCTTCTTAACTTATTCAATATCAATCATGCCCCTCTCTTTTTCAGAATATCAGTTATGCCCCTATATTCTTACAGAATATACCCTTTTGTATTATCAGTATGTCCCTACTTTACCTCAAAGAAAGGACAAAATCGGTATTCCAAAAAAGAGAGGGAACTGATATTGCAAAACTTAAGAAGGGCATGAGTTATAAAAATCCTAAAACACAACGTAAAGATTTGAGATATACTTTTATTTATAGAGAATTTTAATACCTTTAAACTAATGTATTGTACATAACTTTCTGACTTCTCAATGATTGTATAAGATTTTTAAAAGATTTTTAGTATTTTAGGATGTTAAGGTATATATTGTGATTTTTATTGATTGCCATATATGTCTATAAAATATAATTTTTTTATATTTTTTATTAGTATTTATTTTTAATGCTTTTTAAAGTAGAAGGTTTTATAAGCATTTTTATTTATTAAAATTTTAAATGACAATATTGTTCAAAACTAAAAATACATGCAATACTATATATTAATTCGTATATTAGAGTATTTTTATTTTATTTAATATATTGCATTTATTATACAATTAATAGTATTTGATGCATTTATTTATTATATAGAGACTTAATAGTAATTACTTAAAGGGTTCTTTACAGTTGTGCCCGCTTAAATTTAGCAATATCATGTATGCCCCTCTCTTTTTACAATATCAATTGTGTGCAACTATATTCTTGTAGTTGAAGCACATGTGCCTGTCATCCACCTCCCAAACGGATTTGATTTTTGGACACATGGTGTAATTAGAAAGTAAACTTGGGATAAAAATGTCTTCACTTCACATCACACCTCTGATGTGGATGGAATACATCAGATATGAGGATCTATGAGTCTCGAGCTCCCTCATCATCTCTTGTTAGTGAAGCCGCAAAGTTCTAGGACTTAAAACAACATCCTCAGTGGACATGGACTCTATCGAGTGGCAGAATCACAAGGATCTGAAGCAACAACTTCTAGGAGAAGCCCATCATCAATATTCTCGATCCTTTTCCATTCATATGAAGCATCTTCTAGTAGTAGAGCAGATTTACCAAGAGATCCTTCTTCATCAGTGAAATAACAATTTTGTAGAGGGTCATACGATCTCACAAGATGAGATCGCAGTCGATGTGTTGACCGCTCAAGAAAACTACTAAATTCAACAATTAACCCACAATGATGATAATTCAATAACAAGCAGTGTGGAATAAAAATGTATTATAACTCTATAACAAGGATGTGTATATGTGCAAGTATGTAGAAGTCGAACACATGGAGCAAACGGCTATATCGGGGCAATAAAGCACAATGATGATAATGAAAGTACTTGTCTGTATTTTTAATAAGGGTTTTTGATTTTTTTGATTTGTTTATTTTTGATTTTATATTTTTATATTTTGATTTTCAATTTTCTGATTTTATATTTTCTTTTTATATTTTTATATTTTTTAATTCCTTTTCTTTTAAAATATATAATAAGCTGTATATAGGACATATATAAACTACAAGCTAGAGTTGAAATAAAAATTCACAAAAAAGCTCAAAAATACGAAAATAAAATATTTTTAGGGTTTCAATAATTATTTCACTGTTTTTGCGATTTTCAAGAATTTTTGCTATTTTTTTATTTTAAAGTAAAAAATAAACTAAAACAAGGGTAAAATAAATACCCGAAATTAAAATGGAGATATAAAATATCAAATAGAATAAAAAATTCTCCAAATTAAGTTTAAAATAAAGATAATAAAATAAAAAAAATAGAGATAGAAAATATATTTTTGGAATTTTTCTAGGATTTTTTATATTTTTATGAAGGTTTTAGCAGTTTTTCAATTTTTTTGAGTTTTCTTTTATATTTTTTTAGTGATTTTTGGTCTGAAGGTTTAAAATATATAATTACACAAAATAGATTTTTTTGGGAATTTTTCAAAATGATTTTATAATTTTTATGTATTTTCTATTGTAAATAAGGGCATAAAGTCTTTTTTTATTTTTAATAAATAATAAAAGGCTTCAAATTGAAAATTAATATATGCGTGAATGTATATGCAATCATGAAGCTACAACTATTTTTGTGAATTTTTTATATCAATATTGATACATGAAATAAATAGAGACAACAAAAGGAAACTACACTACTAGCAGAGCTATTTCTGTAAATAAATAAAAGTCTAGGGGCTTAGCAGAAATTTCACCAAAACTTTAATACATACACAAAATGTTTCTAGACCTCATACCAAATTTAAGACCCATAGGGGCCTTACAGCAAAAATGCCAAGCCCACGTACACATGCACGTGAGCCACGCTGGCGGGGTCCACAACATAATTTTCAAAAAGTTAAGGGCTCGGTTTGCAAATTTGCCACAAAAATATGGACTGAATAAAAAAATTCAGGACTAATTAGCAATATAAGTAACTCCAAGTGTCCCGCTGCAAAATGCTAAGCATCTCACGCGCACGGACACATGATGTGACGTGGCCAAGGATTGAAACGTAAATCCAGAAAGTATGGGACAAGTTATAAATTTTACAAAATATAAATAACTGTAAACAAAAGTTTATGGCTTAAAAAGTAAATACAAAAATAGGCTGGGTAAAAACCACCCAATCCGCTTGTTCTAAAAGATGAACAATGTCGTTGAATTGATCGGGTGAAATTTTTACAGAAAGGACTAATGTTTAATTAATCCTCATTATTTTTATTTATACTCCTAAACTTAAGTGTATAGCGGTTAAGTACTAGAGTGTCGAACTCAGGGAGGCAAACTATTTAAACTAGGGAAAAAACTATAGAAAACTACAGTTATATGGGTCTCCTAATTTCTAGGAATTTTTCTGAATTTTGTTATTTAAATTTTAATGAATTTTATATTATTTTTGTGATTTTTAAGTATTTTACATTTTTTTATTATTAGAAAATATTTTTAATTTTTATTTTGTGATTTTTAGGTTTTAAATTTATTTGGCTGTTTTTATGGATTTTTAAAGGGCTTTTGAGAATTTTATGGATTTTGGTTATTTTTAAAGATGAAAAACTAATTTGTTATTGAAAATTGTGAAGTTTTTCTGATTTTTAAAATAGAAAATAATGTGAAAATATTTTTAATATATTTTAATGGAAAGTAGATGAAATTATCTTTAAATGATATGTTGTGCGTTTTTAGGGGATTTTACTTTATTTAGTTATGATTTTTACAAGTTTTTAAGAATTTTGTATATTTTTTATTGATTTTATTATTTAATTTTTATTTTGTTTTTAGTGTATTATGAAAAATATAGTAAAATATACTATAGGTAATTTTTATAGGAATTTTTTAGTTTTTTTATATTTTTTAAGTGTTTTAAAAGTTTGTTATTTTTAGTGTTTAAATGAATTATTTAACGATAAAAAGTATTTTTATTTTTCAAAAATTTATTTAATAATGTATATAGGGTAATATAGAGTATTAATACATATTTTTATAATTTTTTATGTTTGTGTATTTTATTATAGTATGCATAGGGTATGTATAGGATATGTATATAGTTTCGGGGGTATAGATGTAATTTCTGGTAAACTGTGAGGGTGTCCGCACAATTACTCTAGATGCATGTGCTAAGTCACATGTTCAATCACTGTGGAGGACATGTTCGGAATTAGTTAAACTAGCGGGGGTATGTTAGCAAATTGCCTGTAAAAATATCTGGTTGCACGCGTTGATCACGTGTGGGCTCCTGAGCGGGACCTGAGTGTGATTTATAATAATCTGGAGGGTTTCCCTATAGTTTACCCCGAGATCACGTGTTACGCACATGTCTTCCACGTGCGTTGCACATGCACGCCGCACAAGTATTGAGCGGTGGGTCGATGCTTTTAACACGGAGCTAACGCCTGGAGTGCAGACATCCGTGCAATCTGCGGGTAACCGGAGGGCTCCAGTTGAAAGGTGATGGGTCAATGAACTCGAGATGATGGTTGATGAAGATCTGTTCTCCCCTTCAATAGCGGCTATAGGCCATGCAATTTCGGATCGATGCTTCTCTATTGTTGATCCTCAGTGATGATCCTCCTATAGATTTAGATGCGTCTCTAGCTTGCAATGGCGTAGAAAACAACATGAAACAAGTGAAGGAATAGCTAGTGCGACGGAAGGCGATTCAAATATTCAGGTCGAGCTTCTCGCATGCGGCGGTGATGATCACTACTACGGAAACATATGATCGTTAAAGGAAGCGGTTCTATCAGTTGAGGCGAAGAATATGATGCGGTGGCTTTCTGATCTTCAATTGAGATGATGCTGTTAGCTCCGGCGCGTAGTGTTCAAGCATTTGCTATTGTGTGGAAGCCTCTATCATACTGCAGAGATACAGAAGGTGCAAGATCGGCAAGACACATTACATGCAAGAACAAGATAGCTCGAGGTTTGATTTCCTCGACCTCAATGTTAAGGATAAATGGGGAATGCGTTGGTGAATAAGGATCCTGCGGATGATGGGGGATCGGAATTGCCCTCGGTTGTGTTGAAATTGGAAAACACAAAGAGAGAAGTGGATGGAGGTGGAGGATAACAGAGAAGGGGAGATAGATCAGAAAAGGTTGGAGAAATTTAGAGGAGAAGAGAGAATGATTGAGAAGAGAAGAGGAAGGATAAAGAGAAACCTAGAAAAGGACTAAACTGGACGTGATCGAAGGATGAAATCGCCTGGGAGAAGCAGAACTCGATGGAGCTCTGCTTTATAATCTCCTCGACGTGGCAACAACAGGCACAGAGGCTATGCACGTACGACGAGGAGGATTCGACACCGGCGGATCTCGTCTGAACTCGCTCCAGGAACGGACAGAGATGGCGACATGGAGGCTGAACACATGACGGAGGAGTCGCAGCATCAACGAAGATCTATCACGCCACACCTCTCTCAATCCCTCGCTGCGACGGTGGAGCGGAATTGGCTATCATCCTCACCATTCTCACCGGAGCTCTCGGAGAAGTAATGCAAAAATGGCGGATGATGCCCGGTGCAGGGGGTACGGGTGTTTATATAGAGAGAGGAGAGTCGGGTCACCGGGAGGGGTGACGGGAAGGAGGGATGTTGGAGGAACGGCCAGCCAATGGCCGACCATTGAGCGGTTGAGGAGCCGGAAGGGGAAGGAAGAGAAGAGGAGATGGGAGGAAGAAGAAGATGGAGGAAGAAGAAGAATCAAAGAAAGGGGAAACTTAGAGAGAGAAGGGAGAAAAGAAAAGAGGGAAAGAGAAAAAGAAGGGAGAAAATAAATTAATATAATTAAATAATTAATAATAAAATTAATTAATAATAATTTCGAAATTAAATATTTAATTAATAAATAAATATAATTAGTAAATTATTAAAGGATTAAGGTGATAAATAATAACATAAGATACTGTTTATTGTACAATATACCAATACGGAACCAAAAACCACGTTTTTCGCATTAACTCCGATTTTAGCAAAACTAGTGTCATTTTGTAGATAATTGAAAAATATAATTTCAGGGACAGATGTTGCTCAATTAGGAGTTCATACGGTATGAGGTCCGGACAAAAAAGTAGCGGCTTCGGACCTTCGGATTTTATTGGTATTTTAAGTATTTTTATATCAATTTTAGATGATTTTAGGAAAAAGAATTAAGTTAATCGGGTTTACAATTATTTAATTAAAAATACGGGAAGATTCTACATATAATACATATAGATAACAGGTCCAAAAAGCCGAAACTCACCGGTTTTATCCGAACCTGATATTTTTAGTAAATAGTACTATGTACAAAACAGATTTTAAAAGTAAGTTTGGTCATTTTGGAGTTTTCTATAAATAGATATAAACTTCGGAAGTCGGCTTTTGCAGTGTTTTCGGTTCATTGCAGCTATTTTATTTTTATGTTGAGATATTTTTATGATATTTTTTATAAAATAATATATATTTTTATGAACAACTTTTATAAAAGAAGTGTTTTGTTTTGAAAGAGATTTTGATGATAAATGAAATAAGTGAAGTATTTACATGGTGAAAAATGGGTAAATCATATTTTTAATCTAGATTTTCTGGAAATTTGTATAGGTTAGGATCCTTATCTCCCGCTACTTATTTCTTTTGTCGACCCGGTCAATATTGACCCGGTCTTGTGTTTAGGATAAGTCTGTATATATTTCATATTTACAGCCTTCTTTTTCTTTTATTTTTCTTTTTATTTTTATTCTTTTATTTTGGATAAAATAAGTGTTAATTATATAATATTAATAATTGTGGTTAGAGTGATAATTAGTAGAAATTAGTGGATATTTATATGTATTTTACCATGGATTTTAGCTAAAATGAAAGAATAAAGGCGATGAATCACAGATTCATCATTCCCTATACTTTACCTTTGCTAATCCCTTAGCAAAGACTTATTTTATAAATAAGTGCGAGCAAAAGAAAACGAAAAAAGAAAAAGGAAAATAAAAGAACTTAGAACATGATTGTTTCTTTAAACTGAATATCACTTCACCCGAAATCTGGAGCCTGGATTCAGACCTTTGGATTAATAGTGTGTCGGGACCCTATTAAAATTAGGATTTAAGCCTCGACATCCCTCAAATTCTACAAATCCTTATCCAGATCCACCTCAAGAGCCAGCTCAAATCCGACTATTCATCACGCAAACTTTTCATATTTGAAAGCATTTTGACTGTGTGTGAAAGGTGTTAGCTCTTCCCGCTCTAGAGAAGTGAAGAAACCACCCATCCAGTTACACACTCCCATTGGACCCTTGTCCAGCAACTCAGTCCTCGAGGAGAGAGGTATTTCCTTTTGAGGTCAGGTCGTGCTGTGTCCACAATCGAATATAGAAAGAAGTAAGAAGAATGGGAAAAGAATTGGAGTGTGATCGATGTAATCACATCTCCTATGAAGCCTGGCCAGTTTAGCCAAGTCTCCACGAAGACATGCAGGCTTTTCTGTAGTTCGGACCATTGTGGTCATTTTTGGAGTTTGGTGTATTTGGCTTCTATTTGGTAGAAGTAATTGTTGCACTGCATAGGTCTTTTGTGCCCCGACGGATATAGCATATTTTCATTCCACCCTTTTTTTTGGGTCATAGAAAAAATTGTGCCACTAGATCCTTCCCACATCCGAAGCTTTGTTTCAACCACAATCTCTTCTGTCTTAAGACATCATCACCGCCAGACAAGGATGGAAACGCACCACCAAAATGGATTGCCTTTCGCTGCCTCATGCAGGTCGAGCTATGTGCAGAGTGCATGAGCTCAAAATTGATTCAAATGGAGAAGAGTTAAACGAATGACACCAGGTGTCTACTTAGGCACTTTCAAGTTGAATTCCGAACATGGTCTCATGGAACCCAAAGAATTAAGTCTGAAAGACCTGAAGAATCTCAATTCCTGTTCCCTTTCAAATTAAGTGGATTAAGGCCTAAAACAAGCTCCATTTCTCGGATTTAGATCCATGTAGGAATAAAATGCACAGACAAGGAGGGGGTGCTGATGAATACCCATTCATCACTCTTTATTCTTATATTTTAGCAACAAAAACCTTTGCAAATACATGTAGATATGTGTAAATAGGAATAATTATCAAAAGCATGCATTGTGTAAAAACCTATAATTAGCATGTTTTTGTGCAAAAATAAAAGAATAAAGAATAAAAAGAAAAAGAGGGAAATATTTAGAATAAATATTGAGCAACCTAACCCAAGGGAGGGCTCAGCATGGGCCTGACCGCATAAAAGCCAAAGTAGAGGGAGATAGGGGCTCATGAGTGTAAATATTTGTGTAAATAAAATAAAGATATTTTCCTCACCAAAAATATACTTGTAAATACTTGTATATATATTTAGAAGTATAAAAACAAAAGAAAAAGATAAAAATCAAAAAGAACAAAAATACTCCTTTCACCATGTACATAAACCACTCCTATGTATTTATTTAAGCCTTATAAATAAATAGAATTAATTTCCAAACTTCTTGTAAATAGTCTATATTATATATTGTAAATAAATAAAATAAAAACAATTAAAACAAAAACAAAATAAAAATAACAAAATTAAAAATACAAAAATACATTGTACATATACCATGTATATAGATGTACATATATATTTATTTTACCTATGTATATAAGTAATAAAAATGAAAGAAAAATACCCTTTTATTCCTTATTTTATAATGAAAATAAATAAAATATTAAATAGGAATAAAATTGCATAAAAATAATAGATAAAAATAAAAAAACAAAAACCCTAATTGTGTACATATACCTATATAGTAACTACTATGTATATAGCTTATTTTTATTTCCAAAAATTAATTAAAAATCACTAAAAATAGAAAAAAATAAAATAAAAATATTTCATGTTTTAAGTTTTTGCAAATTCGGCCATTTGCTACCTTAATTTTGAGCTTCAAGATTCAGCCACGTGGCCGATTTCCATTGGGTCCTGGGGATGTTGACCGCCCGGTCAACTACCCCCCCCAGGACCACCTCCCGCGGATCTGGGTCGTGGACCCGATTTCTCCAATTTTCGCCCGCTCGACCCGATCATCATTCCACCTAACCCCAGGTCCTAATCCGAGATTGATCGACCATGATCCACGCCCGGGGTGGGTTATGGGGACCCGTGCTCTGACAAGCACGCCCGGACCTCTCCTAGCCGGACCCCTAGCCGTATAAAGCTGTAGCTCCGCCACCCATTTGCTCCATCTTTGGCCATTTGCTTCGTTCTCCTGTGAGCTCCAGAGAGTGCGTGAGGTGACAGCTCGCGTCTGAGCCTTTTGAAGCGAGGAGAGGAGGTGATTCCATCGATCCGGCGAGCCCAGCCGCCGTAGCTCCGCCACCAGCGTGAGCTTCGAGCCTCGGAGCGAGACGATCCTCGAGGCGACGACCAGGAGCATCAGCGGCTCCTCCCCAGTCTCTCCGACCACCCAAGTATCCCCTAAGGCTTCCCGTTTCCTTTGATTTCCATTTTCGCCCAATTCGCGCCGCCGTCGTATATCGTTGATTCCGTCCACTCCGTTACCCCAATCGATCATCGGAATCGACCAACACACTCGCCTCCTCCCGACGCACCTTCTACACCCATCCACTCAACCCAGCTCGCACAGGAGCTGGGAACCGAGCTCCTCCGTCCACCACCTTCGCCGGAGCTCGCCACCCCGACGCATCAGTCACCCCCACTTCGCCTAACCGGGTCGAGGCAATTTGCCCTCGACCCGTGAGTCTTCTAGTTCATTTTTCAGGTCGAAACGTGGGCCATCTGAGGCCCTTCGTCATCCAGCCAGGAGACCCAGCTCCGCCGACCTCGCCCGAGCTCCTCGGAGCTCGGCTCGATCATCGGAGCATCGCAGCAGACGCAGGAGCACTCCAGCTTTCTTCTCCGACCATCAGAGTGCTCCAAGGAGGAGCATAACGCATGCTCGAGCCCGGCGAGTCTCGCCGGGGACTTGTTCTTCCAGCATCCTCCAGCGTCGTTCGATCGTCCCCTCTCGCTCCAGATTCAATCCTAGCCGTCCATCTCCGGAGCAGCCTTCATCGTCCGATCTGAGGAGACGTCATCTGGAGCGCCCACCGTAGCAGCCATCCGATCATCCACGTGGCGCGCATCCAGCCCATCCGCATAATAAAGGGTAATTTACCCTTAGGCCCTGGCTTTATTTTTATTTAGTTTTAGTCCTGTAAATATTAAAGTCAGTTGTTTAGGTTTAGGGCTATTTGCATATTGGACCCTGTGCTTTCTGTTATTTGCATTTATACCCCTGCCAGTTGTAGACACGTGCATCGACACGTGATATTTTGGTTTATTTGCAGTAGAGACCCCTGTAGTTCTGGATGTTATTGAATGAATGAAAACTTTTATCTATTTGCATTTATACCCCTGTGCGTGATTTATTTCCACATGTGCGATATATTTTGGGTATTTTGCAGATAAGCCCCTGGACTTTGGTACCTGTTACCAATAAGTCCTCGGGACTTATTTTTATTACATTTGGGTCCCTGAGTGCCCCAGGCACGCGTATGGCGCGTGTTTTGCTGGGAAAATTGCACCAGACCCCCCAGAACTTAGGGTATTTGCACTTTGGTCCCTATGCACAATGCCCATCTTTTATTTTTGAATAAAATATCAAATCACCTCCAAATCCAACGAGAATTTGACACATGGCTCCTGCCATGGTGTAGGATTTTCGTTGATTTTTGAGGACATTTTTGATTTCGTTTGATATTTTTAAAAAATCAAAAACCTTTATTTTTGTCACTATCTAGCTTGAAAAATCACAAAAAAATATTAAAACTCACTTAAAAATTCTACAAAAAATAGTTCCTGTCTATTTTGGTTAGTTTTATTTTCTAGCCAATTTTGGCTATTTTTCATCACTAAAAACCACTAAAAACTTAAAAACACTCAAAAACCTATAAAACTTCTAGTAAATAAATTAAAAATCCAAAAATAAAAAAAGTGGTACCTAAATTTTCCTTGTTTCATCTTCTTTACAGGAAAATTACCTCAGGCCATTTTGAGGCTGTTAGATATTTTATCTAGGGCTTTTTGGCTCGGCTGGACAGTACCCACTGTTTGTTTCACTTTTTGATTTTTAGAAAATTAAATAAACATCAGAAAATTCTCAAAAATTCACCAAAAACACTAAAAAAAATAAAATACATAAAAATATTTTTGTTTGAATTTTGGTTGAATTTTTGTGCATTTAATAATTTGTTGAAGTGTGTGCCTTCTTTGTTTTTCTTATTTTCTTAATTACTTAAAAATCCAAAAAAATATAAAAATATTCAAAAACCACTAAAAATATTTTGTTCTTTTATTTTCTTCCTTTTTACTACTTCGTAGGCCTCTCGGCCAACCCGTGCTCCTTGAGTTTGACCCTGGGTGCTATACCAGGTTAATCCCATAGCAGGACCGCTATTCGTGTTTGATCGATTTTATCTTTATTGAGTGGTTTATTTTTCTTGATTGACACATCTGAGTGACCGAGGTCGCAACGACCATCTTAGATATACCTGACTACCTTAGTCGCTCGGATTTTCGTGTCATCAGGTGCTCTCCCCAAAGCAATTAATCCATTACATTTTATTTTTAAGTCCAATAGAGTTAGCAGTCCCATTTTTTCATATATTCACTTTTTCGGTTATTTTTCAACGCACGATCCTGACGATGTTTTCAATTCCATTTAACAAGATAGGTGAGCAAAATCAGAGGGAGAAGGTCGGAAAAGCCATGTAAGTTGGAAATCAATGATGGCATGCAAAGTCAGAAGACTTATAGTGCTTCCCAGCTCACTCCGTGCAGGATGCATAACAAAATTGAAAACTATGCTATATGAGATGCAATCCGATGATATCGTCCTAGGATAGTAACTGCTATTATCATGAAGCACTATATGTTAATTATTTAGAGACAAACCCTAAAGTCCGATCTTGAAGACATCTCGGTGCCTGCCAGAACGAGTCCTGCTAGCGTTGTATGATATCTCTCATGGCACGCGGGTTTGAATCCAAGAAACCAACAATTATTATTTTAACTAAGTCCAGAAGCGTATCTATAGGTACATGCAATATATATTAGGCTTTGGACCTTATTCTATCGAGCAAACAATTTCTATGCTAGGGCTCATTCACAAAAAATAAATAAAATAAAATCGAAAAATAAAGAAAATAAAGCGAGAAAAATGCGAAAAAACACGATGAGGCCCCCAAGGGAACAATCCCTCGGGCACTAGAGCTTGCGAAGTAGCTATGTCTGGAAAGTCTGAATTATTACATATAAATGTCACTCTCGCACATGAATATACATAATAATGCAGAATAAATAAATAGACAAAGGAGACTTTCTTCAAAAATCTTCTTGTCTGCCCTTGCTGCTCTCTCCTGCCAGCTAAGCCTGAAAACTATCTCCGCCTTGCTTGGGTGCATCGGTCCTCCTAGGAGGTCCTCCTTCGCTTGGCAGTCCCTCGTAACAAAGTCAAATAAAAAAGGTGTCAGACAGCTCACAATTAATATCAAATAATAAATGAAAAATAAATAAATAAATGTCAAAAATAAATAAATGCAAGAATGAATAAGAGATATAGGATAAATAAAATAATCTCCAATTATGCGGCATTACTTCCCAGCAACAATGACATTTGATAAACCAAGAAAAATACTCATCGATCGTGTGTTCCACACAAGGCGAGAGCACAATCGTCGAGGTGACTGACGAGAACCTTTGTTAAATCAACAATTAACCCACAATATATATAAAGCAATGAAAAGAAAAAAAGTGGAGTTAAAATTTATTATATCTCTACAACAAAATGTGTATAGGTGTAAGTACATGTAGAGGTCGAGCTCAGGGAGAAAACGGTTGGAGGTAAAAATAATGCTAAAAAATGACTTTTATCTCTTGTGCATTTTATTATTTTCATGGGTTTTATATTTTTCTATTTGATTTTTAATTTTCTATTTTAGTTTTTATTTTTTCTATTTTCATATTTTTATATTTTTTCCATTATATATATAATATATCATATATAAGGCTAAATATATACATACAGAGTAATATATTTATACATTCTATTAAATATAAATAAAATATAGAATTAAACTTGTTTTTGGATTTTATAAATTTTTCTAATGTTTTTTTGCAATTTTTCTGGAATTTTTGCCAATTTTTATGTATTTTTAAAGTCAAAATTATCCCAAATAAGGGATTAGATAAATGGACCGAAATTGAATTAGATTTTAAAAATATGAAATAGATCTCAAAACTATCCAAATAAAATATAATATTATATAAAGAAAAATATAAAATAGAAAACATATTATTTTGATTTTTATAATGATTTTTTAAATTTTTATCAAAGATTTTAGGGTTTTTATATTTTTAGGTCTTTTATTTTTTCCATTTTTAGTAATTTAAGGTCTGTAATTAAACTATATTAAAATAGATTACATATAATTTTTTTTAGAATTTTTAGACATATTTTGATATTTTTTGGTATTTTATAAGTTAAACAGGGAATAAATTGGCTCCATTTCATTTTTAATAAATGGATAAATGCACAAAATTATTGAATAAAATATGGGTGTGAACATGTGTGGCATGAAGCATATATCCCTATTTTTGTGTACGTTTTTGAGCACAATAGATATTTTTAATAAATAAATAAAAAGCACAAAAATATGTGCCCAAACAGGGGCATTTTAAAAATAAAAATGAAGTCCAGGGGCTTCCATGCAAATATGGCTAAATAAAACAATATTTCTGTAATATTTATGAACTTTGTTACAATTACAAAAACTGACAAGGGCTTCAATGTAATTTCACCACCTCACATGGGACGAACGTAAGGTGACGTGGAATGGAACCAAATACAAATAACAAAAGTACATGGGCTGCCATACAAAATTTCCATTTTATTTACACTTTACGTTTTATTCACATGACAATAATTAGAAAAATGCGAGGTGAAGATGTGCAATTTACCCCATCTATGGGCGCGATCGGATGGCGGCGGGTATTTCACTTAAACATGTGGCACGATCGTATCGGCCTGTACCGATTCATTGGTGGATGTCTGTGATTAGATCACAAGAGGTGATCCAACAGGAGAGGCGTGTGATGATCAGACGTCATCTGGAGAGTCTGGAGAATGACTGGTGATCGGACAGTTCTCGAGGCAGGTGGAAGAATGGGGAAGCAACTTGCCCTAGGCGAGTTTCAATCAATCATTGCGGGCTCCTCCAACCTTCCCATGCGTCTCCAGCAAGCTCTTCAAGTTTCTGCAGATCCTGAAGGATATGGTAAGATACTTAAGCGCATCACAGAAGCGTGAGGATCGCATCGTATGCGATCAGGAGTGACTAGTCGCACTAGTTGTTCGAGGAAGCGTAAATTAAAAAAATTTCATTCGATGAAACCACACTAAACCACAAACAAGTATTAGGGTTACCTCTTGTATCATGGTTGCGATCGAGTCTCTAAATGAAGAGAATTCCTATCTCAAGTCCAATCTGACTGAGGAGACGCTTGCGAGCGCGTTGATGAAACGCATGCTTCTTGCAATCCATGTTGATGATCCAAGCAATGAATCTCCTGATTTCATCACACGAGATCCGACATCTTCTTTACGAGCGAGACACACCGAAGGAGACGGAGATCCATGAGCAAACAATATGGCAGCATAACGACGACGCTGCGGTGAAGGCATCTCTCTTTAGGGCACCATGGTGGACGTCCATAAGAAAGAGAGAGAGAGGAAGTTGGCGTTTGGAGAGAATGAGAGAGAGAGCATATGTTGTCTAAACTTAAGAAGAGAAAGGGGTGCCCTTCTATTTATAATATTTTGGGATTCATGGATCTCAATTCATGGACAATATAAATCCAATGTCTCACATTGATTTGTGTTTCTTTAAATGGCCAAGATTTTGTTGTAAAAATACAACAACAATTAATTTAATTTAAATTAATATATATATTGATAAATCAATATAAATCAATCCTAAAATAAATCAATCAAACATGGAGATTCTGGAATGAAGATTGCCTCCTTCTATAATAAGGGAGTTGGTGGCAGTCTCATGCAATCTCATGAGATTACATTATTCCATGGAAATCTCTAAGATTTCCAACAGCACTTGTCATAGAATATTCTACAAAAATAATACATAAATATTTTTGTGAATATTGCAATATTTTCATTGGAAAATTGTGAATTACATTCACAACCCAAAATAAAATATGAATTACATTTTCAATTAATTGTCCAATGTGAATCCAATTCACATCAACATTTAATTAACTAATGTAAATTACAATTAGTTCTCTCTTATATATTATAAATCACATTTATAATATATATGATTAATATGGATAGTGATATCCACATTATTCATATATGATAATTAAATCACATTTAATCATCTTGGATCTCTATTCTCAAGTGCCCAAATAATATGAATCACATTCACATTATTCACATCTTTGATAATTAAATCACGTTTAATTATCTTCGATAACTCGCTTTATAATATGAATCAAATTCATATTATTCATGATAATTAAATCACATTCAATTATCAATTTTCTCAATGCTCAGATATATAATATCAATAATGAAATGATCTTGAACTCTTACAAGGATAAAGCGCTTTCTCCGCAGATACTTGGAGATAAGGATAGGGCGATGTATTGTTCCACGTATAGTGACTTAGATATTGAGATCACATCTCAAATCCAGATATCGAGCCTCCCATAGATGCTTGACTAAATCAAGACCGTAAATCTAATCTTCTCATTGCATCTGAATGACATTCAGATCAATGTCCAACATTTGGATCACGATCAGATCACTTCTCTACTAAGAGGAGTCACTAAAATCCAGACCTGTTTCATCACTCCCTAGGAATGGAAGCGTCATGGTTGTACAGTCGGTTATGATCACATCACCCTTAGGTATTCCCAATACATGTACATCCTGCATACTGGAAGACCCGAAATAAATCAAAAGTATAAGATCTATTTTATACTGTCTACTTCATGGTTTTATCATCAAGTTTCTCGTTCGATCATTGGGAGTCAGTATCGATCATATCTTTCCAAAAGCATATATCATACCCAGGTATTGATCATATACTTTCCAAAAGTATATATCAAACCTATAAATTTAGTCAAGCTTTCAAAGTGAGATGACCGTGAACGGAATTTGATTCTTCCCAATATCTCATGAGTGAGCTCATGTCTTCCGGTTCAGTAATGAACCTGTATGATCCCTTTGAGAGATCATATTACTCATATGACCTTACATGTACACCAGCACGCCAGTGTATAGACATTGATTAGTTCATCAACCTATTGGTCTACCAAATGTACATACTCAGACATATAGTAACACTTCTGTCTTCAGTCAGAGGATGCGTGCCTATATCGTGACAACATACGACATAGGACTTTGGTTATCTCGATCTCGTTAAGCCAACTCTTTGACCTAATTTATCTAACACCTCCGAATCTCTATTCATATGTAGAGGACCTGCATCAAGAGGCCGGTTAGATATCAGCCTTTAGAGAGAGGATTTCCATCTCCTCCTCAAGCTCGAGATCATCTCTTAATAATCATTTGACGGTACTTAATGAGTCCTCAATCTAACTCTTTAGATATTCATCCAAGTACTAGCCTCTATAATTCAATTATTGAATCAACAGTTGTATGATCATTAAGATGGACATGGTACATAACCCTAATTGTACTAAAGGACCTATTATGCAAATTAATTATTCTTCATTTCAGATTAGGGAATGATATTCGCAATAACATTTATTGCATAATGGTTCGTCGTGGGCCCGCATGTCCAACAATCTCCCACTAGCCTAAAGAGCCATTACTAGGCTAATCATTTAAACCTGCACTCATGTGACAATCATAGGTTATTCAGAAAAATAGCTAGGTAAGCTGATCAGTCACTCTGTTCCCAAGAGACTACACCAAGTCATTTTATGGCACTTGCATATCCCCTAGTAACAGTGCTCGCATCCAATGCGAATGTTGCATCCTATGCAACCAATACTCAATCTTGTCAGTTATAGTGTCCTTGACTCTACGACTCAATAATTATTATAACAAGTATTTCCATAATCCTTATCAGAATACCCTTATTCCTGGAGATCTCTATCTCTTAATATATCTGCAACTAAGACCTTCTAAATCACTATCTATAAAGTCTTAATCTCTTAAAGATAAGACTCAGAGATCATTATCTCAAAAGTCTTGTCATTTTTGAAGATATTGTTATTACTGCAACTAAGTGTTTTATCTCTATAGTAGGATTAGTAACAGTTTACTACTCCCACTGCATGGCAGACTTCTGGCATTTGTACACATCTAGCAAAGACTCGGCTTCTTGTAACTGATGCACAAGGGCAAGCTGTTCTAGTATTCACTTCCTAAACTCTTTGAGGTTCTATACCTTCAAATAGGCCAGTACCATATCTTAAGGGAAGGAAGCCTTCCTTGGGGTTTTCCAAGAATGGAGTATGTCCAAGGTGTACCATAAATGTGATGGTCCCAATACCCTCTTCTCTTTGCTTCTGAACACCTTCAGAATTAAGATCCAAGAGGCATCCTTAAGATCATATCTCAAGTTACGGAACAACCAGATTATAAAACACTTATTATTATCCTTATATCATTCCAAATGATTAAGATATCATCTACATTTAGCACAATTAATACAAAGACACTCCCACTAAGCTTCATATAGTTCATCAAGATTCTATATGAAATCATAACATTTATAATTTCATCAAATCTTATGTTCGAACTACAAGATGCTTATGCGAGTCCATAGATGAAGTTCTTTAGCTTGCATACCTTGCTTTTCTCAAACATGAAGCCCTAGGGCTACTTCATGTGAATATCCTCAGAGAGGTATTCATAGAGGAATGCAATATTGACTTTCATCTTGTAGATGTCAAAGTTAGGTTGTGTATCTATTGTTAGCAATGTTCTGATGTGTTTAAGCATGGTCACTGAAGATCAAGTCTCATTGCAAGCAATGTCTTCTCTTCGAGTGTGTAGTTCATGGCTACGATCCGTGCTTTGAAGGTCTCTACCTTCTCATCAGGTTCCCTCTTTCTCTTGACGATCCATTACACCTTTCTAGGTCTTACCCATATAGGAGGATCCTTGAGGGTCCATATACAACACTTGTATATGAAGTCTATTTTAGACTTTCATTGCTAAAATCCATCTTTCCATGTCATGATCCTCAGGATTTTCATCACATGAAGTCTGATCATTGTCAGACTAACTAACACATGGAATACATCCTCAAACTCATTTGAAGAGGTATTATTGTTTCATCTTTAATTGTCCTTTTAGTTTCCAATTTCAGGAGCCTCATTATCATCTCAAGATTAAACGAGTTCCTTTACTTCATTTTCATCTTGATTCTCAAGAGAGTCATCCTCTAAGAATCACATTCTCAAAGATGAAATCTTTTAAGAATCTCAAGGTCATAAAGTAGGTATCCAATACCATCATTTATTTTCCTAATGAAGTATAACTCTCTAGTGCTAGATTCCAGCTTACATGCATGGAACCATATTAAGGATATATATTGTAGACTCTATTACATATATATCTTGAAAACTAAGAGATAATTATGCTAAAAATCATCATTGATCAAATCATGTCATGCAAGATCCAATTGTATCTCTCTACAACTCTATTGAGTTTAGGTGTAAGATAGAAATGATATTCATATCTCCACAAGGTATTCCTTGAATTCATCTAACATGTACAAGCTACCTAGGTTAGATCAAATTCATTTTATCTTCCTTCAAACTTTGGTTCTAAACCAAAATTATGAAATCTTTAAATATTTCAAAGGTTCCTTAAGTGAAGAGAAGAAATCTCATATCATACTGATGGATCGAAGAACCACTGAGTCTCGGGTGAATAAAATAGATCAAGGGTCGTTGCGACCCGGATCTCGGAGACAATTTAGTCAATCAAGAAAATATGAGATCAGACCACCAAAACAAGATAAAAATCAAAGGAACTCAATAGTAGCCCTGGCTATAGCGACCAGGGTCGGACTCAGGGAGCACGTAATGACCTTGCATCCTACGAAGTAGTAAAAATGAAAACAAATACAAGGAAACTATTTTTGGTGGGGTTTTAATATTTTTTTATATTTTCTTGGATTTTTAAATAATAAAGGAAATAATAAAGTCAAGAAAACAAGCAACTATCAACAATTATTTAATCACTCAAAATTCATCCAAAAATTCAAACAAAAATATTTTTATGTTTTTTTTACATTTTTTACTGTTTTTGGTTAATTTTTGGTATTCTTCTGATTTTTATAGAATTTTATAAAAATGAAACAAGACTGAAAACAAATGCTGCTGTCCAGCCGGGCTTCTAAGGCCAAAATAAAATATAAAATGGCCTATAAATAGCCTGGAGGTAATTTTCCTGTAAAGTATGAAATACAAAGAAAAATTATGCACTGGATTTATTATTTTTGAAATTTTCAATTATTTATTAGAATTTTTCTAAGTTTTTCAATGTTTTTTAATTTTTATAATTTTTATAAGTCCAAAAATGACCAAACTTGGTCAGAAATCAAACACAACAAAACACAATAAATCTTTTTTTTAGAATTTTTAAAGATGTTTTAATATTTTTTTGTGAATTTTAAAACTGAACAGTAAGAAAAAGTGATGTTTTTAAATTTTTAAAAATAATAAATGGGCTCTAAAAATTTCCCAAAAATTAGTGAAAATTCTACACAGTGGCAGGAGCCACGTGTCAAATTTTCACTGGATTTGGATGATATTTGATATTTTATTTACAACAAATACAAGCTCATAGTCACAGGGACCTATTTGTCATAAAAATATACTCAGGGGGCTTAGAAATAATAAGCACAGGAATCTAGGGGGGTCCGGTGCAAAAGTTCCAAGTGAAGGATATGGAGAGATCCTCAAGCGCATCACGGAAGCGTGAGCGTCGTATCGGATACGACGAAGAACGACTGTCGTACTAGTTGTTCGGTGCAGCGGAATTTTAAAAAAAAAATTATTTGATGAAACCACATGATCCAAGAACCATTCTCGGATCGTTTCATCTATATCCACAACAAGTATAATGCAATACCTCTTGAAGCGTGGTTGATCGAGTCTCTAAGAGAAGAGACCTCCTGTCTCAAGTCCGATAGTCGGAGAGATCGCTTGCGAGTGCGGGGATGAACCGCGGTGTCCTCGCAATCCAAGAAGTTGATCCAAGCGCGGTTGCTCCTAATCTCGTCGCACGAGATCGAACGTCTCCTTCGCGGGCGAAGCACTCGAAGTAGACGGAGAACCGCAGAGCGTCGAAGCGGTAGCACGAAGGCGAGGGCGACGACAATTTCCTCCACTAAGGTGAACGGCCACCAAGAGGAAGAGGGAGAGAGGGCTGTCGAGTATGAGAGAAAGAGAGAGAGAGATTTGCTACAATAGCATGTGTCAAGAGAGAGCCAAGAGTGCCTCTCTATTTATAGGGTTTTGGGATCCATGGATCTCAATCCATGTGTCATATAAAATCAATGGTTGAGATTGATTTATGACAATCCAATGGTCAAGATTGTTGTTGGTAAAAGCCAACAACTTGTGATTTAATTTGATAAAATATATTTGATAAATCAAATAAATATTAATACCAAATCTAAATCAATCAAATAAGAGAGAGAGAAGGCAAAGGAGATGCTCTCCTTATTTGGAAGAGGGGACGGCCACCAATTCCCCAAGGGAATTGAGTGCCGCCCCCCTCATTCCTAATGAGGAGTGCAATCTCATGGTTCCATGAGATTGCACTTCTCCTTAATTTTCTCTCTACTTATTTTTCCAACAACAATTTGTTGGTATTTTAATTCACCAAAATAATTCTCAATTAATTTTGGGAATATTGCAATCTTGACATTGGAATATTGTGAATCAAATTCACAACCAAAAACAAAATGTAATTTACATTTTCAATTAATTAAACAATGTGTATCCAATACATATTAATAATTAATCTACTAATATAAATTATTTTTAACTCTCTTTAATACATTATAAATCACATTTATAATATATTAGGAATAATTGGATATTACTATCCACATTATTCTTATCCATAATAATTAAATCCCATTTAATTATATTGGATAATTTCTCATATATTATGATAATTAAATCACATTTAATTATCAACTTCTCTTTGCTTAGATCTTATGGAATTGCTCTTAAACCATTTAAGAACAATGCTATTTCTCCTCAGATACTTGGAGATAAGGACAGGGCGATTGTATTGTTCCACGTATAGTGACTTGGATATTGAGATCACATCTCATATCCAGATCCCATGGACCTCTCATAGATGCTTGATTAAATCAAGACCGTAAACCTAATCTTCTCATTGCATCTGAATCTCATTCGGATCAATGTCCAATACATGGACTAAGATTAGGTCACTTCTCTAATGAGAGGAGTCACTAAAATCCAGACCTGTTTCATCACTCCCTCGGAATGGAAGCGTCATGGTTACACAATCGTTTATGATCAAATCACCCTTCAGGTATTCCTAATACCTGCACATCCTGCATACTGGAAGACTCATGATCATCATGAAGATAAAGATCACTTTTACACTGTCATCTTCATAGTCTGATCATTAAGTTTCTCAATCTTGGTCCTTGGGATATGGTACAGATCATATGCTTTCACAAAGTATATATCTTACCTTCAAATTCATATCATGCTTCTAAAGCATGATGACCATGCATGGAATTTGGTCAATCCCAATACCTCATGAGTGAGCTCATGTCTCCCGGTTCACAAGTGAACCTGTATGATCCCTTTGAGAGATCATATTACTCATATGCCCTTACATGCACACCAGCTCGCCGGTGTAAAGACCTTGATTAGGTCATCAACCTATTGGTCTGCCAAATGTACATGTTCAGACATATAGTAATATATCTGTCTCTGGTCAGAGGATGTTTGCCTGTGATGTGACAGTATTCATCATAGGTCTTTGGTTATCTCGATCTCGTTAAGTCAACTCATTGACTCAACTAATCTGATACCTCCGAATCAATATTCCTATGCAGAGGACCTGCATCAAGAGGTCGATCAGATATCAGTCTAATGAGATGGGATTGCCATCTCCCACTCAGACTGGAGATCACTACTTGCTAATCATTGATGATGCTTGATGAGTCCTCTATCTAACTCCTTAGATATTCATCCAAGCATCAACCTCTATGATTCAATCATTGAATCAACAGCTGTATGATTATCAAGTTGGCCATGGTACATAACCCTTATTGTACAGAGGGACCTTATAGTGCATTCATTCATTCAATATCAGAAAGGGAGTGAAACAAAATCAATAACTTTTATTGATAAATCATTTATTACAATAACATTTATTGTAGGAATGGTTCGCCTCGGGCTCACATTGCTAACAATCTCCCACTAGCCCTCAGAACCATTCAGGAACAAGCCTTAAACCCATACTCATTACATGCTGGTCAAAAACCTTCTGTGTCAGAGGTTTGGTAAGAGGATCAGCAACGTTGTCAGCGGAGGCCACCTTGGTGATGATGATGTCACCACGCTTTTGAATCTCCCGAATGATGTGGTATTTCCTTTCTACGTGCTTGCTCTTCTGATGCCATCTGGGTTCCTTCGCCTGGGCAATGGCTCCCGTGTTATCACAGAGTAGCGGGATGGGAGTATCAGAGGAAACTACGCCAAGCTCCTGGACGAACTTGTGCAACCACACCGCCTCCTTTGCAGCATCTGATGCGGCAATGTATTCGGCTTCTGTTGTTGAATCTGCCGTAGTGTCCTGCTTCTTGCTTCTCCAGCTCACAGCACCACCGTTCAACAGGAACACAAACCCTGATGTCGACTTTCGATCATCAATATCTGATTGGAAGTCAGAATCTGTATATCCCAAGACTTGGAGATCACCATCTCCATAGACCAAGATGTAATCTTGCGTCCATCTTAGATATTTGAATATGTTCTTTACTGCATTCCAGTGTTCTCCATAGCAGGATTGGTAACGACTTACCACTCCCACTGTATGGCAGATATCTGGCCTAGTACACATCATGGCATACATTAAGCTTCCTACGGCTGATGCATAAGGACATCCAGCCATGGCCTTCTTTTCCTCAACAGTTTGAGGAGCCATTCCTTTAGACAGGTGGATACCATGTCTTAAGGGTAGGAATCGTTTCTTGGAACTATCCATACGGAATCGTTCAAGAATCTTCTTAATGTATCCTTGTTGTGACAATCCCAATATCCTCTTCTCTCGGTTTCTGAACAGCTTCAGACCCAAGATGTAAGAGGCTTCTCCAAGATCTTTCATCTCAAAGGTATGGGACAGCCAAATCTTCACACTGGTCATCATCCCTGTATCATTCCCAATGATAAGGATGTCATCTACATAAAGCATGATGAACACAATGGCTCTCCCACTAAGCTTCTTGTACACACAGGGTTCATCAGGATTTTGCACAAAATCATAACTCTTTATGGTTTCGTCAAATCTGATGTTCCAGCTACGAGAAGCTTGCTTGAGCCCATAGATGGATTTCTTCAGCTTGCATACTTTGCCATCCTCAGTTATGAAGCCTTGGGGCTGCTCCATGTAGATATCCTCCTCGAGGTATCCATTGAGGAAAGCCGTCTTGACGTCCATCTGCCAGATGTCGTAGTCAAGATATGCAGCTATAGCTAGCAATGCCCTGATGGATTTAAGCATAGCCACAGGAGAGAATGTCTCATCGTAGTCGATGCCTTCTCTCTGTGTGTAGCCCTTGGCTACGAGCCGTGCTTTGAAAGTCTCTACTTTCCCATCAGGTCCCCTCTTTCTCTTAAAGATCCATTTGCACCCAATGGGTTTTACCCCCTTAGGTGGATCCTCTAGGGTCCATACACCATTCTTATGCATGGAGTCAATTTCTGACTTCACTGCTAGCATCCATCTATCCATGTCATGATCCGCGAGTGCTTCATCAAATGAAGTAGGATCACTGTCAGTTTCACCTGACACATGGAATCCATACCTTTCAGGTGGTGCAACCACCCTCGAACTCCTTCGAAGAGGTATAGGTGTTTCATCTTTATTTATCTCTTCAGTTTCTGGTTCAGGAAGCTCAGAGTCCTCAGGGGACTCAATGAGTTCCTCTACTTCACTTTTGTCTTGACCTTTCAGGAAATCATCCTCCAGAAATTTCAGATCTCTAGAGACAAAAACCTTTTGGGTCTCAGGGTCATAAAGTTGGTATCCAATACCATCTTTAACGTACCCAATGAAGTAGCACTCACGAGAGCGAGATTCTAGCTTACTTGCATCCACATTCATTGCATGGACCAAGCAACCCCAAACCCTCAAGTGATTAACACTAGGTTTGGTTCCATACCATAGCTCATGAGGAGTTTTAGGTACAGATTTGCTAGGAATCTTATTTAGGATATATATTGCAGTCTCTACTGCATATCTCCATAAACTAAGTGGTAAATGTGCTTTACTCATCATTGAACGAACCATATCCATGATGGTTATGTTGCGTCTTTCAGCAACACCATTAAGTTGGGGAGTTCCAGGAGGAGTGAGATTGGAAATAATTCCATTCTCTTTAAGGTATTCCTTAAATTCATCTGATAGGTACTCGCCACCTCGATCAGATCGAATTCGTTTAATCTTCCTATTGGTTTGGTTCTCAACCAAAACCTTGAACTCTTTGAACTTTTCAAAGGTTTCAGACTTATGACGTAATAGGAAGATAAACCCGTATCGCGAATGGTCATCAATAAATGTCAAATAATATCGATATCTATTTCGAGTCGCGGTACTGAAGGGACCGCATACATCATTATGTATTAAGTCAATAATACCTTCACATCTTGTAACCTTGTTACGGAAAGGCATCCTGGTCATTTTACCTCCAATACAATGTTCACAGGTAGGTAAAGGCTGAACCTGTAGGAAATCCAAAGGTCCATCCTTTATCAATCTATTGATCCTATCAACAGATAAATGACCAAGCCTTTGATGCCAAATCATGTTTGAATGATTTATATTACTCCTGGATCTTTTAGAGTTTTTATTAGTGGTTGTAACATTCATGACATGCTCATTAATGCACAATTCATAGAGTCCTCCAGAAGTCAAAATACCCTCTGTAATATATTTATCATAATGATTTATGACTAATTTATTACAAAATAGGAATGAATATCCACTTCTAACTAGCTTAGATACAGATATCAAATTCCTTCTGACTTCAGGTACATAAAGACACTCTTTAAGTACTAGGACTCTTCCACTAGATAATGATAGTCTGCAGGTCCCGACGGCGACTGCTGCAACACTTGCATCAGATCCCATCTGGATGACTATCTCCCCTTCTTCAAGCTGTCTAGTTTCCTGAAACAAATGCAACAAATTGCATACATGAACAGAAGCACCAGAATCAACTACCCAACTTCCTTCTCGTCCAACGAGAAAGCTGGTTTCAATGATAAGAGTAGATTTCATACCTGCTGGGGCTTTACCTTTGTCGACCGACTTCAGGTAATCTGGGCAATTACGCTTCCAGTGCCCCGGCTTCTTGCAGTGGTGACAAACGTCGGTTTTCTTCGACGCCATTAAAGTGGATGCATTGGAAGATGAGGCAACACTTTGTCCCTTCTTCTTTCTCTTCTGGGCCGGGCCCTTCCGAGAACCTTGCTTCCGACCGCGCTTCCCTCTGACCTGTGCAACCATTGCAGTGCCAGAGGGACCATCTTTCTTCATTACGTCTTCTGCAGACTTTAATGCAGCAAGAAGCCCAGCATTTGTCAGTTCCAGCTTATTCATGTGGAATGACACCACAAAGTTATTGAAAGATTTGGGCAACGACAGCAGAATGAAATCAGATTGCATGTCTGCATCCATCGTCGCCCCCAGAGTCTCAAGTTCTGACAAGTACCCAAACATTTTGAGTACATGCTCGCGAACCGAGGTCCCTTCCTGCATCTTGCAGCGAACGAGTTCTTTCATAACATTGTACCGCTGGGTGTGGTTAATGTCACCAAACATATCCTTTAGATTCTGCATGATATCCTGGCAAGTACTCATCTCCACATGTTTCTTTTGAAGAACATTGGAGAGAGAACCCAAGATATAGCACCTAGCCAAGACATGATCTTCATCATACTTGTCATTATATGCTTTGTCTTCCTTAGATTTAGGGGTTTCAAGTTTGTTTTCAGAGAGCACATAACTGATGCGCTCTGCCGAAAGCACAAGCTCCAAATTACGGATCCAATCCGAGTAATTTGGTCCGGTCAATTGGTTGACCTCCAGAAGCCTGTTCAGTGGGTTCATGGCCTTCATTTTCTGAAATTGAGAATACACTATATCAGAACATATAATCATATATTCAATTTAATTTTATTTGATTAAGGTATTTTAAATCAAATTAATCTTGCTATGTCAACTATGAAAGTTTATTCCCTTATTCACTTTCAAAGTAGGAGATATACTTACCAATATATCTCAAGCAAGAACTGGGATCTCCTCTTTATCATTGTCATATCCCAATAATATGAGAACCTATGACTCCGATAAAGAGAAGCGGGAACACATTCCGCCTTGCAAGTCCAACTTGCATTTCCCAATTCGGTCTTTAATACCCGAGCCCACCACCCCTGAGGTGATGTTGACTCGTCATTAATTGAACCAACCGTCAATAGGAATACAACTCGCTATGCGCAATCCAATATCGTCCCAATAATATGAGGACCCGATATTACGGTCACTACACATACGTCCTTACTCTTTCGAGAAGCGACGAGCCCGATCCAAACGGATCATATGTGGGAGCTGTCACTTCGGACAGGCGTCTCCCATATATAATATTTGGCGACGAAACCCTTCGCCTTGACGGGAGACCATGGATGTCACTTATGTGATCCTCCATCTCTTATTCAAATTTAATTAATTACTATGAATCTCATTCATATAATTAATTCTTCCAAGGGAATTATTAACTCTAATCATATTAGAATATTCTCAATTGGATATAATTAACTTAATCATATTAAATTAATTATCAATCCAATTTAATCAATCAAACTTAATTTTATGCTTGAATATACATATATGATATTATTCTCAAAGTACGTATTAATTCGAATTTTAATAATTAGAAAAATACATCATAATCCCTCGGACATTATCCCGGCCCTACCCGCTGTCATGGCCAGTACCGACGGGAGTGGGGCGGACCACATACGTTGCAACCCGCTGACCAGCGATCCCTGACTAGACACCATATCCACCTCGGGAAAGGATAATGCCAAATTGATTATTTTGTACTTGAGATGATCATCGGTTCTTCAACCGAAATTATACCATATAGTAATCAAAACAATTTTGATTTTAAGGAAATTTGCTAGACAAATTCCCAAGTCCTATTCAAGCAAGAAGTTTGATGATTGTAATTCCAATTAAGGTTTAGATAAAATCTAATCAACTAATTGGTTAGGGCCAAGTCAATTAGGCAAATAATCATGTTTCAATATTTCACAAATATTTTTCAAGATTATCTCACGAAATTAACAATTAATTTCACTAATTGACAATCACTTGGTTCTAGATTAGGAAAGCAATTTCAGCAGTGACCCCTACTTACTAAAATTGGCATATCTCAATCATATTAAATCCAAATTAAGCAAAGTCAATTTCTAAAGTTTGCTAATTTGATTTAGGACAGAACCTAAGTGATGTTTCACGCATTTCGAGGCAAGTCTAAACAGTAATTAACATTTTAATCACGTTCAGATTCACAGTTCCCGCAACAGTGCATACATGTTCATTAAAACGACCATATCTCGAGCATACGAAATCCGATTTACGCAAACTCAGATCCTATGGTTTTCTTATTTAATGGGGAACATAATCCAAGTATAAAATTCGTGTTTAAACAATTTAAACAGTGCCGAATTTATTTACTAAACAGATCTGCGAAATCAAATGCGATGAAAACTTTCGCGACCTTAGCGAACCCAAGTCGTCCTTGGTTAACGAATCACTATTCGAAACCGTCGACCTAAGGCTCTGATACCACTTGAACGATATAGAGAGATCCTCAAGCGTATCACGGAAGCGTGAGCGTCGTATCGGATACGACGAAGAACGACTAGTCGTACTAGTTGTTCGGTGCAACGGAATTTTAAAAAAAATTTTATTCGATGAAACCACATGATCCAAGAACCATTCTCGGATCGTTTCATCTATAACCACAACAAGTATAATGCAATACCTCTTGAAGCGGGGTTAATTGAGTCTCGAAGAGAAGAGACCTCCTGTCTCAAGTCCGATCGTCGGAGAGATCGCTTGCGAGCGCGGGGATGAACCGCGGTGTCCTCGCAATCCAAGAAGTTGATCCAAGCGTGGTTGCTCCTGATCTCGTCGCACGAGATCGAACGTCTCCTTCGCGGGCGAAGCACTCGAAGTAGACGGAGAACCACAGAGCGTCGAAGCGGTAGCACGAAGGCGAGGGCGACGACGATTTCCTCCACTAAGGTGGACGGCCACCAAGAGGAAGAGGGAGAGAGGGCTGTCGAGTATGAGAGAAAGAGAGAGAGAGAGATTTGCTACAATAGCATGTGTCAAGAGAGAGCCAAGAGTGCCTCTCTATTTATAGGGTTTTGGCATCCATGGATCTCAATCCATGTGTCATATAAAATCAATGGTTGAGATTGATTTATGACAATCCAATGGTCAAGATTGTTGTTGGTAAAAGCCAACAACTTGTGATTTAATTTGATAAAATATATTTGATAAATCAAATAAATATTAATACCAAATCTAAATCAATCAAATAAGAGAGAGAGAAGGCAAAGGAGATGCTCTCCTTATTTAGAAGAGGGGACGGCCACCAATTCCCCAAGGGAATTGAGTGCCGCCCCCCTCATTCCTAATGAGGAGTGCAATCTCATGGTTCCATGAGATTGCACTTCTCCTTAATTTTCTCTCTACTTATTTTTCCAACAACAATTTGTTGGTATTTTAATTCACCAAAATAATTCTCAATTAATTTTGGGAATATTGCAATCTTGACATTGGAATATTGTGAATCAAATTCACAACCCAAAACAAAATGTAATTTACATTTTCAATTAATTAAACAATGTGTATCCAATACACATTAATAATTAATCTACTAATATAAATTATTTTTAACTCTCTTTAATACATTATAAATCACATTTATAATATATTAGGAATAATTGGATATTACTATCCACATTATTCTTATCCATAATAATTAAATCCCATTTAATTATATTGGATAATTTCTCATATATTATGATAATTAAATCACATTTAATTATCAACTTCTCTTTGCTTAGATCTTATGGAATTGCTCTAAAACCATTTAAGAACAATGCTATTTCTCCTCAGATACTTGGAGATAAGGACAGGGCGATTGTATTGTTCCACGTATAGTGACTTGGATATTGAGATCACATCTCATATCCAGATCCCATGGACCTCTCACAGATGCTTGATTAAATCAAGATCGTAAACCTAATCTTCTCATTGCATCTGAATCTCATTCGGATCAATGTCCAATACATGGACTAAGATTAGGTCACTTCTCTAATGAGAGGAGTCACTAAAATCCAGACATGTTTCATCACTCCCTCGGAATGGAAGCGTCATGGTTACACAATCGTTTATGATCAAATCACCCTTCAGGTATTCCTAATACCTGCACATCCTGCATACTGGAAGACTCATGATCATCATGAAGATAAAGATCACTTTTACACTGTCATCTTCATAGTCTGATCATTAAGTTTCTCAATCTTGGTCCTTGGGATATGGTACAGATCATATGCTTTCATAAAGTATATATCTTACCTTCAAATTCATATCATGCTTCTAAAGCATGATGACCATGCATGGAATTTGGTCAATCCCAATACCTCATGAGTGAGCTCATGTCTCCCGGTTCACAAGTGAACCTGTATGATCCCTTTGAGAGATCATATTACTCATATGCCCTTACATGCACACCAGCTCGCCGGTGTATAGACCTTGATTAGGTCATCAACCTATTGGTCTGCCAAATGTACATGTTCAGACATATAGTAATGTATCTATCTCTGGTCAGAGGATGTTTGCCTGTGATGTGACAGTATTCATCATAGGTCTTTGGATATCTCGATATCGTTAAGTCAACTCATTGACTCAACTAATCTGATACCTCCGAATCAATATTCCTATGCAGAGGACCTGCATCAAGAGGTCGATCAGATATCAGTCTAATGAGATGGGATTGCCATCTCCCACTCAGACTGGAGATCACTACTTGCTAATCATTGATGATGCTTGATGAGTCCTTTATCTAACTCCTTAGATATTCATCCAAGCATCAGCCTCTATGATTCAATCATTGAATCAACAGCTGTATGATTATCAAGTTGGCCATGGTACATAACCCTTATTGTACAGAGGGACCTTATAGTGCATTCATTCATTCAATATCAGAAAGGGAGTGAAACAAAATCAATAACTTTTATTGATAAATCATTTATTACAATAACATTTATTGTAGGAATGGTTCGCCTCGGGCTCACATTGTTAACACCAAGATCTCACGCGCCAAGCGCGTGACCTGGGCACTCAGGGACCTTTTTGTAATAAAACTTAGGTCCCTAGACTAATTAGTAACACGTACTAAAAGTCCAGGGGCGTAATTATAAAATACCCAAGAAATTTGGCACATGCACAAGTAAAACACTCACAGGGGCATATCTGCAAATACTAAAAATATATTTTCATTCATGAACACCTTAAAACATCAGGCCCATACATGCAATTGCCCCAAGAAATCACGTGTCGAAGTACGTGTCCCACAACGTACAGGGGTATAAGTGCAAATAAAATAAATGACAAGGTCCTCTATGCAATTTACCAAACTAAAATAAAAGTTCTAAAATATTTACAGGGCTAAATATTAACGATTAAAAGAACAGGGGCCTAAGGGAAATTACCCCTTTATTTAAGCCGGTGGCTGAGATGGCACCACGTAGCCGATCGAACGGCTGGGGACGATGGCGCCTCAACGAAGGGTTGCAGCTCGGATTTGACGGTCGAGGCTTAGCCACGTGGATGATCGAACGTCTCCTGTGCACTGTGGCTAAACCTCGCTGATCTGACGGTCCAGATACACCCTCTGATGATCGATCGGATGCTGCTGCTCCTCAAATGGATGGCTCGATGTGAATCTGGAGCTGGAGGGCTGGATGGACGATCGGGGAGGATCCACGAAGAACAGGTGGTCGGCGAACTTTGCCGGCTCAATGCGCGCACGGTGGTCCTCCTCCGAGGCTACTGGTGATTGGAGAAGATGCGTCTGGGCCTCCCACGTCTGAAGAGCCCCTCTGATGGTGCAATGGAGCTCCGGAGAGCTCAGGCGACACCGGCAGAGCTGGAGCTGCTGCTCCTGAACGTCAAGACCTCATATGGGCTCGTCTTGACTTGCAAAGCAACGCAACAGTCTCCTGGGTCGAGGGCAAAGTGCCTCGACCCGGTTAGCGTTGGTGGGGATGAACGATGCGTCGAGATGAGGGAGCTCCGGCGAAGCGACGGCGGTGGAGCTCCAATCTCAGTTCCTTTGCGAACTGGGTTGAATGGTTGGGCGGAGAAGGTGCGTGAGGGGAGTGCAAAGGTGTTGGTCGAATCTGATGATCGAGACGTGGACGAGGGTGGTCGGAATCGAGGGTCGTCAGCGATGGGTCGATTTGGGCGTAAATGAAAATCAGCGAAAGGGGGAAAGAACTAGGGATACCTGATGGACGAGGTCGACTGGGAATGAGCCGATGAAGCTCTAGGTCCTAGCCTCGAGGGCCGTCGATGCCCGAGGCTCGAGCACCATGTCTGGGCGGCGCACGGCGGCGCTAAGTCGTCGGATCGATGGTCTGGTCACCCTCTCCTCACTGCAACACCACCGGCCGACTGCTGTCACTCAGGCGGAGATGATGGAGGTCCTGGGGTGGAGAATGCACGAGCCAAAGATGCGTGAAGGAGCGGCGGAGCTCAGACTATATATGCCTAGGGGTCCGACTATCTGGGAGTCGGGCGAGAAGATCGGAGCGCGGATCCCAAGAACCTCTACCGGGCGTGGATCAGGGATGATTAAGGAGCAAATGGAGCCCGGGATTCACGGGTTTGGGTGTCGGATCGAGTGGGGATAATATCGAGAAATCAGGTTAAGGGCACGGATCCGGAACTCTGTGGTCCAAGGGGGGGAGTTGACCGGGGGGTCAACATCCCCCGTGGACCAATCAGGAGAGGCCATGTCATAAATATTTAGAAATAAAAAATAAAATAATAAATGGCTGAATTTGGAAAAACTTAAAACATAAAAAATGTTTATTTATTTATAAACTTTTTTTGTGATTTTTAATTATTTTTTTGAAGTAAAAATAAAGTATGTACAATATAGTATAATATACATAGGTATATACAATATGGATTTTTAATTTTTGATTTGTAATTAGTTATTTTTATACAATTTTATTCCTATTTTATATTTTATTTATTTATAAGATAAAATTTGGAATATTTTGATATTTTTAATTTATTTTTATTATTTATGTACAAGGGTTAAATAAATAGATTTATACATTTATATACATGGTATATACACAATGTTTCTTTTGGTTTTTATTTTTGTTCTTTTTATTTTAATTTTTTATGGTTTTTATTTTATTTATTTACATAATAGGATATGGAATATATACCAATTTGCATGGATTTTATTTTATTTTTTTACAAGGTGAAATAAATAGAGAAAGGGGGTCTATGTACATGGTGGATATACACAAGGAAGGGTATTTTATTTTCTTTTTAAATTTTCTTATTTTTATTTTGATTTGTATTTACAAATATTTACAAATATATACAAGCCCATTTTTTTTAGAGGAAAATATGATTATTTTATTTACATGTCTATTTACACACATGAGCTTCCTTATCTCTCTCTACTTAGGCTTTTATGCGGTCAGGCCCATGGTGAGCCTTCCCTTGGGATTAGGTCGCTCAATATTTATTCTAAATATCTCCCTCTTTTTCTTTTATTTCTTTATTCTTTTATTTTTGCACAAAAACATGCTAATTATTTAATTTTATACAATGCATGCTTTTTGGTAATTATTTGTATTTACAGATATCTACATGTATTTGCAAAGGTTTTTGTAGCTAAAATATAAGAATAAAGAGTGATGAATGGGTATTCATCACATACATAATCATCAATAGATATCATATATACATAATATTTACTATGATATAGATGATCCACATACATCAATATGTATGAGATCCTGAATACCTTGAAATCTTACACCATTCCCAAGGAAGGGTGTATTGGACATTTTTACTTTTGATATAATATTCACAAGTATGTATGATTTGAACTTATAGACAATCTAAAGAGTCATCTCTTACTAGTCTATTGATCTCATCAACAGACATATGCCTAAGGCTTGATGCCATATCATTGTCAAATGATCTTCATCCTCCTATTGATCTCTTTTGGTTTTAAATTTTCAGTATTAGAAAAGTTATTGAACCATTCATTAATATTCTAATTTAGCAGAGTCCTCCAGATGTCAGATTACCGTCTGAAATATATCTATCATAACTCTTTATGATAGGTCTATTCCAGAACTCATGCTTATTTCTAACATTTATAAATAAACAATGAGTGTATTCTGATATCTGGGTCATGGAGACAATCTCTAAGACTAAGGGCTCTCCCACTGAAATTATGAAGTCTATCTTCACGAGCAAAGCACACCGAATGAGACAGAGATCCATGAGCAAACAATCGGGAAGCATAACGGGGACGCTGCTGTGAAGGCGACTCTCTTTAGGGCATCATGGTGGACGTCCATAAGAAAGAGAGAGAGAGAGAGAGGAAGTTGGCATGTGGAGAGAATGAGAGAGAGAGAGCATATGTTGTCTAAACTTAAGAAGAGCAAGGGGTACCCTTCTATTTATAATATTTTGGGATCCATAGATCCCAATCCATGGACAATACAAATCCAATGGCTTACATTGATTTGTGTTTCTTTTATACCAAGATATTGTTGCAAAAACACAACTAGCTCTCTCTTATATATTATAAATCACATTTATAATATATATGATTAATATGGATAGTGATATCCACATTATTCATATCCATGATAACTAAATCACATTTAATAATCTTAGATCTCTATTTTTATGTGCCCAAATAATATGAATCACATTCATATTATTCACATCTTTGATAATTAAATCACATTTAATTATCTTAGATAACTCTATGAATCAAATTCATATTATTCATGATAATTAAATCACAGTCAATTATCAATTTTCATAATGCTCGGATATATAATATCAACAATAAAATTATCTTGAACTCTTTCAAGGATAATGCGCTTTCCCTGCAGATACTTGGAGATAAGGACATGGCGATTGTATTGTTCCATGTATAGTGACTTGGATATTGAGATCACATCTCAAATCCAGATATCGAGCCTCCCATAGCTGCTTGCTTAAATCAAGACCGCAAATCTAATCTTCTCATTGCATCTGAATCACATTCAGATCAATGTCCAACATTTGGACAAAGATCAGATCACTTCTCTACTGAGAGGAGTCACTAAAATCCAGACCCGTTTCATCACTCCCTAGGAATGGAAGCGTCATGGTTATACAATCGTTTATGATCACATCACACTTAGGTATTCCCAATACTTGTACATCATGCATACTGGAAGACCTGGAATAAATCCGAAATATAAGATCTATTTTATATTGTCTACTTCATGGTTTTATCATCAAGTTTCTCGTTCGATCATTGGGAGTCGGTATCGATCATATACTTTCTAAAAGCATATATCATACCCAGGTGTTGATCATATACTTTCCAAAAGTACATATCAAACCTACAAATTTAGCCAATCTTCCAAAGCGTTATGACCGTGCACAAAATTTAATTCTTCTCAATATCTCATGAGTGAGCTCATGTCTTTCGATTCAGTAATGAACCTATATGATCCCTTTGAGAGATCATATTACTCATATGCTTTTAAATGCACACAAGCACGTCAGCATATAGACCTTGATTAGGTCATCAACCTATTGGTCTGCCAAATGTACATACGTAGACATATAGTTACACATCTGTCTCCGGTCGGAGGATGCGTGCCTATATCGTGACAACATACGATATAAGCCAACTCTTTGACCTAACTTATCTAACACCTCCGAATATATATTCTTATGCAGAGGACCTGCATCAAGAGGCCGGTTAGATATCAGCCTTCAGAGAGAGGATTGCCATCTCCTCCTCAAGCTGGAGATCATCTCTTAATAATCATTTGACGGTGCTCGATGAGTCCCTTAGATATTCATCCAAGCACCGGCCTATATGATTCAATTATTGAATCAACAGATGCATGATCATTAAGATGGTCATGGTACATAACCCTAATTGTACTAAGGGACCTATTATGCAAATTAATTATTTTTCATTTCAGATCAGGGAATGATATTCGCAATAACATTTATTGCATAATGGCTTGCCGTGGGCTCGCATTCCAACATGTTCAGTGAATGCTCCAGATGTCTCAGATAGATCCGGAGGCCATCGATAGAATTCTAGATGCTCGGAGAAGAAAAACAACCTGGAGAGCTTCAAGTTGAGACGATTTGAGCCCTAAAGGGCTCCGTTGGGCTTCTGACCTGCATAGAAAAGAACACGAGTCGAGGGCAAACTGCCTCGACCCAATTAGGCATGGAATAGGCAAGCGAAGATGTGCTATGATGAGGGTGGCAGAGGAAACACGGTGGACCTGATCAGGTGTCGATTTGGGGGTGAAGGGATGGTGAAATGAGGTGGAGCGAGGAGTGAAATGAGGTGGAAAGAAGGGTTGAAAATAGGTGTTTGTACGGTGGAGTGTTCACCGAGCTCCGACGAACTACGAACGTTGGATTCTAGGCTAAAACATTACGTTACTTACTAAAATAAGTACAAAATTAAAATACAGAAATGAAATTCTACCTAAAATAAGCAAAATACGCAGCTCTTACATGGCTTTTGGCTAGGGAGCAAAGGTGGTTGTCGTAGCACCGACTTGGGTGCACCTCCGCCCTCCGTCGACCGCCACGAGCTCAGGGGATCCCCTCCTGTCACAAGGGTGCTCGCTTTGATCGAGTCACAAGGTATTAGGGGGAAGAAGATGACCACAATTGTGTGGAGGAGAAGGTGGAGTTATTTATAAACATAATGGGACACCCTTATTGACTGGATCAATGGCGAAGCTACAAGCTATGTACAATGGATCCAGAAGCTCGATGTGAATTAGGAAGATCAAGGATCAAAACTCATAAAGGGATCAGAGGCATTCGATGGACGAATCGAGCAGAAGAAATGGCAGAAAAGAGGGGAGTTGACGGTTCTGACAAAAGTAAGAGGCACAGGGAGAGTTGACCGGAGGTCAACGATCCCTGGCCTCTGATTGGTCCAAGTAGACCTGCTAAAAGACAAAACTATCAATTAAATAAAAAATAGGTATTTTAAAATAATATTTGATTTTATTATTTTTTTAATATAAAAATAAAAACGTTTATTATTTTATTTAGTATTTTATTATGAATTTTATTTATTTTTGATGTTATTTATTAGTATTTAGTTTCTAAGGGTATAATTATAGGTATATTAACCTATATTTTGGCTATTTTTATTTTTATTTTATTATTTTATTATTTTATTTTATATATTTATAAATTATTTTTATATACACAAATACATTTTTATTTTATTTTTATGATCTTATTTGTACACTTAAATAAACAAGGATATCTAATATGCAGGTATGCTTATAGGTATTTCATCTATGATTTATATACATTATTTTATTTTAATGTATTTTATTGGGTATTATTTTATTTTTATATTTTTAATAGAATATAGACAATATTTAAAAGATTATAAAAAAATTAAAAGAATAAATAATAAAAGAATGTTTTCTCCTTTTATTTATATACAAGTATTAGTATATGTATTTTGTCTATGTATTGATATAGACTTATTTTATTTTACATTTTCTTTGTGGTTTTATTTTGATTTTAATATGCACATATGTTATGAATGATATTTATAAAATTATAAAAATATGAATTTGTAAAAATAATAAAGAATGAATAAATTGAATATTTTAATCGGGTATAATATACAATGAGGGTCAAAAACCTAACTTTCACACTGTAACTCCAAAAAATATAAAACACCTCCATAAAATAGCTCATGATAAGTTATGTACAATTAGAGGTGATTTTGATGTATTTTGAGTTTTTATTTGAAAGATATGTGTATGTGAGGTTTGGCTTTTGGGACTTTATTCTGTGTATAAAAAGTACATTATATTATTTTTGTACAAACTCAAATTTGTATTTTTCTTTACATTATTATCTGTAAATATCATGTTCAAGGTTTATTTATTTGTTGAATAAATAACAAAGAATAAAATAGGTATTACAAATGAACAAATAATGAATAATAAATGGTGTTTTGATTGTATTTTTGACCCCTATCTCCCCCTACTTTATTCCTTGTCGACCAATTCAATTCTTGACTTGGTTTCAAGATTTAGGGTCATAAAATATCTTCAATATTTTATTATTTTTCTATTCTTCTCTTTATTCTATAATTTTGGAATTAAAAACCATATTATTTACACAATGAATGCAATAAATAATGAATGCTATTTTGTACAAATTGATTCTATTTACATGCATTAGCTAGGATTTATTTTCATCATATATTACCTATATTTTAGGTATTTTATTTTTTATTTTGTATTTTTAATATTTATTGTCCTACTTACGTATTATATATATTTATAATATAATTAAAAACATATTTACATATTTTTATTTTTTTTTTAATTTTTTACATACATAAATAATTGTATGCACATACATTATAGTTATAGTATACCTATATATTTTAGTGTATTATTTATTTGAATGTATTTTTAATGGTTTAATATATATTAAATAATATATACAATTATATAAAAATAAAAGGAGAGTGTAAATATAAAGAATAAAATATATAGATACATTATACAGTGGGACCCCAGAAAACTGACTTTTGCATCTTAACTCTATTTTTAATGAAACCACACTTTCATTAAATAGATAATTTAATTTTAAGTACACTGGATGTGAGTTTGATGAATTTTGAATTCATATGGAGAAGATATTGAAATGTGAAGTTCGATTTGTGGCTTTTTCATTCATGCGTCCCAATTACACATTGTGTTATTTTTATTAGTCATGATTTTTGTATTTTTTATGTATTTTTATGTACAAGTTTCATGTAAATAATTTTATTACTTGAGGTGTATAAAATGAATAAAAAATAAATAGAGTAAAGATAGCTATTTTGAAGAGTAAAAATTAGGGTTTCTATATGCAGTATAGATCCATATCTCCCCTTACGTTATTCCTTATTGATCACATTAATATTGACTTGGTCTTGGAGTTTAGGGTCATTCAATATCTTTGATACTTCATTTATTTTCCTTTTGTCTCTTTATTATTTTATTTGGGATGTAAATACATGAATTGTACAATATTTAAAGATTAATTATATATGAATAATGAATGCTACTTTGAGAAGTTAGATGTATTTACATAGGCTTTGATATGGATTTACAAACAAAATGAGATAATAAAGATAGATGAATGGTTAATCATCAATATTATTTTTATTATACAATTAATAATACTTGATGTATTTATTTACTATATAGAGACTTAATAGTAATTACTTAAAGGGTTCTTCATAATTGTGCATATTGATCGATTTGCTCGAGATACCTAATGTTCGGTCTTGGAGGAGTCTACGATGTTTGAGAGATCAGATCTGACAATCGTTGTATTGACCCTCTCTCGACTCTCAGTACTCAAATAATCCGAATCAAAGAAATAATCAACCCACTGTAATATATGCAATGAAAACTAAGTGAGATAAAATTAATTATACCCTATAAAATATGTATATAGTAGACAAGTAGTAGGGTTCGAACTGCTAGAATAACAGAAGACATATATAATTATTAGTAGTTAATAATTAATCATAATTAATTTTGTATTTTTAATATTTTCTATTTTTTGTGGGTTTTAATTATATGATTTTTTAATGGATTTCTAAGTGTTTTTATACTATATTTTATTTTTAATTTTGTAAACTTTTAGTTTCTTTTTTATATTTTTAAATATAATAGATATTTATATATTATAATGATGATATTATAGTTAATATAAGTAATATATAGAGTATACTATATATATGGTTTTATATATTTTAAATATACATAAATATACTCAAAATACATAAAATAAAATGTTTTTATATTTTTAATACCTTTTCTTTCTTTTGATAATTTTTATAGAAATATTACTATTTTTATGTATTTTGAAAGTATTAAAATGTACAAAATAATGAACAAAATAATATATCCAAATTATTTTGGGTTTTAAAAATAGATAATTGGTTTAAAAATTCCCAAAATTATTTTATTATATCTAATATAAAAAATAAAGAAATATATAAAATGTAAAATAATACTTTTTTGATTTTTAATGAATTTTTTCTAATTTTTATAGTGTTTTTAGGGTTTTATAATTTTAAATTTTTTTATTTTATATTTTTAGTGATTTTTGGATATATGGTCGAATATATGATAATATTTCAATATAATCTTTTTGGGATTTTTAAAGATAGTTTGATAAATTTTTATGGATTTTGATCTGCACATTGAGATGCATCCCAATTAGAGTATTGAGCATTGAGAATAGAGATGAGTATGGAATTATCAAACAAATGTGAATGGAGTATTTGATATGAAGAGAAATCGATCTCCATCCACAAGGGGTGAATATCATGATAAGAGTGATCCCGGTTTATTATAGAATGAGAAAACGAGGAGTCTGGAGAGTAGTTTGCAAAATCCGAACCGAGCTCTCAGGAATCACGTTGAATTATTAGAGATGTTGATCCATGGAATCGATGTAAGTGTTGGCCGAATCCTGACTAAACCATCCATGAGTCAACATCTTGAGATAGAAGGGGCACAGATGTGGAATGAGGAATACATTGATAACGAGAGGATGACATGAAGAGATGATAAGAAGAAGGGTCAAAGTGAGCAAAGTAACAATGAATGAAAACAAAACTAAAGAAAAAATGGCGTGAGTGTGTAGGACTGATCTTTTACCTTAAACAAAATTCATACAAAACTCAAAACAATGGATTCACCAACTCAATGTCTGAGAAGTTGTAAGAGTTTGGATATTTTTATCTTTTCAGTTATAATTATTATTCAAATCTTGTAGCTTGTCCTTATAGTCTAGACCTATAGTAGAGTGAGTACTGCTAGAAAAGTATCTCGTACTTCCCACTTTCTTTGTATCATAAGTCTGCACTTTTTAGAGGTCCTTGATATTGGTCTTGCGCCAGCTACTCATCTAAAGATTAAGAGAGAGGAAGCTTATAGTAGCAAATCAAGTACTTCAGAACCGAGTCTACAAGAAGACAAGGCCCTACTCAGATGCGGAATGATGAGACAAACATTCCTATGAGGGGATGTCCTAAGCTCAATACTTTAGACTAGGTTTGCAAGCAGATAAATCCTTACTCGTCCACGTACGATAGAACCGCCGGCACTTCACCGAGCTCATACGATAATCAAGGCAGCCACAAAGTGGGTTGTTGGCTCTAATCCTTAGGGGTCGTTCCTTGCTCTGTCTGGAGTGTACATGAAAACAATGTGGGATTTATGAAGCCAATATAATGAAGTCCATTATGATTTTTAATTAGGGTCAAAGTGTTACTAGCGATCCCCTTGTTTTAATTTTCGATTTTTCTCTTTTTTGAGTATTTGTCAGGAATATTTGCCTAGAGATTTTTTTGGATTTTCTTCAAACCTGAGTTGATTAAAACTGGGAGAGAAGTCAGAAAAGCAATGCAAGTATCATGATGCTAGAAAACTCATAATCGTAATGAATGATGTATGCTCGGTAGGAATACTTACAGTATGTCCGAGCTCTCTCCACACAGGATGCAAGATAAGAATTTAAAATTTACACATACGATATGCAATTCGATGAAATCACCATAAGCAAGTATTGTTATTAATCGTGAAGAACCAATTTAAATTTGACTAAGGTCCAAGCATAGAGACTATAGGCACATGCATATAATGAAGGCTAGTGTTTAGGCCTTAGCGCATCATGGAAGCATGTAGGTCACATCACATATGACCTAGGGCAACTAGTCATACTAGTTGCATCGGGCAACATGATTTAAAAACTTTAAATAGATGAAACCACATGATTCAAGAACACTTCTCAAATCATTTCATCAACAACACAAACAACTACAAGGATTACTTATTGAAGCGTGTTTGTGTTCTAAACCCTAAACAAAGAGACCTCCTATCTCGAGTCTGATCCAATGAAGGTTGCACTAGCGGACACATGGATGAGATGCTTTCTTTCCACAATCCCAGTTTATGATATGAGCGAGGAGTCTCCTGATTTCATCTTACAAATTTGGAGCCTTCTTTACGAGCAAGAAGCACCGAAGATGGAGGAGATCTGCAAGCAAATGATCCAGCAACACAATGGCATCGCGACGATTGCGAGGATATCTATGTCAACGAAGTGGATGACCACAATGTTAAGATAGAGATGGGACGGGTATGAGAGCTATGGAGAGATTAATCGTCTTGTATTGTTGTTGTTTGTTAAAAAAGAAAGGATAGGGCTAGCACGTCCACATATCTCGATCCATGTGCACATAAAATCAATGGTGTAGATGATTTTGTGCTTTCAATCAATGTCCATATTTTTGTTGCATAAATATCAAAATAAGTTAACTATATTACAGATCCATCAATATAATTCAATTTAAATCAAAACCAACAAGCATGGAATAATTTGGAAGGAGAACGAGTCTCCTTCCATACATAGAGTGGAAGACCACCAACTTGAAGAGATCAAGTTGGTAGTCCACTCCTTGTATGGAAATGAATCTCATTCATTCCAAAAGTGTTGAGTTCTCATATCTCAATATATATTGTACATGTGCAACAACTTTTGTTGCAAATTATTCACCAAAATAATTCCAAATTATTGTATGATAATTTCAATAATACCATTGACAAATGTGAATCATATTCACATGTCCAGTATAGAATGTAAATTGCATTTACAATTAATTATCCAATGAGAATCCAATTAACATCAATATTTAATTTGTAAATACTAATTACAAATAAATCTCTCCATACAATTATAAATAATATTTATAATATTTATGATTATTATGGATAGTGATATCCACATTAATCATATCCTTGATAATTATGTCATATGTAATTATCTTGGATGACTATTCTCGTGTGTCCAAATAATATGAATCATGTCACTATTATTAATAATAATTAAATCACATTTAATTACCAGTTTTTCTCAATGATCAGGTATATTATCTATAATAGAATTATTCTTGAACTCCTTCACGGATAATGTGCTTTCTCTGCTGATACTTGTAAATAAGAATAGGGCGATTGCACATTCCATGCATAGTGATTTAGATATTGAGATCACATCTCAAATCCATATCTTGGGAACATCTCAAAGCAGTTTGATCAAATAAAGCCATAAATCTAATATTCTTATTGCATCTGAATCATATTCAGATCAGTGTTCAACAACTGAACTGAGATCAGATTACTTCTCTATTGAGAGGAGTCACTACAATCCAAACATGTTTCATTGCTCCTTCGGAATGGAAGTTTCATGGTTATACGATCGTTTATGATCACATCACCCTAGAGTATTCTTAATACTTGTACATCCTGCATATAGGAAGACCTAGAATAAACCCGAAGTTTTAGATCACATTTGAATTGTCTCCTTCAAGGTTTTATCATTCAATTTTTCATTTGATCATTGGGAGTTGGCATTGATCATATACTTTCTAAAATCATATATTATACCTACAAATTCTGTAAAGTTTTCAATGTGAGATGACCAAGCACGGAATTTGATCCCAATATCTCTTGAGTGTGCTCATGTCTTCTGGTTCAGTAATGAACCCGTAAGATCCCTTTGAGATATTGTATTACTCATATACCCTTATGTGCACATTAGCTCATCAATGTATAGACCTTGAATCAGTCATCAATCTACCGGCCTGCCAAATATACATACTCAAATATATAGTAACATATCTGTCTTTGGTTAGAGGATGCATGCCTATATCGTCACAGTATATGACATAGGTGTTGGTTATCTCGATCTCGTTAAGTCAACTCTTTGACCTACTTATCTAACACCTCCAAATCTTTATTCCTATGTAGAGGATTTGCATAAGAGGTCGGTTAGATATCGGTCTTTATAGAAGAATTGCCATCTTCTTCTCACGCCGAGATCCTTTTTTAACAATAATTCGACGATGTTTGATGAGTCCTCAATCTAACTCTTTAGATATCGTCCAAGCACCAGCCTCTATTTAAACATTTGAATCAACATCTGTATGATCATTAAGATAGTCATGGTACATATTCCTAATTGTACCAAGGGACCAATTATGAAGATTAGTTATTCTTCATTTCAGATTAAAGAGTGAACTGCAATAATATTTATTGCATAATGGCTTACGTGGGCTCACATGTCCAACAATTTCCCACTAGTCTAAAGAGCCATAAATGGGTTAATATTTAAACTCTCACTCAAGTGCTAATCATAAGATATTTATAAAAATAGCTTTGTAGGCTGATAAATCACTCTGTTCTCGAGAGACCGTACCAAGTCCTTTTACAAACTTGCATATCCTTCAATAGCAGTGCTCGCATCCAATGCGAACGATGCATCTTATGCAACCAATACTCAATCTTGTTAAAATAGTTACAATATTTTTGTCACTATATTCAATAATTATTAAAATAGTAAATGATAACCTAATGTCAAGAGATCTCTATGTCCTTAGATTAAGACATACTCTTAAGTCTAGTAAGGTATTTGTTGGTAAGACATTTTAGATCACTATCTATAAAGTCTTAATTTCTTAAAGAAAAGATTTGAGATCACTATCTCAAGAATCTTGTGCCTTTGAAGATGTTGATTATTATTGCAATTATGTGTTTTATCTCCATAGTAGGATTGGCAATATTTTACTACTCCCACTGCATGGCAGACACCTGGACCTGGACTTTGTACACATCTAGTATACACCAAGCTTCCCATATATGATGCAATAGGGCATGCAATTTTGGCTTTACATCCTCAACTCTTTGAGGTATTCTCCCTTTAGACATGTCAGTACCATATCTTAAGGGAAAGAACCTTCCCTTGTAGTTCTCCAAAATGCAATATGTCCAAGGTGAACTAGTAATGTGATGGTCCCGATGCCATCTTCTCTTTGCTTCTGAACAACTTCATCCTTGAGATCTTTTATATCAAGGCACGGGATAGTCAGATCATAAAACACTTATTATCATCCTTTATATCATTCCAAATAATTAGGATTTTATCCACATTTAGCATGATGAACACAATGGAACTCTCACTAAGCTTCACATGGTTCATCAAGATTCTATCTGAAATCATAACCTTTATAATTTCATCAAACCTGATGTTCCAACTACAAGAGTCTTATTTTAGTCTACAGATGGAGTTCCTCAACTTGTACACCTTGTATTCTTCAACCATGAAGCCATGTGGCTACTTCATCCGAATATCCTTGTTGAGTATTCATTGAATAATGCAATCTTGATTTCCATATTAAGGATGTCATAGTCAAGTTTGGTGGCTACAATTAGCAATATTTTGATGGGTTTAATCATGCTCACTAGAAAGCAAGTCTCACCAGATACCCAACCGAGTACCCGATTCTTCCGGCATATTTTCTACTAGGTCACTACAATTTGGTGGGTCGGGTACCTGATACTAATACTTTCAGATCAAAATACTGGGTCGAGACGGTACCCATTTGAACCGAAAATATTGGACACTCCTACATATTATATTTGAAAAATCCAAAAGCCTCTCTTTTTATTATTTTATTTATATACTCTCTCTATATAAGTATATATTTGATATTATCATATATATTATTTTCTAAATTAATTTTTTTACAAAATTACAAAATATTTTTTAAAAATTTAAAATACCACAAAAATAATTAAAAATTAAAAATACAAAATATCCTAGGTTGTCTACTCATTTTGTTACTCTACCTCGTGTTCTCCTTTATGGTTCGACCCCAACTACTTACATACTATATACATTCGTTATATGATATACTTAATTTTAGCTCATCTACATTTATTTTCTTAATCATTGTTGTGAGTTAGTTGTTGAGATAACATCTGATTTGGGTGCCTACTAGGGACCTCGTACTAATGGGCTACTGGTATGGAGATCGAGAAGTCTGTCTTTTATACTCATTCCCTGGGATTATTAATGAGAAAAAAGGTGAAGAATAACCTAGGTTGGTGGTGGAAAGTGATCGATATAGCATTTGCTAAATCTAACTTGTCAGACACCGCATACCATCTAAGATCGGACTTTGCCGTCCCAATCCTCATGCATTTTAAATGGTGTCCTTGCCGAAGAGCATCCGTTTATAGAGTATAGATCGGACATTTAGACCCCTGAGGCATGGGGCATAAGTGTAATTACAACAAAGTTTCAGGCCCATGCGTAAAATATCCTAATTACTTTACAAGATATTTAATTTACAAGACTAAAAAGGAAATACAAATGTATAGAGGAGTTGCGATGCAAAATACCCAGAGCATGCGTGCATCCTCACATACAACACTGCTAGATCTGATGATTCATGTCACTTCACTTAATCTCAATCCAACACCTGGAGGAGTGTACCGCTTCATTTTAAATCAACGACCCAGATAAAATCTAGGCCTTCATTCTCGATCGGACGATAGTTGACCTATCGGGAAGAACATGGAAGATGGTCCTCTTCTCTGAGCTTCCTTTGGCCAATACTCTGGTGTCCAACCACCTCTCTCGTTTAGGAGAGGTGCAAAATGATCTTGCCGATCTTCTGCATTGACTGAAGGTGTTGGAGAGTTCCGAGCCTCATCGAAGGAGGCCTAGAGCTTGATTTATTCTCCAACAACTTGGGAGCTTCAGATGAGAAATAAACTCGCCTTAGGTGGGCTCTCTGCTCCAGTCACTTGCATGGGAAGAATGGGGACTCGAGGGCGAATCTCTTCGAACCAAAAAGTAGCGAATAACACAAAGATGAGGTGAATGGGGGTGATCTCCAGTTACTCGACAAAGGAGGATATCAAGGAACCTAATCATTGCAAGATTAAGGGGATATAGGTGTGTGAATCCATGAAGAAGATAATGGGGAAGGTGATGGAGGTGTTAATGAGTCGGAACACTAGGTGGTTCACAGTGGAATGATGACTGAAGCTTAGAGCTCTTGCGAACTACAATTTTGGATTTTAATGAAATAAAAGCTAAATCGACCGAAATAAAAATCAAGATTACACTAGAAATGAAAATGTGAACCTAAATCCTAAGTTAGCATCTCCTACTTTGTCTTAAGGACCTGAGAGCATACCTCACCTGGAAGCTATTTTGGCGATAGTGGAACCGATCTCCTCCGGCCTTCTCCTCACCGTAGAACTCTTAGGGTACTCCTCCTGTCTCAAAAGGTCCACTCTAATGATGAAATGTTGGGTTTATGAGGGTTGAAGATTGATCGAAATTGGAATGGGAGGGGTGGAGTTGATTATATAAAAGAGAGGAGGGGCTATTTTAGAATAGGATATCTCAACGATCGAAGATGGTAGGTAGATCCTAAGGATAGGGCATGGGAGAGCTTGATCTAACGAACAACTTTGATGAATATCTCAAGATGAAAGGAAGCGTGAAAATGGCATAAAGAAATGGAGAAAATCTAGAGGGGGTTTTATCTGTTCTAACACGCGTATAAAAGGCTAGGGTCATGCGGGTGAGGTGTTGACCGGGTGGGTCAACACTCCAACACACATGATTGGTCCACATAGGACCACACCAACCCACAAAACTACATAACAAAAATAAAAATGAAAGAATAATCAAAATAAAATAATAAATGATTTTATTTAAAAATAAAACATGAAAAATGTTTCCTATTTTATAAACTATTTTATGATGATTTTTATTTAATTTTACAACCTTATTTATTATAGTTCATTATCTTACATTATATGTAAAGGTATATATACATCATATATTGTGTAATTCTATTTTATTTTGTAGTTTTATTTATAATATCATGTTTACATAATTTATATATTTACATTATTATTAAATACATATTTACGTATTTTTATAGAATTTTTATAATTTTATTTGCATATTTAAAAATTATGTTTATGTACATTATATACACATTACATATGTATATTTAAATGTATTGATTATTTTGGTTGTCTTTAAATGTTTTTATGTGTATTTCTTTTTTACTATGTATTATATAATATATACAAAACTTCAAAAATATAAGGATATTTAAAATGTAAAGAATAAGATTATTAGCTAAATGTATAAATGCCCAAATACAATAGTACCCTGAAAAGCTGACTTTTTGCATCTTAGCTCCATTTTCAAGGAACTTTTATTTTATAGACAGTTTAATTTTAAATACAATGGATGCGAGTTTGGTTCAATATGAGTTCATATGGAGTAGATATTGATCAACTAAGTTCTGTTTGTGCCTTTTCATCTGTGTGTATCAAGTATATTGTGCACTATTAATTCTGGCTAGTATTTTTCTTATTTTCTATACATTAATATGTACGAGTGTTGTGTTGAAAATTTTATTATTTGAAATGTGTGTAAATAAAGAATAAAATAGTATAATATTAGGCTATTTTCACAGTATATGTATATAACAGAATTAGGGTTTGTTGAGTATTTCTGTATAGTATTTTATCCTATCTCCCTACTTTATTTCTGATTTACCAAGACAATATTTTACTTGGTCTCGAGGTTCAGGGTCAGTCAGTATAAAAGATACTTCCTTTATTTTTTTTTCTTTTATTTATTATTTTATTTTGGATTTAAATACATGTATTTCTAAACTAATTACATATCAATAAATATTAGATGTTAATTTGTGCAAGTTAGTGATATTTATAGGTATTTTACCAGGGGATTAAAGTCACAATAGAATAGTAAATGTGAATGAATGGTTATTCATCTGGGCGTGAAAAAATACAATATACATAGCATGTTATAAATGCTTAATTCTTTTTTACGAAGGGACAAATATCATGTAAAATAAATGATACATTAAATTATAAATTTCTTTTTTACAATGGACACTACAAACTTTACAAAAGAAAGTACATATTTTACTTCAAAACTAATGAACGGGGAATGTAAACAAATGTATTGACCAATTTATAAAATCAAGTATAAATTTTATATAAACTCATTAGGTTTACAAATATATGCAATAAACTACATTAGTTGAAAACGTAAACGAATATTAATAAATGAATGTATTGACAAAGACACCAAATCTAGATAACCCCAAAATAATAAATTGATATCATTAAATGAAACTCAAATTTAATGAAATCAGTTGACGAAAATATCCTTTTGGATAAGTTTCTCGATGCATCCGTCAGATTGAGATCCAATGGATCTGATTGATGACTTACTATGGAAGTGGTGCGCTTCCGCTTCATTTGAAGGGATGTATGTGTAGGGACCCTTTCAAATGAGGTGGGGTCTCACCAATATTATGGTGAGCCATCAAGTAGATTCATCAGATCTCAATCTGATGGTTGCATCAAAAAGCTCATCCAAAAGAGCATTTTTCATCATATCAATTTTATTAAATTCGAGTTTCATTTATTAGTTTCAAATTGTTATTCTAAGCTTTTATTGATTTGGTATTTTTCACAAATGCCTTCATTGACTAATTTCCGATTTTGTTCCAAAGGATCTTAATTCAACCATATCTTTGTAAAGTACAACGAGTTTTTGTAAAATATGTCTTACTCTTTGTAATTTCGTTAATGATTTCATTTTATTACTGTATTTTCATTTTATAAATGGTTATACCCGTTTTGTAAATGGGTACATTCATTTTATAACTCCAGTGAGTTTTTTAAGAGTATTTTAACTCTTTGTAAACTTCAACTTTTTGTAATTGTGTATGTTTGTTTTGTAAAAAAAATCGTGCATCTTTGTAACTATATCTCGCTCCTTTGTAAAATTCACACATAGATCTATGAAAAATAAAAAAACAAAAAAACATGAGATTTGTAAAAAAGTGAATCAAAGTGTAAATGTGAATGTCATATATGTAAAATAATTAAATCACAATGTAAGTTGGTGTCGTCTCCCTTCATTTGATTTTGCCTGCTTGCGGTATCCAGCATGGCACCACCATCTCTACGCATCACCTTCATCGCCACGCATCACCACCCCTCCATGCCTCGCCACCGTCATCTTGGAGCACCTCCTCCCTCTCGACACATCGATCGTCGCCACACCCTCCCATGGACAGCAACCGTCATCACCACATACTGTCGTTGTTGTCGTCGTCGCACGACATCATAACCTCCTGGCACAACATCACCTCCACGCGCAATCGCCTCTAATGCCTACATAAGAATATGTTGGCAACGAATTGCGAGACACTGGGGGAGGGAGGGTGTCGTCCTCAATCAATAGAGAGAATGGAAAAATAATTGTTCTCCACAAAAATAGGATCTAGGGTTGTCACATTTTATTTTTAAAAGGTGACAATGATGAAAATGAGTTTTTCATTAATTAAATATTAACATTAAACGTGATTTAATCTCAACCGTGTGATTAAAATCTAAAAGTCCTTACTAATAGCTCACCACAAAAGTGGTGAGACACCACCTCATTTGAAGTTTCTCATATATACATATATATATATGTGAGGATGGGGAGCTTGCACCAAGGTGCATGTAACTTTACATGCACCGGTGCTTATATCTTCCACATTTTTTACTTTTTTGAAAAATACCATCATGTATATTCATCCATATATCCCTCCAATATGTCATTCAAATTTCGTCAGAAACAGAGACTCCTATGACCTCCATCCAGAATAGGTCCCTACACCCGACCTATTTTTTCATTATTTTTTTCTTTTTTGATTGAAAGCTTGGGAGGATTTACTTGATATGTTGAGTAGAATATGTGTTTCAAGTTTCATGCAAAACAAACATTCCTAACATGTTCATCTAGAAGAGGTCATTTTCAGCAAATTTGAGACCGTTAAAATTTGGTAGTCTTGTTGGAGATGATAGGAGTCTCAAATTAAGTTGAATTTTGAATGACACTGTGGTGATATATAGTGATCTAATTTTCCCGAAGTTTCATTTCAAAAAATAATTAAAAAATAGGTCGGGTGTAGGTAGTTACCTGCACCCATCGATGTAGACTCCTTTTTCCATATATATATATAGAGAGAGAGAGAGATAATTTACCTGGAATTTCATAGGGGCATTGGAAAAAAATCATGCATTCTATCTCTAGGGCTGGTTTTTTCTTACCAATCTTGCAAAACAAATTGAAAAAGAAGGTGAAAGGCATGCCCTCGGAAAACCCACAGGTCAAATCTGTACAGTGATCTAAGGCATTCATAGTGGTCAAATCTCGAGATTGGCGCCTACACCTTTCTTCTCACCGTGAGTGATTGCATAATTTTGCCCTTTAATTAGGTGAGATTAATGGGGTTGTCTCTTTGGGGTAGCCAACATGGCTGCCTCTGCCGTATTTTCAACGTTTTTTTTTTATTTTTTTTTCAAAAAATATCGCAATGTATATTCATTTCTATATCTCTCCTATATGCCATTCGAATTTTGTAAAAACAGAGACTCCTACGGCCTTCATTCGGACAGTCATTTTTTAACGGTAACAAGATTTTTTAAATCGACACCATATCGATGAAGGCCGTAGAAGTCTCTGTTTCTGATGAAATTCGAATGGCATATATGAGGGATATAGGGATGAATATATATGGTGATATTTTTCAAAAAACAATAAAAAATATCGAAATAAAGGGATGAGGCAGCCATGTTAGCTGCCCCAAGGGGCAGTCCCATTAAATCCTAATTAGGTTCCTGATATATAGTTTCTTGGTTCGTGGAGATCCAATCTCGTTAAAGAGGCGTAAGTGGTCAAAAACAAAATAACACGCATACATGGATATTTCATACGTATTTTTAAAGCACGCAATGAATAAATTACATTCACTCGATCGAAATGGAGTGCAGCGCACTATGAATATATTACATTTACAGAGCCGAGAATGGAACTTTTCAATATTGTTGCACATTTCCTTCAATCCTCGCTGTAGAGAGTAGAGACCAAGTCGCACGGTTCTACAGTTGTATCATCTCATCTGGATATATAATTAATCAAACCTCCGTAGGCAACTTGTCACAGTGAAGCTCCAACCCTGCGAATTGGTTTCGTGACTCCTGGCAATCTCGGTAGAACACGCTGTAAGCCGCCATGTTCAAAATGACCATCATCTGAAACAAGCTCACCTGGAAAAGTCTCAATACCCACGAGAACTTTCCCACCGCCAACATGGCAGGCAAAAACCCATAGACAAAGAAGAAGGAAAAACCAGTGCCGACGATAGCTAAGGTTAGGAGACACCCTTGCATTCTCCTCCCTTTTACTGCACCGAATCCGTAACAATCATCCTCTACGACGGAGATCACGCTTGCAAGATTGGTGACCACAGCACCGTAGATAAACGAGGCAAGAACTAGAACTGATATCACGACTATGCTCAAGCCCAACAGAGTCGAAGAATTAAAGACGACCGGCTCCATGGCAATTAAACATACCAAAGCTCCCAAATAACACAACCAGAGAGCGTCGATCAACAAGATGGTGATGAGGGTTACTTTCCAGGTCTTGCTGACCTTTGAAATGAAGTCTTCGGGAGCCATTTGCACCTGGAAACGAGTTTCGTCCGCCCAATGGATTACCATAATAGATTGGAATACCAGTATTAAGATTGTGACGATCAAGGTAATGACCAGAAAGATCATAAAGCCTTTGGCAACTTCCATCTCCTTGTGGAAGAGCCCTTCATAATCCACCCGCTGTGTCGAGGCAACAGCCATAATATGTGCCATGATTTGGTCTGTTTGTTTGTGGAAGAGGAATTTCATGAATATGTACTGGACTAAGAATAAGAGGAGGTGTGGGATGAGGGACAAGGCTAGGACGAAGTAGGCAAGCTTTCGGTTCTTGGATGGGATTCTGCAGGCTTCTGCTAGGAGGCCCTTGATGCTCATAGCCATCTTGCCCTCTTTGGATAGAAGTGACGCTTCTTCAAAGTAGCAGATACGAAGAACACATTTATATTTGGATCAATTGTCTTTGGGTGATGTAAGGAAAATTGGATAATGCTGGTCACTCAAGCAAAAACAGTCAACTTCCTGTCGCGTTCCGAGAAATATATGCTACGGTATGACAGTGCTTGTGGAGGCCCAGTGAGGGCAACGCGTTTTACTGCCTGTCCTTTCTTGATTGTGCCGCCGCAACTGCAAGAAGTTTGTGCCTTGCAGTTAAATCATGTCACGAGTTTTCCATCAAGAAGGAAGAAACGATAGTGAGGTACACTGTTGAGGCAGGTATGCGGTATGCACTCGAGAGGTCACTGAATGGAGAGTATGCGGTATGCTACGGTAAATGGGGTTTTATATGGTTTGGTATTTTTTATTATTAAAAATATAAAATAAAATTTTAATGTCATATTAATGTCTTCTAAATATTATATTTTTTTATTATAATAATAAAGAATTGAAGGTACAAGGAACAAAATTATTAGGATAAAAAGTAATATAGAGTCAAATGAGCAAAAACATCAATTGAAAGAGCATTAAGTCGGATGTCTTGAGTTTAGATTAAGGTTTTAAAAAATATTTATTCGAAAATCGGTTGCATAAACAATCACATATACGGTATACTCGATCGAGTATGCGACCTGACCTGTATAGATGCCGATTTGACTATACTTGGAGCACCAAGGCTTTCGAGTACAAGTATACGCTCGAGTATATGATATACTCGGCCGATTTCCTGAACACTAGTGACATATATACAAAGATTTCCATGTCGTGTCTACTCACCAGAAAATTTGTTTATATCAAAAACAGGCATGCATGCATTATAAGAATATTTTTGGCTAGTCAATTTTAAAATTTGGCCGTGTCTCATGGTTGGTATAAAAAAACAAGGTTTTAATCGTTGGTATCCTTGTTACTTTTGCAATATCATTAATATGTCTCTCTTTCTTGGAATATCACTTGACTTCTTATATTCCTACAGAATTCACAGTTATGTCCTTTTATAATATAAGTTGTCTCTATTTTAACACAACGGAAGGGTAGGATTGTGAATTTTCAAAAAAAAAAATAAAGGTACAATTGATATTCCTAAAAAAGGAGAAAGATATAACTAATATTTTAAGTTAAGAAGGACACCCATGATAAAAATCCAAACAAATAAATTGAAAGATGCAGCTTTTCAGTTTAACTTATTACATCGTTGCACGACTCTACACACACGCAACTTATTGAATAGTTAAAAAACAATTCCAACTAACGACTCCACATCTTTTGAATATTTCTCCTGCATAAGGATGTATCAAATGAACACTAAAAAAATGGGTCTCTAATGACTTGTTTTTAAATTTGTCACTATATCGTTCATTGTTAAATTTACAATGATAATATTATGCATTGTAGAATTATATTTTATATGTGAAATTAGATAGGAATGTCATATCGTTGTTATATATACTTTTAGCTAGGTGCACCTAGTCATGTTTATCCATTGCTATTTTTCAAAGGTTTTTTAATCATTACTATTTTTTATGAGAAAATTGAACTTTGAAAATTAGCAGTAAATAAGAATAATATCGTCGTTATATATTTAGTAACGGAAGATATACTTATCGATTTTATAAAAAGTATTAATAAGCATCCTTTTTGTTGTAGTGAAACTAAGTTCTTTCTCATAGAAAGCACATGATCTTAGATCTTCATCTAATGGATCACCAAGCTAAGGCCCAAAGACGGTAAGTACCTACATAATAGTCTAGTGGTAGGTGATGAATACCCATTCATCACTCTTTATTCTTATATTTTAGCTACAAAAACCTTTGCAAATACATGTAGATATCTGTAAATACAAATAATTACCAAAAAGCATGCATTGTGTAAAAATAAATATTAGCATGTTTTTGTGCAAAAATAAAAGAATAAATAAATAAAAGAAAAAGAGGGAGATATTTAGAATAAATATTGAGTGACCTAATCCCAAGGGAGGGCTCAGCATGGGCCTGATCGCATAAAAGCCCAAGTAGAGAGAGATAAGGAAGCTCATATTTGTAAATATACCTGTAAATAGAACAAAAATATTTTCCTCTAACAACAAAAATAAAAATGGGTTGTATTTATTTGTAAATATTTGTATGTATTTGTAAATACAAAATAAAAATAAAAATGAGAAAAATTAAAAAGAAATAAAAATACCCTTCCTTGTATATATTCACCATGTACATAAGACCACATAGATATTTATTTACCCCTATAAATAAATAAATTAAAATCCCATAAAAATTGTATATATTTTATATTTCATGGTGTAATTAAATAAAATAAAAACCATAAAAACAAAAACAAAATAAAAAGAACAAAAAAATAAAAATCAAAATCAACATTGTATATATACCATGTATATAAATGTATATAACTATTTATTTAACCCTTGTAAATAAATAATAAAAATAAAATAAAAACACCAAAATGTTCCAAATTTTATCTTGTAAATAAATAAAATACAAAATTGGAATAAAAATGCACAAAAATAATTAATTAAAAATAAAAAATTAAAAATTCAATATTGTATATATACCTATACATAGCACTATATTGTATATACCTTATTTTTATTTCAAAAAAATAATTAAAAATCACAAAAAAATAGTTTAAAATAATAGGAACATTTTTCATGTTTTGACTTTTGTGCAATTCGGCCATTTGCTATTTTAATTTGAATTTCCAAATCATTTCCACGTGGCTGCATTCCACTGGTCCACGGGTGATATTGACCCCCCGGTCAACCCCTGTTGGAAATGCGAGCCCACGGCGAGCCATTATGCAATAAATGTTGTTGCAATTCACTCCTTGATCTGAAATGAAGAATACATAATTTGCATAATAGGTCCCTTAGTGCAATTAGGGTTATGTACCATGGCCATCTTAATAATCATACAGCTGTTGATTCAATTATTGAATCATAGAGGCTGGTGCTTAGATGAATATCTAATGAGTTAGATTGAGGACTCATCAAGCACCGTCAAATGATTACTAAGAGATGATCTCCAGCCTGAGTAGGAGATGGCAATCCTATCTCATTTAGGTTGATATCTGACCGGCCTCTTGATGCAGGTCCTCTGCATAGGAATAGAGATTCGGAGGTGTCGGATGAGTTAGGTCAAAGAGTTGACTTAACGAGATCGAGATAACCAAAGTCCTATATCATATGCTGTCATGATATAGGCACACATCCTCTGACCGGAGACAGATGTGTTACTATATGTCTGAGTATGTACATTTGGCAGACCAATAGGTTGATGGCCTAATCAAGGTCTATACACCGTCGCGCTGGTGTGCATATAAGGGCATATGAGTAATACGATCTCTCAAAGGGATCATACAGGTTCACTACTGAACCGGAAGACATGAGCTCACTCATGAGATATTGGGAAGAATCAAATTCCGTGCGCACGGTCGTCTCGCTTTGGAAGCTTGATAGAATTTGTTGGTTTGATATATACTTTTGGAAAGTATATGATCAAGACCTAGGTATGATATATGCTTTTGGAAAGTATATGATCAATACCAACTCCCAATGATCGAATGAGAAGCTTACTGATAAAACCCTGAAGTAGACAGTATAAAGTTGATCTAATACTTCGGGTTTAATCTGAGTCTTCCAGTATGCAGGATGTACAGGTATTAGGAAATACCTGAGGGTGATGTGATCATAAACGATTGTATAACCATGACGCTTCCATTCCTAGGGAGTGATGAAACGGGTTTGGATTTTAGTGACTCCTCTCAGTAGAGAAGTAATCTGATCTTAGTCCAAATGTTGGACATTAATCTGAATGTGATTCAGATTCAATGAGAAGATTAGATTTGCGGTCTTGATTTAATCAAGCATCTATGGGAGGCCCGAGATCTGGATTTGAGATGTGATCTCAATATCCATGTCACTATAACGTGAAACAATACAATCGCCTTGTCCTTATCTCCAAGTATTCGCGGAGAAAGCGCATTATCCTTGAAAGAGTTCATGGGATAATTCTATTGTTGATATATGTATCCGAGCATTGAGAAAATGGATAATTAAATGTGATTTAATTATCATGAATAATATGAATTTGATTCATATTATAAGGAGAGTTATCTTAGATAATTAAATGTGATTTGATTATCAAAGATGTAAATAATATGAGTGTGATTCATATTATTTGAGCAAATGAGAATAAGTTATCCAATATAATTAAATGTGATTTAATTATTATGGATAAGAATAATGTGGATAGTAATATCCAATTATTCATAATATATTATAAATGTGATTTATAATGTATTGGAGAGAGTTAAATATAATTTATATTAGTAGATTAATTATTAATGTGTATTGGATACACATTGTCTAATTAATTGAAAATATAAATTACATTTTGTTTTGGGTTGTGAATGTGATTCACAAATTTCCAATGGGCATGATTGCAATGTTCACAAAATAAATTGGATTTATTTTTTGCGAAATAATATTCAACAAAAGTTGTTGAGAGATATTAGAGAGAATTATGAGAAAATACAATCTCATATAATAGGAGAGGCATCCACCTTCCATATAGGAAGAGTGGATGGCCACAATTCCCACAAGGAATGTGGTGGCCGTCCACCCCTCTTATGGAAGGAGGCTTGCCTCCTTTCCTATTTTTCTAATTGAGATTGATTTAATATAAATCAAATTATATTCTACATATATATTTTGATTTTTATTAAATTAATTGTTGTTGGTTTTTACCAACATAAATCTTAGCCATTGAAGAAACACAATCAATGAGAACCATTGGATTTGTGTTGTCCCATGGATTGAGATCCATGGATCCCAAAACCCTATAAATAGAGAGGCATACCCATGCTCTCTCTTTACACACATAATGCTTGAGAAGCATCTCTCTCTCCCCTCTCTTTCTCTCTAGAGGTCAGCCCTCTCTCTCCCTCTCATGGCCGTCCACCATGGATGCCATGGAGAGGTTCTCCATCGCCGCGGCATCATCGTTATGCTGCCCGTTCTTCTGCTCGTGGATCTCCGTCTTCTTCGGTGCGCCTCGCTCGTGAAGAAGACGTTGGATCTCGTGTGTCGAGATCAGGAGATCCGCCGCTTGGATCATCAACATGGATTGCGAGATGCACGCGGTTCATCCCCGCGCTCGCAAGCATCTCCTCCGTCGGATCGGACTTGAGACAGGAGGTCTCTTCGTTTAGAGACTTGATCGCAACCACGCTTCAAGAAGGTAATCCTAATTACTTGTTTGTGGTTTAGACGAAAACGATCCGAGAAGTGTTCTTGGATCATGTGGTTTCGTCGTATAAAATTTTATATTCCGCTGCATCGAGCAACTAGTGCGACAGTGGCTCCTCGTCGTATTCGATACGACGCTCACGCTTCCGTGATGCGCTTGAGGATCTAACCATATCCTTCAAGTGGTATCAGAGCCTTAGGTCGACGGTTTCGAATAGTGATTCGTTAACCAAGGACGACTTGGGTTCGTTGAGGTCGCGAAAGTTTTTTATCGCATTTGATTTCGCAGATCTGTTTAGTATAATTTTTCGGCCAAGTTTAAATTGTTTAAACACGAATTTTATACTTGTATTATGTTCCCCATTAAATAAGGAAACCATAGGATCTGAGTTTGCGTAAATCGGATTTCGTATGCTCGAGATATGGTCGTTTTAATGAACATGTATGCACTGTTGCGGGAACTGTGAATCTGAACGTGATTAAAATATTTAATTACTGTTTAGACTTGCCTCGAAATGCGTGAAACATCACTTAGGTTCAGTCCTAAATCAAATTAGCAAACTTTAGAAATTGACTTTGCTTAATTTGGATTCAATATGATTGAGATATGCCAATTTTAGTAAGTAGGGGTCACTGCTGAAATTGCTTTCCTAATCTAGAACAAGTGATTGTCAATTAGTGAAATTAATTGTTAATTTCGTGAAATAATCTTGAAAAATATTTGTGAAATATTGAAACATGATTATTTGCCTAATTGACTTGGCCCCAACCAATTAGTTGATTAGATTTGATCTAAACCTTAATTGGAATTACAATCATCAAACTTCTTGCTTGAATAGGACTTGGGAATTTGCCTAGCAAATTTCCTTAAAATCAAAATTGTTTGATTACTATATGGTATAATTTCAGTTGAAGAACCGATGATAATCTCAAGTACAAAATAATCAATTTGGCATTATCCTTTCCCGAGGTGGATATGGAGTCTAGTCGGGGATCGCTGGTCAGCGGGTTGCAACGTATGTGTTCCGCCCCACTCCCGTCGGTACTGGCCATGACAGCGGGTAGGGCCGGGATAATGTCCGAGGGATTATGATGTATTTTTCTAATTATTAAAATTCGAATTAATACGTACTTTGAGAATAATATTATATATGTATATTCAAGCATAAAATTAAGTTTGATTGATTAAATTGGATTGATAATTAATTTAATATGATTAAGTTAATTATATCCAATTGAGAATACTCTAATATGATTAGAGTTAATAATTCCCTTGGAAGAATTAATTATATGAATGAGATTCATAGTAATTAATTAAATTTGAATAAGAAATGGAGGATCACATAAGTGACATCCATGGTCTCCCGTCAAGGCGAAAAGTTTCGTCGCCAGATATTATATGTAGGAGACGCCTGTCCGAAGTGACAGCTCCTGCATATTATCCATTTGGATCGGGCTCGTCGCTTCTCTAAAGAGTAAGGACGTATGCGTAGTGACCCCAATATCGGGTCCTCATATTATTGGGGCGATATTGGATTGCGCATAGCGAGTTGTATTCCTGTTGATGGTTGGTTCAATTAATGACAGGTCAACATCACCTTAGGGGTGGTGGGCTCGGGTATTAAAGACCGAATTGGGAGATGCAAGTTGGACTTGCAAGGCGGAATGTGTTCCCGCTTCTTTTTATCCGAGTTGTAGGTTCTCATATTATTGGGATGCAACAAAGATAAGGAAGGAGATCCCAGATCTTGCTTGAGATATGATGGTAAGTATATCTCTTACATTGAAAGTGATTAAGGGAATGAACTTTCATTGTTGACATGGCAAGACAACGTTGATATAAAATTCCTAATTCAAAGTAAAACATGTATATATATATATATAAATATATACACTCATGCAAATTTCTTATTTCATATAATCCTTCATTAAACCCACTCAATATTATACTCAATAATAACCAGTAAAATATCGTGGATTGGACCCTATAATCCAGATATTGTACTTGTAATTGGACACACAATGTATGTGGTTGCAATGTGCAAGTTTCCTCACAACAATGAGAAGTGATAATTAAATAGACAATAGGACTAAAACCCTAGGGTTGGTATGTATCTATAAGTCTTGATCTTATCGAATGTACTTTTGAAGTGACATGTCGATGATGATCGTAATTATCAAAATTAATCTTTATAAAATCAATAAAGATATTCTGGCATACATATGTGCTCTCGACATTTAATCATGGAATGATGTGGTTCTCTACATCATGCAGAATGGTAGCTCTATAAGAGATGATGTATTCAAATTATTTGAATACCTACCTGAACCTATGTTTTAAGAGTTTAGATGGATGTAGATGATGAGTGTCATCATTCTACCATCTATACTCTAGTCATTCATGAAGCTTCATAATATTCATATTGTATGAATTGGGTGAAGCTTGTATAAATGTTGAAATACTCTTATATTGAAATTTTTTATTTTAACATAAGAGATCCTTATTCTTAAGCAATGGTTGTTTATAGATAAAGGGAGCGCAGTGGAAGCATGGGTTGGACTCAAACAAGAAGTATAATCAAATAGTTGACTGTACTTCTGTGACTTCCATATGACATCCAAAAAGTTAGATGAATGCCAATGCTGCAATAAGTTGATGTGTTGATAGTATGACTATCAAATCTGTCTAGAATCCTCAGAAAAGGACTCGAATGGAGCATCAGTATAATCTACATATAATCATTGATATTGACTTACTCATTTGATAAGATAAAGTCTAATAATTGTATCTCAAATTTTCTAATGACACTTGTAATTGGTTGCATATGTATTAGAAATTTAATCTTAAGGTTTATTGGTCATCCATGTTGAAAGTGATGCAAGTGTTGCAACAATTTTCATGAGATCAATAGACTTCATATTTTCAGTGGGAGCCCTTAGTCTTAGAGAATGTCTTTATGACCTAGATATTAGAATACACTCATTGTTTATTTCTAATTGTTGGATATAAACATGAATTCTGTAATAAATCTATCATAAAGAGTTATGATGGAGATACTTCAGATAGTAATCTAAGATCTAGTGGACTCTATTAAATTAGAAAATTAATGAATGGTTCTTTCATTAAGTTTTTTAATACTGAGAATCAAAAAGATCAATAGGAGGATAAAGATCGTTTGATAATGATTTGACATCAAATTTTGGACATATGTCTGTTGATGAGATCAATGGACTAGTAAGACATGAAACTTTAGATTGTCTAAAGCATCAAATCTCACATACTTGTGAATATTGTATTCAAAGTAAAAATGTCCAATACACCCTTCCTTGGGAAAGGTGTAAGGTGTCAAGGTATTAAGGATCTCATACATATTGATGTGTGCAGATCATCTATATCATAGTAAACATTATGGATATGTGATATCTGTTAATGATTATGTATGATATGAGATTTCTTCTCTTCATCTAAGAAACCTTTGAAATGTTCAAAGATTTCGCAATTTTGGTTTAGAACCAAAGTTTGAAGGAAGATGAAATGAATTTGATCTAACCAAGGTAGCCTATACCTATTAGATGAATTCAAGGAATACCTTATGGATATGTGAATATCTTCCTATCTCAATCCTCCTAATGAACCTGAACTCAATGGAATTGTAGGGAGATACAATTGATCATGTGTGACATGATTTAATCAATGATTAATCCTAGCATAATTATCTCTTAAGTTTCCAAGATATATATGTAGTAGAGACTGCATTATATACTTAATAAGGTTCCATGCAAGTAAGCTGGAATCTAGCACTAGAGAGTGCTACTTCATTAGGAAAATAAAGGATGGTATTGGATACCTACTTTATGACCTTGAGATTCTTAAAAATCTCATCTTTGAGAATATGATTCTTATAGGATGACTCTCTTGAGAATCAAGATGAAAATGAAGTAAAGGAACTCATTTAATCTTGAAAAGATAATGAGGCTCCTGAAATCGGAAACTAAAATAGATAATTAAAGATGAAACATTAATACCTCTTCAAATAAGTTTGAGGATGGATTCCATGTGTCAGTTAAATCTGACGATGATCGGATTTCATGTGATGAAGCTCCTGAGGATCGTGACATGGAAAGATGGATGTTAGCAATAAAAGTCTAATGTAGACTTCATATACAAGTGTCGTATATGGACCCTCGAGGATCCACCTATATGGGTCAGACCCATTAAGGTGTAAATGGATCTTCAAGAGAAAGAGGGAACCTGATGAGAAGGTATAGGACCTTCAAGCACGGTTCGTAGACATGAGCTACACACCGAAGAGAAGGCATCGCTTGCGATAAGACTTGCTCTCCAGTGACCTTGCTTTAACCCATCAGAATATTGCTAACTATAGCTACACAACTTGTCTATGACATCTTCATGGTGTGATTCAAGATTGCATTCCTCTATGAATGCCTCTCTGAGGATATTCATATGAAGTAGCCCCAGGGCTTCATGGTTGAGGAAAGCAAGGTGTGCTAGCTGAAGAACTCCATCTTTGGACTCAAATAAGTTTCTTGTAGTTGGAACATAAGATTTAATGAAATTATAAATGTTATGCTTTCAGATAAAATCTTGATGAACCATGTGAAGCTTAGTGGGAGTGCCATTGTGTTCATCGTCTTAATGTAGATATTATTCTAATCATATAAGAATAAATGATAAGTGTTTTATAATTTGGTTGTTTCATACCTTGAGATACGATTTCAAGGATACCTCTTAGATCTTAATTCTGAAGTCGTTCAGAAGCAAAGAGAAGAGGGTATTGGGACTGTCGCATTAGTAGTACACCTTGGACTTATTCCATTTTCTGGACAATTCCAAGAAAAGCTTCCTTCCCTTAAGATGTGGTAATGACCTGTCTAGAGGGATAGCACCTCAAAGAGTTGAGGAAGTGAATGCTAGAACTGCTTGCACTTGTGCATCAGTTATGAGAAGCTGAATGTATTCTAGATGTGTACAAGAACCAGATGTCTACCATGCAGTGGGAGTAGTAAACTGTTACTAATCCTGCTATAGAGATAAAACACTTGATTGCAGTAATAATAATATCTTCAAAGATGATAAAACTTAGAGATAGTGATCTCAAAGTCTTATCTTCAAAAGTTTAAGATCTTGTAGATAGTGATCTATAAGGGTCTTGACTGCAGTTACCTTAGGAGATAGAGATCTCCAGGAATGAAGGTATTCTAATAAGGATTATGGGAATACTGGTTATGATAATTAATAAGATGTAGTGTCAAGGACACTATAACCAAAAAAATTGAGTATCGGTTGCATGAGATGCAACATTCGCATTGGATGCGAGCACTGTTACTAGGAGATATGCAATTGCCGTAAAAGGACTTGGCGTAGTCTCTTGGGAACGGAGTGACTGATGAGCTTACCTAGCTTTATCTAAATAGCCTATTATTGTCACATGAGTGTGGGTTTAAATGATTAGCCCATTAATGGCTCTTTGGGCTAGTGGGAGATTGTTGGAAATGCGAGCCCACGGCGAGCCATTATGCAATAAATGTTGTTGCAATTCACTCCTTGATCTGAAATGAAGAATACATAATTTGCATAATAGGTCCCTTAGTGTAATTAGGGTTATGTACCATGGCCATCTTAATAATCATACAGTTGTTGATTCAATTATTGAATCATAGAGGCTGGTGCTTAGATTAATATCTAATGATTGTTAAGAGATGATCTCCAGCCTGAGTAGGAGATGGCAATCCTATCTCATTTAGGTTGATATCTGACCGACCTCTTGATGCAAGTCCTCTGCATAGGAATAGAGATTCGGAGGTGACGGATGAGTTAGGTCAAAGAGTTGACTTAACGAGATCGAGATAACCAAAGTCCTATATCATATGCTGTCATGATATAGGCACACATCCTCTGACCGGAGACAGATGTGTTACTATATGTCTGAGTATGTACATTTGGCAGACCAATAGGTTGATGGCCTAATCAAGGTCTATACACCGGCGCGCTGGTGTGCATATAAGGGCATATGAGTAATACGATCTCTCAAAGGGATCATAAAGGTTCACTACTGAACCGGAAGACATGAGCTCACTCATGAGATATTGGGAAGAATCAAATTCCGTGCGCATGGTCGTCTCGCTTTGGAAGCTTGACTGAATTTGTTGGTTTGATATATACTTTTGGAAAGTATATGATCAAGACCTAGGTATGATATATGCTTTTGGAAAGTATATGATCAATACCAACTCCCAATGATCGAATGAGAAACTTACTAATAAAACCCTGAAGTAGACAGTATAAAGTTGATCTAATACTTCGGGTTTAATCTGAGTCTTCCAGTATGCAGGATGTACAGGTATTAGGAATACCTGAGGGTGATGTGATCATAAACGATTGTATAACCATGACGCTTCCATTCCTAGGGAGTGATGAAACGGGTTTGGATTTTAGTGACTCCTCTCAGTAGAGAAGTAATCTGATCTTAGTCCAAATGTTGGACATTAATCTGAATGTGATTCAGATTCAATGAGAAGATTAGATTTGCGGTCTTGATTTAATCAAGCATCTATGGGAGGCCCGAGATCTGGATTTGAGATGTGATCTCAATATCCATGTCACTATACGTGAAACAATACAATCGCCCTGTCCTTATCTCCAAGTATTCGCGGAGAAAGCGCATTATCCTTGAAAGAGTTCATGGATAATTCTATTGTTGATATATGTATCCGAGCATTGAGAAAATGGATAATTAAATGTGATTTAATTATCATGAATAATATGAATTTGATTCATATTATAAGGAGAGTTATCTTCGATAATTAAATGTGATTTGATTATCAAAGATGTAAATAATATGAATGTGATTCATATTATTTGAGCAAATGAGAATAAGTTATCCAATATAATTAAATGTGATTTAATTATTATGGATAAGAATAATGTGGATAGTAATATCCAATTATTCATAATATATTATAAATGTGATTTATAATGTATTGGAGAGAGTTAAATATAATTTATATTAGTAGATTAATTATTAATGTGTATTGGATACACATTGTCTAATTAATTGAAAATATAAATTACATTTTGTTTTGGGTTGTGAATGTGATTCACAAATTTTCAATGGCATGATTGCAATGTTCAGAAAATAAATTGGATTTATTTTTGTGAAATAATATTCAACAAAAGTTGTTGAGAGATATTAGAGAGAATTATGAGATAATACAATCTCATATAATAGGAGAGGCATCCACCTTCCATATAGGACGAGTGGACGGCCACAATTCCCACAAGGAATGTGGTGGCCGTCCACCCCTCTTATGGAAGGAGGCTTGCCTCCTTTCCTATTTCTCTAATTGAGATTGATTTAATATAAATCAAATTATATTCTACATATATATTTGATTTTTCTTAAATTAATTGTTGTTGGTTTTTACCAACATAAATCTTAGCCATTGAAAGAAACACAATCAATGAGAACCATTGGATTTGTGTTGTCCCATGGATTGAGATCCATGGATCCCAAAACCCTATAAATAGAGAGGCATACCCATGCTCTCTCTTTACACACATAATGCTTGAGAAGCATCTCTCTCTCCCTCTCTCTTTCTCTCTAGAGGTCAGCCCTCTCTCTCCCTCTCATGGCCCTCCACCATGGATGCCATGGAGAGGTTCTCCATCGCCGCGACATCGTCGTTATGCTGCCCGTTCTTCTGCTCGTGGATCTCCGTCTTCTTCTGTGCGCCTCGCTCGTGAAGAAGACGTTGGATCTCGTGTGTCGAGATCAGGAGATTCGCCGCTTGGATCATCAACATGGATTGCGAGATGCACGCGGTTCATCCCCGCGCTCGCAAGCGTCTCCTCCGTCAGATCGGACTTGAGACAGGAGGTCTCTTCGTTTAGAGACTTGATCGCAACCACGCTTCAAGAGGTAATCCTAATTACTTGTTTGTGGTTGAGACGAAACGATCCGAGAAGTGTTCTTGGATCATGTGGTTTCGTCGTATAAAATTTTTAAATTCCGCTGCATCGAGCAACTAGTCCGACTAGTCGCTCCTCGTCGTATTCGATACGACGCTCACGCTTCCGTGATGCGCTTGAGGATCTAACCATATCCTTCAACCCCCCCCCCCCCCCAGACCACAGACCCACGGATCCTGCGTTGCGACCCGACTTCTCCTAATTATTACACCTCGATCCGATATCCAAATCCGTAAATCTCGGGTCATAATCCATCTACATTCCTCCCTGATCCACGCCTGAGCGGGGTTTTGGGGATCCGCGCGCCGATCGTGTCACCCGACTCCCATCTTCTCGGACCCCTAGCCACTTAAATGCCCAGCTCCGCCGCACGATTGTGGTATCTTTGGCTCAGCTCATTCCACCCCAGGACCTCCATTGTTCTCGCCTGAGTGACAACTCATGATTGGCCTTGTTGCAGCGAGGAGGGAGTGTGTGGACCATCGATCCGGTGACCTAGCGCCGTCGTACGCCGCCACCAGCGTGGTGCTCGAGCCTCGGGCATCGACGGCCCTCGAGGCTAGGACCCAGAGCTCCGTCAGCTCGTCCCCAGTCGGCATCGACCATCAGGTAGCCTTCTTTCCTTCTCTTTTTCGCCAATTTCGATTTCCGCCCAAATCGTCCTTTCGCTGTCGACCCTTGATTCCGACCACCCTTGTCCACATCTCGACCATCGGATTCGACCATCACCTTCGCACATCTCCGAAGCACGTTCTTCACCCAGCCACTCAACCCAGTTCACACAGGAACTGGGATTCGAGCTCCCTCGTCGTCGCTCTGCCGGAGCTCGTCCATTCCGACGCACCGACCACCCCCATCCCTCTAACCGGGTCAAGGCACTTTGCCCTCGACCCAGGAGTCTGTTGCGCCACTTTGCAAGTCAATACAAGCCCATCTTAGGGCTTGAACGTTCAGGAGCAGCAGCTCCAGCTCTGCCTCCATCGCCGGAGCGTCTCTGACGTTCCCGGCCTCATCGGAGTCCCCCATTGGCTGCGGACCACTGAGGCGAGTCTTTTCCGATCATCAGCAGCCCTTGCAGACGTCCAACGTGCCCACATTCCTCCGGCGAAGTTCGCCGGCGAGGAGTTCCTCCAGGTCCTTCCTCTGCCGTCCATTCGACCCCAGAGTGCCAGATTGAATCTGGACCGTCCACTGATATGAAGAGGCGCCTCGCACCAGCACCGTTAGATCTCCATGTGGCGCCATCTGCTCCGTCCGTAGCAGAGGAGAGGCGAGTCTCGACCAGAGCCGCATGATCAGACACGTGGCGAGCCCTCCACCGTTGGATCCGCGCCGAGGGCTCTTCTTTGAGCTGCCACCGTTTTCAGCCGTTCGATCAGACACGTGGCCGCTCCTCAGCCCTCGGATCAGAATAAGGGGTTATTTCCCTTAGGCCCCTCTCTTTCTGTTTTTACTAATCAGTCCTGTAAATATTTCGTCCAGTTCATTTTATTTTAGTACATTTGCATAGTGGACCTGGTAGTTTCGCGTATTTGCTTTTATACCCCTGTACATTGTGGTCACGTACATCGACACGTGTAGTTTTGGTAAAATTGCATGAAAGGGCCTGTACTCTCTACTTGTTATTGAATGGAAAAATCTTTTTAGATATTTGCACATATACCCCTGTGAATGTTTTATTTGTGCATGTGCCGAATTTAGTGAGTAAATTGCAGATAGTACCCTGAGCTTTTAGCACATGTTGCTAAAAAGCCCTCGGAACTATTTTATTTGCATTTAGGTCCCTGAGTGCCCAGATCACGTGCGTCGTGCGTGAGTCCTTGGATATTTTACACCTAGACCCACTGGGTTTCTTGGCTTGTTATTTTTAGGCCCTCCAAAGATATTTTTATTGTAACTAGGTCCCTGTGCATTGTGGGCTCTTGGTTGCTTTAAATAAAATATCAAATCATATCCAAATCAAGTGAAAATTTGGCACGTGGCTCCTGCCACTGTGTAGAATTTTCACTGATTTTCAGAAATTTTTGGAGCCTTTTTGTTATTTTTAAAAATTCAAAACACCCATTTTTCTTACTGTTCAGTTTTAAAATTCACAAAAAAATATTAAAACATCTTTAAAAATTCTAAAAAAATTAGATTTAGTGTGTTTTATTGTGTTTGATTTTCTAACCAAGTTTGGTCATTTTTGGACATATAAAAATTATAAAAATTGAAAAACATTGAAAAACGTTGAAAAATTCTAATAAATAATCGAAAACTCCAAAAATAATAAATCCAGTCCCTAATTTTTCCTTGTAGTTCATACTTTACAGGAAAATTACCTCCAGGCCCTGAAACAACCACTTGGTATTTTTAAATGGTTGTAGAAGCCTGACTGGACAAGGTCTTTGGTTTTCAGTCTTCTTTTATTTTTATAAAATTCCCTAAAAATCAGAAAAATACCAAAAATTAACTAAAAACATTAAAAAATACAAAAATTTTAAAAATATTTTTGTTAGAATTTTTGGACTAATTTTGAGTAGTTAAATAATTTGTCTAAGTTGCTTGTTTTCTTGATTTTATTATTTTCTTTATTATTTAAAAATCGAAAAAAAATATATTAAAAAATATTAAAAACCCACCAAAAATTATTTTCTTTTATTTACTTTTATTTTTGACTACTTCGTAGGCTGCGAGGCCATCACGTGCTCTCCGAGTTCGACCCTGGGTGCTATACCAGGTTAATATCTTAGCAAGGACCGCTTCCTTGATTTTATTGTTTGATCTCTCAATTGGCGGTTCTACATTTTCTTGATTGATCGTATCTCGCTATTCGGGTCACAACGACTCTGATATTTCTTACCTTATCCCGATAGTGGTCTACACGGTCATCAGAATGGCGCCGTTGCTGGGGAGCACGGCTTAGTAGTCGTTTGATTTTTCTTTTATTTTTGTTTTCTTTTTCGCAGCTTTCCGCGGCTCTTTCTGAGTTCGTGGCTTTTCGCGGCTTTTTATTTTTCTTTTATTTTTGTTTTATTTTATTTTATTTTTTCTTTTCTTTTTATTTTTATTTTCTTTTGCTTGTTTATTTTATTTCTATTTTTGCACATATACCCTGTTTTACTTTTCCTGCCTTTAGTTGCTTTAGTTTATCTGGTATTTGACACTATCTTGTTTTCTTGCGAGGGCCTGAGGACCGAGGCGGCGACTCTAGAGTAGCCGGCGCAACCGCGGTGATCGGAGGCGGCTCCCTTCTGCACGGAGCCGCAGGAGGGCGTGAGGAAGCAGCTGAGTGTGGAGAGGCTTAGTTTAGATTAGATTAGACTTTATTTCAGCTCATTTGAATTGTTGTAATAATACAAGGACAGCAGGACACTCAGACTTGGACTTAGACACTCTCGGGTCTGTTTCGCCGAGCACCGGTGTGCTCGGGGGACCCCTTAGTTTTCTTCGTGACTTTTTACGCGGTTTTGATTTTTCACTGCCTTTTCCGGTTTCTCACGATTTTCTCGAGCCCCTAGACTTAGAAATTTCTGTTTGATTATGGCGTAATTCATAGGATCCAAACACCCTAATATATTTGCCTGTTCCTATAGTTCGGTAATTGGACCTATAATAAAAGATTAATAAAAATAGTTGATTTGCTTCCTTCGAGCCTACGTACTGCAACCTGCCCTACCAAGCGTTGCTCCTGAACCCGATTTGTCGGGAGGAGGAAGGGTGGACCGAGACCGGACCCTTTGGATCGGAGGCTGGTGATCAGCTAGTTGTTCTTTCGAGTAGAAATTGCTATTTAGGGACTTGGTTTTCCGTCTGCACCATTTAGGTAGTTTATTTTCTGTCTTTCAATGCTGCGCGGATCATCTTGCATGTAGAATGCTGGAGTCAGGTACGCATTTCTTACTCTGCATGCATCATTGATTTCATCGCGCATCAGCTTTTTCGTCTTCTCCCCCTGTTTTGGACTTAATAACCAGGAGAACCGAAAAAAATTCGTTAGGCGTTTTTGCTTTTATTGAAAAATACCTAAAAAGAAAAACAATAAAATTTGGGACTGCTAACACTATCGACCCTAAAAGACACTTCACCTAAAAAATTTTTGTCTTGGGGAGAGCATCCCCCTCATTGTCTGGTTTGCTTGTGCGAGAGAGTGACCCCGAACACTAGGTAGAGCCCTCCGATATTCTTCTCAACTGATTACCGGCTATTTCTATACGGGACAGTCGGTTGAGAAAATATCGGGTAACCCAACAGGTCACGTAATCGCTCTGCTATCCTGACTGATCACCAAAATAAAATTGACAAGATAATTGACCGAGCCTTTACGGTCTTCAGTTGTCGTTGCGTTGGTGAATCGGGGGTTTGCTTGTGATCATAGTTGCTACCAGATCTCATCCGCACTACTCACCACATCAAGATGATGGGCAGACGATCTCTTAGGCATCCTCTGGCTGCACCGCTTTCGGGCGCGTCTACCCGCTCATCTAGGTGGGTTCGCGAGAGCCGAGACCCACTCTACGAACCCGAATATGACTCCATCCTGTTCCCCCTCGATCCCCCTCTTCTGAGACCGAGATACCATTGCCAGAGGAGAGACAGACAGATGATTTATCGGCACCTAAGTTTGGATGTTTTGATTTTGCAGAGACTATGGCCGGCAGTAGTGACGACTGCACCCGAGGTCCTCAACACGATCAGACTTTCATTATGGACCAAGGTGCGATCAACTCCACCCTGATCGCCTCCCTAGAGACAGTTCAGCAGCAGTTGAGGGATCAGGGAGCATTCATGTTAGACATGAGGCGAGAAATGGAGCAGTTGAGAGCCACTCGCGACCAGCGCGAGCCCGATGACGGGCCGAGGATACCCGACCATGCGGCAGCCGCCACCGCAGCCGCAGCAGCCGTCGTAGCCGCAGCAGCAGCAGATCCACCGAGACCGATGTGGGAGTTACACAACCCCGGATCGACCTTGATGCATCACTGGGTTGTACTTCTGGCTATCGTGGGGGACTTCAAGTTCCCCCCGAACACTTTGCAGCTTCTCCCCCGGTTCCACGGGCTCGCCACTGAGGAGTTCCATCTCCACCTTCAGGAGTTTCTGATGATCTGCAACACAGTCCACGACCGTCAGGTGGACCACGATACCATACGGGTGATTGCCTTCCCCTTCTCCTTAGCAGATAGAGCAGCCACCTGGCTGAAGCATCTGGGAAGTTCGTCTACACTTGGGAGCAGCTCCGCACCGAGTACTTGCATAAGTACTATCCACTCGGGCGGACGAACGCCGCTAGAGCCCTGATCAGCAATTTCTCCATGCTCCCCAACGAGCAGTTTCATGAGGCATGGGAGAGGTTTCGAGAGATGACCAACATATGCTCGTACCATGATATTTCCAAGCCGAACCTTGTTCAGAGCTTTTTCAGCGGGCTGACATCAGAGCTTCAGGGCTTGGTGAACGCTTCTTGTGGCGGGTCCTATTTCGCCAAGGACCACGATCAGGTATGGGCCATCTACGAGGAGATGGCTGAGAACTGCATGGTGATGTCCCAGACCCGATTGTACACTCAGGGGAGAGCCCAGCACAGACCGTGCAGTACCAGAGGATAGCACGGGTCGACGTCGGTCCATCCAGTTCGTCAGCGGCAGCAGCACAGGCAGAGAGTTCAGCCGCAGACATGGGGATCATCAGCGAGAAGCTGGACCGGATGGAGATTATCAAGAAGAAGCAGTGCCAGGGCATCACGCAGATGGAGCAGATGGCACAGACTCTGAGTGACCTAAAGACACAGCTCATGTGTCTCCAGGAGGCACAGACGGCTTCACAGCCTCGTCTTCATGCACGAGGCGATCCGAGTAGCAGCAGCAGCAGCTCGTCCCAGCGCTCCAGCTCCCACCAGCAGCCTAGACAGGTTCATCTTGTACAGGCGGAGCCATATCAGCAGCCGCAGCTCACCTACCTGGCACCACCATCCACTGACACACAGATGGTGGTATACCGGCCGGATCAGCCTCTGGCAGTGCTCCCGCCACCCCAGTATGATTCAGAGCCGTTGATGGATGTCAACGGGATTTGGTACGACCGCCCCCAGCCCGGTATCCGAAGAGACCATCCCGGATTTCGTTGGGCGGCCGAAGGTGCCCAGCCCCAGCAGCAGCCGTCAGGTCAGGGTGGCCAGTACAGCCATCAGAGGGATCACCAGCAGCAGCAGCCCCCAGTATACCCACAGCAGCAGCCACAACAGTCACAGTCCTATGGTCCTCGTCCCTATCAGCAGGGACAGTCTTGGAGGCGTGATCAGCCTCATCAGATGCAGCATCAGCCACATTCTTACCCCTCTCAGCCACAGCACCAGCAACCTCACTACGAGAGAGGCTACCCGTCAGGATCTCATGGGCCATCCTATGAGAGCCTCGCCTTAGATGACATAGCCCGCCTCCTCATAGATCAGCATGCTACATTTCGACGGGAGATGGATGAGTTCCGTCAGATGAGAGGGAAGGCCGCCATCCCTGCCCAGATAGAGCCGAACCCCAACAACCTCAAGAGGAAATCTGAGCAAGTAGCTTGTACTGAGTATGCCACTCCAAGTGATACTTTTGGTGATATGTCTGCATATCTTTTTGATACTGATTTTGTCACACTTAGGAACGGTAGGATGCCAACAGGCGGCGCCTCGTCTGAGCGACACCATGAGGATCCTTCTAGAGCGCCCGACGAGGAGGAGAGCGGTACTGAGGCCGCTAGAGATGATGACGGTGGTACTGATGCCACCACGGATGTTGATCCCACTGGTGGTACTGAGGTCGCTATTTCACCAGTTGGAGGAGGTGGTACTGAGGCCACCCATGTTGCCGAGCCAGAGCGCGGTACTGAGGCCGCCTGTCTACCAGCCGATGGTGGTACTGATGCCACCAGTTCTTCTGAGATTCCTGTTGTTTTTCCTTTTGCTGATGTATCTCGAGACATTTCTGGTAATAAAGGAAAGGGTTTGTTTTCTTCTGGTCCCACTGTGGTGCATGATGTATGTGTGGATCTGGCCGTCGAGCCGTCTAGGCCCTTTCCTAGTCCTTCATCTGAGAAGGATCCTGTGATCCCCTTTCCTAGAGCTCTTCAGATGGGGAAGGGGAAGAAAATTGAAAATCCAAAAAAGAGACAGCAGGAAGAGTTCAGCCAGCAGATGATAGACCGTTTTCACATTCAGCTGACTCTTCAAGAGGCTTTGCAGCACATCCCTCTACTCCAGTGTTCACTTAGAGACAGGACTACAGTCAGGAGGAAGAGGAGGAACCACCATTCAGAGATTCATGTGCTGACGAGAGCCACTTGTTTCGCGATCCAGAACCGTCTGCCGACCAAGAGGCCAGATTCCGGAGCCCCGTATGTCAGATGCCATATCAGAGAGCAGAGGTTCGACCGTACTCTATTAGACAGCGGATCGTCGATTAACCTACTTCCGGCAGCCCTTCTCGACCGCTTCGAGTTGGGCACTCTTCGACAAAGCAGGACAGTCCTTCAGTTTGCTAGTCGATCTGTCAAGAGGCTGAAGGGGTTGCTTAGAGACGTTGTCGTCACTATTCAGGGCTTGCAATTCCCCGTGGACTTCGTAGTGTTGGACATGGAGATCCATGACTCAGTGACCGATACCCCCATCATTCTCGGTCGCCCGTTCTTGGCCGCAGCCAAGGCAGTGACTGACAATGATAGCGGGAAGGTATACTTTCGCATCGAGGGCGAAAGTGTACAAATAGAGACGGTCGAGGACGGCAAAGCCAGAGACAGAGCATGCTCAGAGACTACTTCAGATACAGAGCAGATGACAGATGCCGGGTGATGAATCCACATTTCATCATCTTTATTCTATCATTTTGGCACCTAAAACCCTAGCAAATGCCTGTAAATAGCCTTAAATCAAGCATCTTAGCATTCATGCATGTGCATCTCAACAGTGTATAAATTACTGTAATTAAGGCCAAAATTATAGAATAAATAAAGAAAAGAAAAAGAATAAAATATTGTAAATATTTTATGACCCAAAACCCCCGAGACCTAGGCATCTTGATGAATAGGTCGACAAGGAATAAAGTAGGGGGAGATAAGGCCAAAAACACAGTCAAAATACCTATACTTGTTATTCATTCTTTACTCATTTTGGGACCTATTTTTGGTTCCACTTTTTGTACATCAAATAAAGAAACTTTGTACATGAAAGTTGTAGATAATTTCATAAAGAAAAAGACAAAATTGATTTCACAGAAAAAGAATGCACAGATGAAAAGATATGGTCTGAATAAGAATCCAAAATCCCAACTTCCCAGACCCGTATCTCACAAACGACAACTCCAAATGTAGCAAACTCACCTTTAATTGTATATAGAATAAAATAATCTATCCAATGGCGGTGGTTTCGCATTTGGCGGAGCTACGGTGTGAAAGTTGACTTTTGGACCCTCATTGTATATTTGTACATAATAAAATATTCAATTTATTATTTATTTATTATAATTTTATATTTTTTATAATGTTGTAAATAATACTTATGATAATTATGTACATTAAAAGAAGAATAAAAACCTAAATAAAAACAAAAATAAAAATACCTGTATATATTCAATACATAGATACATACCTATACTTATATCAATACAAAACATACTTGTATTTTATTAAATATACAAAATATATCAGAAAAATAAAATAAAAATATATTTGTGTATATAAAAGTATTTTATAATTTTAGAAAATAAAAACCAACATAAAATAAATTAAAGATACCTAAATAAAAATAAAATACTTAAATACATATAAGGGTAAGAGTACAAACTTGTAAAAATATAGCTCATAAAAATAAACAAAAATCACCATAAAATACTTCATAAAATTACAAACATTTTTTATTTTATACTCAAAATTTAATTAATTCGTCTGATATTTTTAATCCATTTTACAAGGGTTTTTAGCCAAGGAATTTTCTGGTTGGTCCACGTGGACCAACCAGAACGCTCCATTGGTTGACCTCGGTCAACTCTCTGACCGAGGTCTGTCCCTTGTCAGAGTCGAGTTTGACCCTATGTTCACTCCTTTTTCGAGGGAACCTCGATCACCATTTGGTGATGGTTCCTTCTTGGAATCTTTTCCTCGGTCAATGGTGATTCACGCCCAAGTGATTCCTTGGGCTGTGGATCACTGACCGAGGCGCTGAGGCCTCGTCTTCCTCGCCTCGCCGTCAACTCTTCAAATAGAACCCCCCGACTTCAAATTTCGATTTGATCCTTCTTCCGCCAAATCCACTCGAAAACCCCTATCCCATTGTGCTCCTGGTGACAGCAGGAGTCGATTTGACCTTGGGTTTGCGTCAGTTGGCGTCGAATCGAAGTCGATCCGACCCTCGCCGGAGTTCCGCCGAGCTTCATCGCCCGACGTCTCTGGTGAGTCTCCTTCCCCCTTCTCTTCGTCTTTTTGTAGCCTTAGCATAGAATAGCTTAGACCTCCAGTAGCTTTGCGTCTCGATTAATTTAGCGCCGTGAAATCTCGATCGAAACCCACGGCGGAGCTGAGCTCCGCCTCCATTTTCCGACCACCACCGCCATCGATCACCGCCAGGACCACCTCCATCTTCTTCCTCGTCACTCCGTCGCTCCGCTCCACTCTTCCACCCACCTCGATCTCGCCCAGATCGAATCATTAGAACTCCCCTCTCCGCCGCTCGCCGGAGTTCTGCGCCCGCACCATCTTTCGCCTCATCGGAACCATCGGAGCCCACCAAATCGTTCGCCGGGATTTTGTGCACTTAACCCTGCAGGTCCGAGCCCAAGAGGAGGCTCGATCGACCCTCGACGAACCAAGGACCAGCTGCCCAGGTCTTCTTCGCCGTCCGAGCACCTCGAGCTGTCTCGGCCTCGCCTGAGACTACCTGCTGACGCGGAAGAGCCCCGGGATCGTTTTGCCCTTGATCCGGGGGCCGGAGCGGCCGTGTGTCGGCCGGAATCGCACCTCGAAGTTCGCCGGGGAGGTGTTCTTCGTGAACCCCTCCCTGTCGTTGGATAAACCGCCCGCTCCAGACACGCCACCAACCGTTCGATCTGCCTTCGTCTTCAACCGTCCGATCAAGCCTTGATGATCTAATCCCAGCCGTCCGCGACGAAGGGGTATGCACCGTCGGATGGGCGCCACGTGGACAAGTGACTCGCCATCGACCGCTGGATCAAGCACCGTGGGTATTTTGCACTTTTAACCCACGCCTTTTTGTATTTACCTTTTAATCTAGTAATTTTTATTTGTAGTTTAAAAAGTATTGTAATATTTGCACGCGGACCCTCACATTATCACTATTTGCACTTCGGTCCACGCCACGTCACCTCACGTGACGTTGGTGTGACTTTTGGGTATTTTGCGAGATAGGCCCAGGACTTTTCTGTATTTGCGATTTCGTCCCTGTGCGTAGGATATATAATATATTTTTGGAACTATTGCATGTACGCCCTGCCGGTTTTCTTTAATTGCATTTATGCCCCTGTGAGTGGTGAGTAACGTGAGCTGCGCGTGATTTCTTGGTGAAAATTGCATGAATGCCCCTGGATGTTTGACATATTGCACATATACCCCTGCCAGGCTCATTTATTTTTGGATGCTTGTTGTATTTATTTAATATGTCATCCTAAGTTCAAAAATTCCACAAAAATAGACTTAGGCTCCTGGATATGTGCACTTGAACGCCACTATTTTAGTTTTTGATTTTACTTTATTTTTATATTTATTAAAAATCAAAAACATCTATTTTGTGCACTGTCTAACCTAGAAAATCCATAAAAAATATAAAAACACTCCAGAAAAATTCCAAAAAAATATATTGTGTGTCTTTTAGTTTGTTTTAACTCCCAGCCAAAAATCATTAAAAATCTCAAAAGAAAAACATTAAAATTTAAAAACACTCAAAAACTTCAAAAAAATATATAAAATAGTAGAAAAACCCAAAAATAGCAAACTCAGTTCCTGTTTGTTCTTTATTTTGTCCTTTTTATTGGAAAAATAGTGTGAAAAATTTTGGTTGCTGTTTGTTACTTTTAAATTGCATTTTATTCACAGCCTGTCCCATTTTCACTGTTTTGCCTTATTTCAGTATTTAAAAAATATCAAAAACACCTTGAAAAATCTCCAAAAATCACAAAAACAGTAAAAAAATCTTAAGAAGACCAAAAACATTTTATTCCTGAATTTGTGAGTATTTTTGCATCTTTTTATAAATATTTTAGCTTGCCCTCTATTACATTGTCTTTGATTTCCAATATTGAAAAAGAAAATATAAAAATATAAAATACAAAAAGAAAATATAAAATCAGTAAATTAAAAATCAAAATACAAAATTATAAAATTAAAAAAAATAATAAAAAAATAAAAAAATAAAAAAAAACCCACAAAAATTTTAGATTGGCTAAGTAGCTTGTTAGATCTAGGTTTGGATTTTTATCCGTGCTTTACACCTTTGCTCCTTGTGTTCGACCCCTACTTGCTTGCCATTGTACATCGTTAGTAGGGTATAATAAATTTTAATCCTTGCTCTTCATTCTCTGATTGATTGTGTGGGTTAATTGTTGAAGACCGAGGAAGTTTGAGCAGTCGCATCAGCGACAGTGAGTCTGACTTGTCAGACCGCTATTTAGCGGCTCTCGCTTTCTCGCTTTTCAAATGGCGCCGTTGCCGGGGAGCATCGACTTGTAGAGTATCTTTGGGTCTTTCTAGCACTTAGCCATTTTTGCTTACTTGTATTTTGTGTATTATTTATTTTGAACTGTCTGACGTCTCTTTTGTTTTCTTGCGAGGGACCGCCGACCGAGGAGGATCGCCTAGGGGATCCTGAGCAGCCTTGGGAGGAGGAGTCGGCTATTCTACCCTAGCCGGCAGGAGAGAGCAGGAGGACTAGAGAGAGAGAGTTGCTTTATTTTTTGTGAGAGAGAGTTGTTGATTAATTTGTAATAATACAGGACTCAGACACTTGGACACTTCGGGCCTAATTTCCGGGTGTTTGTTCACCCGGGGGCTCACCGCGGATTTTATCGAGTTTTTATCGCTGTCATTTTCCGGTTTTGTTTTCATTTTTCACTTTCTTTTGTGGATTGAGCTCTTAGTTCTAGGTCTGCTTGACTCGATTAGAATAGGTCCAAACACCTAATTATATTTGCATGTTCCTATAGATTCGTATTTGGACTTAGACTAATTAAATAGTTAGCTAGTAGCTTCCAAATCCACGCGCCGCGAGCTCACACCCGAACAAGCGCTTTCTCCTACTCCAAATGTGTTGGGCAGAGGAGGGGTGAGCCAAGACCAGACACTCGGATTGGGAATTATTAGCTAGCTTGTGGTTCTTCACGCTAGCAGTTGCCTGTTCTAGGATGATTTCCGCATTGCATAACCGGCATATAGATTAGGTTTATAAATTTCTGCCTTGCATCCCGCATGGAGAGAGCTGGGATTCACTGTAAGTCTTCTCACTTTGCATTCATCATATAGGCACAAAGGTGAGATTTCCATCTTGGTGCCGACTTGCATTGGCTTTTCCCGACTCTTTTCTCCCTCTGATTTTGGATACCTTAGGATAAAGAAAATACAAAATCGTTAGGCGCTTGTTTGAAACTACTCAAAAGAAGCGATAACACAAAAAAATTAAAAAAGGGACTGCTAAGAAAACTTTGACCTAAATAAAAATTGGTAATTGGACTCATTGATTGGGGAGAGTAACACCCTCATTTGTTTTCAGGTTGCATGGGAAGGTCTCCTTCCAAGTGAGTTGAGCGTTCGTAAGGATTAGAGCCCCAAACCCAACTTGTGGCTGCCTTGTGTATCGCCTGGATTTCCGAAGTATTGGCGCTACTATCGTACGTAGTCGAGTAGGGCTTGGTCGCCAGTGGTGACTCACTATTGTGTGAGCGCCGACCTTGTCCGAAGTACCGAGCATAGGCCACGCCTTCACGGGGGTGTCTGTCTCACCGGCTGCGTCCGAGTAGGATCTTGCACGCTCACGGGTGATTCCGTTGCGAGCGAGATCTGAAGTATCGGTTTCGCCTATCGGCTTCCTCCCTCTATTTCTTTGGCTGAGTAGGGATCCAGGAAGGGTTACAAGGACCTTAAAAAGCGCAAGTTACAGGTTACACAGGAGGAGGACAAGTACGGGAATACTTTTCCGGCAGTACTCTCGCTCCTATAGGCGTAGCGCTCTAAGGACTCGTTGAAAGATAAATTCCTGAAAACAAGATAAAAATTACAAAGATAAAAGCCGAACCTTCACGGCTTCACGCGTTGAGTTGGTGAACTCCCTTGTCTTGTGTTTGATTGCTAATCATATTTAGGTCAAGATCAAAAACCTCGCGCCGTTGCGCAATTTTGTTTCCCTTCCAGTTGACCCCCGCTCATTGTGGGCCTTCTACTGTTTTACATTCCTTTTGTTCCTTGTTGACCTCCGTATCTTTCATCCACATCGATCTTCCTCTTGATCTTCGAGATGGCGACGAATGGACAGTTTAGTCGAGGCTCTGTCGACACCCACATCGGCTCCATTCGTTCACCCTCTCCAATAATTCAGGGCGATTCCCGAGACACCGGTTCAAACCCTATGAACCGACCTCCAGACTCCCTGCCTTCTTCAATAAACCGGGACCACTCTCGTCCCGAACTTTGTCCGTTTTGGATGGCCATTGATTTTACTCCTTACACATCGCCATCCTTAACGAAATTCTGTGTCGACCTTGACACAGACCGCATCTCTCTATCTGGTGCTGCAATTCAGACTGATCGAGGCATTCTACCATGTGCAGACTCAGAGCTCGAGCCAGTCAACCCAGCAGAAATAGAAATGGCAGGAGGAAGAGGAAAAGGACCACAGCCCCAGCAGGAGCCCGAAGATAACGCAGCGGAAGGACAATATACCACGCAGGGCGAGGTTAACAGTCAACTTCTGGCTTCCATTCAAGCCATTCAGCAGCAGTTGACTAATCAGGCCCTGGCTCAAACAGCCTTCCAGGACATGCTGAATGATCTAAGGAGGAGGGCCGATGCTAGGGATGGCCGACGAGAGGAGGAGCCGAACTTTGAAATCAATGATGAGTTTTCAGTGGGACCTGACTTTGAAGCAGCAGAAGAAGATCCACCGCAGCCCAAGCCTACACTCAAACAGACATACAACCCAGGAGCAGGGCGCATCACTGAGTGGATTCAAATTCCACGGATGCATGCTCACTTCGAGCTGAAGCCACAGTTTCTGTCACTGCTTCCCACTTTTCATGGAAACACCACTGAGGAGCCATATATCTTCCTCAAAAAGTTCAACCGCATCTGCTCCACTACTCACTACCCCGGAGTTCCCCTGGATGTGATCAAGATGACCGCATTCTCTTTCAGCCTTCAAGACAAGGCCCTTTATTGGGTCGATCATCTCGGGAAGGTCGTCACCACATGGGAGGAACTGAAATCTGCTTTCCTCCATAAATTCTATCCTCTGGGGAGATTAAACCAGATGCGTGCCCGGATCTCCAGTTTCTGCCAGCAGCCCCACGAGACGATCCATGAAGCGTGGGAGAGATTCAAGGATCTCCAGGAGAAGTGCCCCCACCATGAAATACCCAAGACCAGTCTCGTGCAACACTTCTTTGGGGGGCTATCATTTGAGAGCCAAAAGCTCGTGGATGCAGCTTGCGGCGGTTCACATTTTAACAAGGACGAGGATGTCGTGTGGAATGTCTTTGAAGAAATGGCTGAGGGAGAAGCAGCCCAATCCTCGTCCCGGGTCTACATGAAGCCACCGACCGCCATCAGCAAGCCAGTTAACATGGCTTCTCACACTGAGGACAAAGATGAAAGCTCCAACCTGAGTATCATCGGGAGCCACTTGTCCAAAGTGGACATCATCGAGAAGAGGTCGCAGGACCTCGAAAAACTGGCAGTTATAGAGAAGAGGACCCAAGGTCTGGAGAAGCTCGACCAGATTTCCCAGCAGCTGGAGCAGCTCGTCCGAGCACTGAATGCAAACATGTGCAACGTTGTGTCCACCTCTGCCGAGCCAAACGCTGAGAAGAAGGAGCCTACAATGCAGCAAAATCCTCAGCCGACTCCACCGCAGCCCCAGCCAGTCCAGCACGTATACTACGTGCAGGTCCCGGAGCAGCAACCGCAGCCTCCGACACAGATGGTTGTATATCAACCCGAGCACCAGCCCGCTTACTCCGAGCAGTTCTCTCCACCCCCGCCGCTGATCCAGGAGATCAATGGCGTCTGGAACAACGAAGCGCAGCTGACCCGTCCTCAGGGACACTCTCAGGGTCAGAACATGGGCAACAGGCCCTTCCAGCAGCAACACCAGGGTGGAAGACCATTCCAGCAGCCCTACCAGTACCAGCCTCCCTCACATGGAAACACGTGGAGGCAGAATTATCAACATGGTCCTCAGCAGTCCGGATATCGTGGACAAGGCTATCATCAGCAACCAGCTGCACAATACAACCAACACCCGTCGCAGTACTCCTCAAACCCCCCTCCTCAACAATTCGCACAAGGATACCAGTCACAATCTCAACCGCCATATCAGCAGTCTAGACCCCAGCAGGGGGAATCTTCTGAGATTGTACCGGTCAATCCGGCCCTGGCCTGTTTGGAACAGTTGATGAAGAACATGGCTGAGATGAACCAGAAGATCGACGACCTGACGGCAGCCAAAACTGTCATACCAGCCCAGGTCGAAGCTAATCCTAACAATTTCCGACGCAAGGAGCAGGTAGCTGGCAGTGTCCAACCCGAATCAGGTGAATTTAATTGTTTTTTATCTAACGTTGTTACTCTCAGGAGCGGTAGGACACTCCGGCCATCGGCGACGGCGAAAGGGAAGCACATTGCATCTGACGGGGAATCGTCAGTCCAGCCAACACCAGGGCCAGCAAGCATTTTGGGAGCAGCACCAGGATCCAGAAAATCACAAAAAAATGAAGAAAACAGAAAAATACAAAAAGATAGCAGTAACCTCGGTGGAGACCGGCCAGCATTGGAGACGCCTGCACCCGCATCACAGTCAACTCCTGACAGGAGGAACACCGCACCTGCAGCGAGTCCAACGCCAGCACCCGAAGCCGAGCCTGTTGTTTTTGGTCCACAAATTGTAGATGAATCCATTCCTTTTTGTCATCTACCTGTAAACAACAACACGGACACTATTTTGAATGAAATTGGAGAAGAGTTTGTAAATATTCCTTTTCCTGAAGCAATGAAAAAACACAAAAAAATGAAAATTTTGAAAAGTGCTTTGTCTGATCCTGCTATCATAGAAATCATTCAGAATTTTGTGTTAAATATGCCATTAATGAAAGCTCTTGAGTACATGCCAGCTGTGAAGAAAGGACTTAAAGAAGCATGTACGACCAAGCGCAGGCCAACCCCCCATAACTCCCGAAGCAAAGGTGGTAAATCTGAAAAGCACATCCTCACTATGGCCACCGTCAATGCCATCAGCAACCTCCCGGACAAAAAGCCAGATATGGGACCACCTCTTGTACGTTGTCAGATGTTCGATCAAGAGTTCGAACGAACACTCCTCGACAGCGGGTCTTCTGTCAATTTGATGCCAGCGTCACTACTCACAGAGTTCAAGCTAGGACCGCTCAAGCCCACGAAGATGATTCTGCAGTTCGCAGACAAGTCAGTAAAGCGGCCTAGGGGCCTGCTGGAGGACGTAATTGTCACGGTTCAGGGAAAGTCATTCCCGGCCGATTTTGTGGTGTTAGACATGGACGTCCCTTCTCCATTACTCCTCACCCCGATCATACTGGGAAGACCATTTCTGCGTACATCAAACGCAGTAGTGAATTATGGGACAGGAGAAATCACGTTCGGCGCTGGAAATGAAACTATCAGAGTAGAGACCCTGTCTGAGGGAATGCCAGTGGAACCGACATCTGCGTCATGTGCAAGGGTGATCGAAAATGATGAAGATTGCAATTTTCTAGCAGAGATTCAAGATACCAACTTATTCCTGGATGATAATGAGATCCACGGACTCCTCCGATCCGAGGAGGAAGTGGAGACCGCAGTCGAATTCCCTTGTATCAATCAAGATGAGGAACTTGCTGATACACTACAAAATATTACCGTGGGGTCGTTATGCCTTCAGAACCAGGAGCCGAGTTTGGAAGCATCTTCGGAAGAAGATGAAATCATCGAGGAATTCTGTCAGGATCTGAGAGAAGAGACAGAGCAGATTATGGTGGACATCGCACAGTTGAAAGAATCACCACCTGCATTAATAGCTGAGGTCACCACCGAAGCAGCTCAGACACCGCCAGAGCTGAAACCCTTGCCCTCCAATATGAAGTATGCCTTCCTTGCAGGAGAACCGAATATGTACCCGGTCATCATCAATGCACATCTGACCGAAGATCAAGAATCTCGTCTGATGGAGGTTCTTGAACGTAACCGCAAGGCGATAGGCTGGCGAACCTCCGATCTCCACGGGATCAATCCGTCACTCTGTTCGCATCGCATCTTTCTGGAAGATGATTGCAGACCCTCTCGAGAACTGCAAAGAAGATTAAACCCGAATCTGCGAGAGGTGGTTATGAAGGAAATCCAGAAATGGTGTGAGGCGGGATTCATTTATCCCATCTCCGACAGCAAATGGGTGAGCCCTCTGCATGTTGTGCCCAAGAAATCAGGGATCACCATTGTGAAAAATGACAAAGGAGAGGAGATCGCAACCAGAGTACCGACTTCTTGGCGAGTGTGCGTAGACTACAGAAGACTCAATCTCGCGACCAAGAAGGATCATTTTCCGCTACCCTTCATCGACCAGATCTTGGAGAGATTGGCCGCGAAGGAATATTTCTGTTTCTTGGACGGTTACTCTGGGTATAATCAAGTTGCTATTGCTCCTGAAGACCAAGAGAAGACCACGTTCACCTGTCCTTTTGGCACATATGCCTTCAGACGGATGCCGTTCGGGCTTTGCAACGCCCCAGCCACATTTCAGAGGTGTATGCTTGCAGTTTTTGCTGATATGGTGGGTAGCTTTCTCGAGGTATTTATGGACGATTTTTCGGTCTATGGGGATTCATTTGATCAATGTCTGGATTATCTAGACCGAGTCTTACGGAGGTGCTGCGAAGTGAATCTTGTGCTCTCCTGGGAGAAGAGCAATTTCATGGTGACCGAAGGAATCGTGCTGGGTCACGTTGTTTCTAAACGTGGCATGGAGGTTGACCCAGCCAAGGTGGATGTAATTTCTAAGCTAGAGCCACCTACAAATATCAAGCAAGTCCGGTCATTCTTGGGCCATGTCGGTTTTTACCGACGATTTATTAAAGATTTCAGCAAATTGGCCAGACCGCTGACTGAGTTGCTCGGCAAGGACAATGAGTTCATTGTAGACGATCGTGTGCTCCTTGCCTTTAATCAGTTGAAAGAGCTCATCACGCAGGCCCCTGTCCTACAGCCACCGATTTGGACTCAGCCTTTCGAGATTATGACCGATGCGTCGGATTATGCCATCGGAGCTGTACTGGGACAGAGATGTACCGTTTGCAATTCACTACGCTAGCCGAACGCTCGATGAAGCCCAGAGAAACTACACGGTCACTGAAAAGGAGCTGCTAGCGGTAGTCTTTGCTTTGGAAAAGTTCAGATCTTACCTTCTTGGGTCCAAAGTTATCATTTACACTGATCACTCGGCCATTCGGTATTTACAGCAGAAGAAGGATGCCAAACCACGTCTCATCCGGTGGATCCTTCTCCTCCAGGAGTTTGACATGGAGATCAGAGATAAACCTGGGGTAAAGAATGTAGTGGCCGATCATCTGTCAAGACTTCCTGAACCGGAGTCTCCTGAGCTGAACTTGCAGCCTATCACAGAGACCTTTCCAGATGAATCGATTCTGTCTGTCGCCTCACTTCCTTGGTATGCGGACATTGTGAATTATCTAGTTGCCAAGAAAATCCCACAGGACTGGCCTAAGTTGAAAATAGACAGATTTTTGTCTAAAATCCATTTCTACCAGTGGGAAGACCCGTATCTGTTTCGTGAGGGAGCCGACTGCATCTGTAGAAGGTGTATCCCTCAGGAGGAGGTTCCAAGTGTCCTCGCTTTGTGTCATGATCAAGATTCTGGAGGACATCATTCAGGAAAACGGATGGCAGCAAAAGTTCTTCAAAGTGGCCTCTGGTGGCCTTCATTGTTCAAAGATGCAGATGAATACGTCAAAGGTTGCACTGACTGTCAGAAGATGGGTGGAACCATAGGAATGAGAGATACGATGCCTCTGAAGTACATTCAGATCTCAGATGTCTTTGACGCATGGGGGATCGACTTTATGGGCCCGTTTCCTAACAGTCAGGGTTATGAGTATATTCTGCTTGCTGTCGATTATGTCAGTCGCTGGGTGGAGGCTATCCCCGCCCGAGCCGCCGACAGTCGGACTGTCTGTCGATTCTTACGAGATCACATCATAGCACGGTTCGGGATTCCCAAGATCCTCATATCTGACGGGGGCAGTCATTTCATAAACAGAGAGGTGAAGAAGCTGACCCAGGAATTCTGTATCGAGCATCGTGTTGCTTCACCCTATCACCCGCAGTCCAATGGCTTAGCTGAATGTTCCAACAGGGAGATCAAGACAATTCTACAGAAACTTGTGCGTCCGGATCGCAAGAACTGGTCTCAACTGCTTGATTCCGTTCTTTGGGCTTACAGAACAGCGTACAAGTCACCCTTGGGAATGTCTCCCTACCGCCTGGTGTATGGCAAGCCATGCCACTTGCCCGTGGAACTTATTCATAAATCTTTATGGGCTATTAACATCTGTAATTTGGACTCCAAGCAAGCAGGACAGCACAGGAAATTGGATCTGAACAGATTACTGGAATTCAGGGATTATGCATATGACAACAGCCTGATGTACAAGGAAAAGGTCAAAACATGGCATGACAAACACATCCGCCACAAGTCCTTTGATCCAGGTCAGAAGGTATGGTTGTTCGATGCGAAATTAAAGATCTTTCCAGGCAAATTGAAAAGCAAATGGACTGGGCCGTTTGTAGTTAGGCAGGTGCGTGACAACGGAAGTGTATTGATATCCAATCTGTCAGCTGACGCACAGCCTTTTGTAGTCAATGGACAGCTTCTGAAGCCATACCTCGAACATGACACATTCATGGCCGTCGTTGACTCGATTCAAGTAATCTATGAGGATGAGTTGAATATCTTGAAGGAGACAGAGGAAGGCAAAGCACATCAAAACATTTTTGAATGATTTTTCCTTTCCGTCTTTTCTTCTTTTCTTCTTCTTTTATCTTATTCTACCGAATTGATGCCATCCCTTTCATCACTGCTACACTTAGGATGTACTCTATCCTAAGTATAGGGGGGATGTGCATCCCGAGTTGTTCATACCCAATCTCATCTCTTTTCTTCTTTTCTTCTTTTCTTCTTTTCCTCTTCTATCCCCTTTATCTACCGAAAAGGTGCCGCCCTTGTAGACAGTTTTCCATACTTAGGACGTACTTTGTCCTAAGTATAGGGGGGTTGGCACCCCGAGTTGCTCTATCCTTTTCGATCCTCTCCATTGTCTCCTCTTCTTGTCTATACTTAGGGATAGCTTACCCTAAGTATAGGGGGAGACAATCTGAGTACGATCTGTTCATTCCCACCCTTGACCCTCCCTGCTTTGTGTACAGTCTGCTATACTTAGGATCATTTGATCCTAAGTATAGGGGGGACGGTCAACTTCTCATTGGTTCATTCATTTATTCTTTAGGCTTTCCTATACTCAGTACGAGTTATGTCTTCTCTTTTCTCTCTGATCTATGAGGACATAGCTCAAGCTAAGTATAGGGGGGTCGTATATACTACGTATATACTTTAGCATAACTCGTACTTTCGTATTTTCTTAATAAATATGGCTAAAAATTCTTTAAAATTCATTAAAAACCCCTAATAAAAAGATGTGGTTATTCCTCAAATTCTTTTTGTATTTACTGATTAATAAATCAGGTGAAAATGTTTTTTGCAAAATGTTTGAAAAATAGTTTGAAAATCTTTGTGTACATCTATTGAAAACTATTTTGAAAATATTTTGTTACATGTTTTCAACCTGTGTGAAATTGTGTGGATTGTAAAACTTCTTTTCTTTGTGTGAAATAAAAATGTTTGAAAAATGATTTGCAAATGGTCTGAAAAATGGTTGCAAAAATGATTTGAAAAACCTATATATACTGTTTTGAAAACCTTTGCAAAATGATTTTCAAATGTGTGTAAAATGTTTGTAAAAACTATTTTGGACTATAGTTTTCAAAAATCGTGTGTAAATTGTTTTCAAATAAGTTTGAGGAATATACACATCACACCAAAATCCACTATATATGTATATATGTATAAAATTGATCACTTACCCTTGTAAATTCTTAAAATTCACTTCTTGTATATATAAAGAAGCACTCCCGTGTACATACTTTCACCTAGTTTTTAGCCAAAACTTTTTGTTTTCAAAAATCCCAAAAACATTTGCAAAATTAAAATCCAAAAACATTTGAAAAATCTTTTTGAAAAATACAAAAAAATGCATCTGCATATGCATGCATCATATTTTCAAAAACCCATAAAAAGTTCAAAATCTTTGAAAATTGCATCACAAAATATTTTCTGCATCGCATTGCATAGCATGAGCATTTTTCGGATTGAGTTTGATAGTTGAACAAGTCTAAGTAAAATCCGGAGATTGGAGCTTGATTGGACCTTAAAATCTACCTAATAACAGGAACCTTGTAGGAACTGGGTTTGAGGTACTTCAGGTCTAGTTGACTTAATTCTTTGAGGATCACGGGACTTGGTTCAATGGATTCTTGACTGCCTAAGTAGAGTATTTCGGAGCACACGCATGACTCTTGTTGATAATGACCTAACTTGGACACCTGCACCTCTCACATGGCTCAACTCAGTTGGAGTGGTGAGGGGATTGGATTTGCCGGTATGAGACGCACACAAGTGGAAACATTTGTCCTCCTCTAGGGAGGGAAGTGCACCCCAACCCGTCCAGTGATTAGGAAGTCTAAAGACAGGAGACTGTGGGTTGCGAAAAAGCTTCAAAAGAGGGATAGTCTACTGGCTCAAGAGGAAAAACTCCTTATGTAAATGCTGTTGTGAATAGTATTTCAAAAAAAAAAAAAGTTCAGGCATGTACAAAAATAAAAAGCCTGCAAAGTATGTACATATGTTGTAAAGTCAATAAGCAAGCTTGAGTTCCAAAGTCAAATATGTGAGCCTGCAGCAGGATGACTTGACTACACTGGTCTTGCATCCTAGGATAGGTAGCTACACTGGCTACCGTCCATTCTTCTCTTCACCCCCTCCTCTTGAGCTGGTTGCCACTTGAACTTAGAAGGGAATACCCCGCTCCTCGAGGATGGAGTTGCTGGATTGGGGAATCATTGGGTTGTCGTACTGGAGAAGTCAGTTTCTTTGTCATTCTAGTTGGGGAAAGCCACCATCACTTACACTGTACAAGTCAGATTCATAGTCGTAAGAGTTTGCGTATGAGTTGAGGTATTTCTGACCTGGCTATTGAGGAGACTTGGACAGAGTTTTGGGATTCTCAAGGGCTGTTGAATTTCAAACACAGTTCTTACTAAGGTTCCGCCCGCACTAAATTTCCAAAGATCCGACTTAAGCTCCAAACTTTGATTTTGCAAAGACAAGTTTGATAATTGAATGAAATCCAAGTTCTTCTTTTTCTTTTCTTTCTTTTCTTTTTGCACTTATTGCATAAGTGTTTGCTAGGGACTAGCAAAGGTAAAGTATAGGGGGATGATGAATCCACATTTCATCATCTTTATTCTATCATTTTGGCACCTAAAACCCTAGCAAATGCCTGTAAATAGCCTTAAATCAAGCATCTTAGCATTCATGCATGTGCATCTCAACAGTGTATAAATTACTGTAATTAAGGCCAAAATTATAGAATAAATAAAGAAAAGAAAAAGAATAAAATATTGTAAATATTTTATGACCCAAAACCCCCGAGACCTAGGCATCTTGATGAATAGGTCGACAAGGAATAAAGTAGGGGGAGATAAGGCCAAAAACACAGTCAAAATACCTATACTTGTTATTCATTCTTTACTCATTTTGGGACCTATTTTTGGTTCCACTTTTTGTACATCAAATAAAGAAACTTTGTACATGAAAGTTGTAGATAATTTCATAAAGAAAAAGACAAAATTGATTTCACAGAAAAAGAATGCACAGATGAAAAGATATGGTCTGAATAAGAATCCAAAATCCCAACTTCCCAGACCCGTATCTCACAAACGACAACTCCAAATGTAGCAAACTCACCTTTAATTGTATGTAGAATAAAATAATCTATCCAATGGCGGTGGTTTCGCATTTGGCGGAGCTACGGTGTGAAAGTTGACTTTTGGACCCTCATTGTATTTGTACATAATAAAATATTCAATTTATTATTTATTTATTATAATTTTATATTTTTTATAATGTTGTAAATAATACTTATGATAATTATGTACATTAAAAGAAGAATAAAAACCTAAATAAAAACAAAAATAAAAATACCTGTATATATTCAATACATAGATACATACCTATACTTATATCAATACAAAACATACTTGTATTTTATTAAATATACAAAATAAATCAGAAAAATAAAATAAAAATATATTTGTGTATATAAAAGTATTTTATAATTTTAGAAAATAAAAACCAACATAAAATAAATTAAAGATACCTAAATAAAAATAAAATACTTAAATACATATAAGGGTAAGAGTACAAACTTGTAAAAATATAGCTCATAAAAATAAACAAAAATCACCATAAAATACTTCATAAAATTACAAACATTTTTTATTTTATACTCAAAATTTAATTAATTCGTCTGATATTTTTAATCCATTTTACAAGGGTTTTTAGCCAAGGAATTTTCTGGTTGGTCCACGTGGACCAACCAGAACGCTCCATTGGTTGACCTCGGTCAACTCTCTGACCGAGGTCTGTCCCTTGTCAGAGTCGAGTTTGACCCTATGTTCACTCCTTTTTCGAGGGAACCTCGATCACCATTTGGTGATGGTTCCTTCTTGGAATCTTTTCCTCGGTCAATGGTGATTCACGCCCAAGTGATTCCTTGGGCTGTGGATCACTGACCGAGGCGCTGAGGCCTCGTCTTCCTCGCCTCGCCGTCAACTCTTCAAATAGAACCCCCCGACTTCAAATTTCGATTTGATCCTTCTTCCGCCAAATCCACTCGAAAACCCCTATCCCATTGTGCTCCTGGTGACAGCAGGAGTCGATTTGACCTTGGGTTTGCGTCAGTTGGCGTCGAATCGAAGTCGATCCGACCCTCGCCGGAGTTCCGCCGAGCTTCATCGCCTGACGTCTCTGGTGAGTCTCCTTCCCCCTTCTCTTCGTCTTTTTGTAGCCTTAGCATAGAATAGCTTAGACCTCCAGTAGCTTTGCGTCTCGATTAATTTAGCGCCGTGAAATCTCGATCGAAACCCACGGCGGAGCTGAGCTCCGCCTCCATTTTCCGACCACCACCGCCATCGATCACCGCCAGGACCACCTCCATCTTCTTCCTCGTCACTCCGTCGCTCCGCTCCACTCTTCCACCCACCTCGATCTCGCCCAGATCAAATCATTAGAACTCCCCTCTCCGCCGCTCGCCGGAGTTCTGCGCCCGCACCATCTTTCGCCTCATCGGAACCATCGGAGCCCACCAAATCGTTCGCCGGGATTTTGTGCACTTAACCCTGCAGGTCTGAGCCCAAGAGGAGGCTCGATCGACCCTCGACGAACCAAGGACCAGCTGCCCAGGTCTTCTTCGCCGTCCGAGCACCTCGAGCTGTCTCGGCCTCGCCTGAGACTACCTGCTGACGCGAAAGAGCCCCGGGATCGTTTTGCCCTTGATCCGGGGGCCGGAGCGGCCGTGTGTCGGCCGGAATCGCACCTCGAAGTTCGCCGGGGAGGTGTTCTTCGTGAACCCCTCCCTGCCGTTGGATAAACCGCCCGCTCCAGACACGCCACCAACCGTTCGATCTGCCTTCGTCTTCAACCGTCCGATCAAGCCTTGATGATCTAATCCCAGCCGTCCGCGACGAAGGGGTATGCACCGTCGGATGGGCGCCACGTGGACAAGTGACTCGCCATCGACCGCTGGATCAAGCACCGTGGGTATTTTGCACTTTTAACCCACGCCTTTTTGTATTTACCTTTTAATCTAGTAATTTTTATTTGTAGTTTAAAAAGTATTGTAATATTTGCACGCGGACCCTCACATTATCACTATTTGCACTTCGGTCCACGCCACGTCACCTCACGTGACGTTGGCATGTGACTTTTGGGTATTTTGCGAGATAGGCCCAGGACTTTTCTGTATTTGCGATTTCGTCCCTGTGCGTAGGATATATAATATATTTTTGGAACTATTGCATGTACGCCCTACCGGTTTTCTTTAATTGCATTTATGCCCCTGTGAGTGGTGAGTAACGTGAGCTGCGCGTGATTTCTTGGTGAAAATTGCATGAATGCCCCTGGATGTTTGACATATTGCACATATACCCCTGCCAGGCTCATTTAGTTTTGGATGCTTGTTGTATTTATTTAATATGTCATCCTAAGTTCAAAAATTCCACAAAAATAGACTTAGGCTCCTGGATATGTGCACTTGAACGCCACTATTTTAGTTTTTGATTTTACTTTATTTTTATATTTATTAAAAATCAAAAACATCTATTTTGTGCACTGTCTAACCTAGAAAATCCATAAAAAATATAAAAACACTCCAGAAAAATTCCAAAAAAATATATTGTGTGTCTTTTAGTTTGTTTTAACTCCCAGCCAAAAATCATTAAAAATCTCAAAAGAAAAACATTAAAAATTTAAAAACACTCAAAAACTTCAAAAAAATATATAAAATAGTAGAAAAACCCAAAAATAGCAAACTCAGTTCCTGTTTGTTCTTTATTTTGTCCTTTTTATTGGAAAAATAGTGTGAAAAATTTTGGTTGTTGTTTGTTACTTTTAAATTGCATTTTATTCACAGCCTGTCCCATTTTCACTGTTTTGCCTTATTTCAGTATTTAAAAAATATCAAAAACACCTTGAAAAATCTCCAAAAATCACAAAAACAGTAAAAAATCTTAAGAAGACCAAAAAAATTTTATTCCTGAATTTGTGAGTATTTTTGCATCTTTTTATAAATATTTTAGCTTGCCCTCTATTACATTGTCTTTGATTTCCAATATTGAAAAAGAAAATATAAAAATATAAAATACAAAAAGAAAATATAAAATCAGTAAATTAAAAATCAAAATACAAAATTATAAAATTAAAAAAATAATAATAAAAAATAAAAAAATAAAAAAAAACCCACAAAAATTTTAGATTGGCTAAGTAGCTTGTTAGATCTAGGTTTGGATTTTTATCCGTGCTTTACACCTTTGCTCCTTGTGTTCGACCCCTACTTGCTTGCCATTGTACATCGTTAGTAGGGTATAATAAATTTTAATCCTTGCTCTTCATTCTCTGATTGATTGTGTGGGTTAATTGTTGAAGACCGAGGAAGTTTGAGCAGTCGCATCAGCGACAGTGAGTCTGACTTGTCAGACCGCTATTTAGCGGCTCTCGCTTTCTCGCTTTTCACCGGGCCAGACATCCACCAGGACTGCGACTTTGTGATTACAGATGACGAGTCAGTATGGGCAGATCCAGATGCACATGCCATCCTCTCACTTTCAGAGTCCGCTGATGCAAAGACGCCAGCAGAGGAGATCTTGGAGAGCACATTCCTGGTTCAGGAAACTTTTGAGGCAGCAGAGCCGGTTCTCGGCTGCGAGACTGATTTTTGTGATGATGGTGGTACCGAGGCCACCTTGGATGATACAGATCCCTCGGAGTCAGGTTTTGACTGGGGAGAGTTTGATGATTACATACCAGATCTGACTTCCACTGAGCCTGCAGCTAGGGAGGAGGTAGATGCCGAGCAGAGCAGAGATAGTCCATCAGGGCAACCTTCTCCAGATTCAGAGTGTGACAGAGAGTTTCAGTTCTCCCATGCGGATTTGGCAGCGTTCACGCAGAGTTTTCAGAGGCCAGATCCACCAGCACCCAGTTGTCTAGAGCTGAAGCCACTTCCTGCATCGCTGAAGTATAGGTTCCTTACGGGTGAGCATGAGATGTACCCAGTCATTATCTCCGCCGATTTGACTGGAGAGCAGGAATCCCGTTTGATGGGGGTTCTTGAAAAGAACCGCAAGGCGATAGGATGGAGCGTAGCAGATCTCCAGGGGATAAATCCGACCCTGTACTCCCACCATATCTATCTCGAGGATGAGGCTAAGCCGTCGCGTGAGTTCTAGCGGCGGCTGAACCCGAATCTGAGAGAGGTTGTCATGAAGGAGATATCGAAATGGTGGAGCGCCGATTTTATCTACCCCATCTCCAACTCCAAGTGGGTCAACCCTTTGCATGTGGTGCCCAAGAAGACGGGCATCACGACAGTAGTCAACGAGTCTGGAGAGGAGATTGCTACACGGGTACCCACTTCTTGGCGGGTCTACGTTGATTACGGGAGACTCAACCAGGCCACCAAGAAGGATCATTTCCCCCTGCCCTTTATAGATCAGATCATTGAGAGACTGGCAGGGAAGAGCCATTATTGTTTTCTGGATGTGTACTCGGGCTACAACCAGGTGCCCATCGCTCTCGAGGACCAGGACAAGACTACCTTTACATGTCCCTTCGGCACATACGCCTTCCGACGCATGCTATTTTGGCTATGCAATGCCCCTGCGACCTTTCAGAGATGCATGCTGTCGATCTTTTCGGACATGGTAGGGGAGTGCTTGGAGGTCTTCATGGATGATTTCTCGGTTTACGACGACGGATTCGACTCCTGTCTTGACTTCCTAGACCGAGTACTTCAGCGATGTATAGAGGTTCACTTGGTGCTATCTTGGGAGAAGAGTTACTTCATGGTGACTCAAGGGACGGTGCTTGGCCATATCATCTCCAACAGGGGCATGGAGGTTGATCCGACCAAGGTAGATGTCATTAGAAAACTCGCACCGCCGTCTAATTTGCGGCAGTTACGGTCATTCCTAGGGTATGTCAGTTTCTACCGACGATTCATTCATGATTTCAGTAGGATTGCCCGACCGTTGACTGACCTGCTGACGAAAGACACCGAGTTCCTTGTCGATGACAAGTGTCTTTCGTCGTTTGAGACTCTCAAGAGATGTGTTGTTGAGGGTCCTGCTCTCCAGCCGCCTGATTGGTCTCTCCCATTCGAGATCATGACGGATGCCTCTGATTTTGCTGTGGGGGTCGTGCTGGGACAGAGGAGGGATGGAGTTCCATTTGTTATCCACTACGCTAGCCGTACATTGGATTCCGCGCAGCGGAACTACACAGTCACAGAGAAGGAGATGCTAGCCGTAGTGTTCGCCCTAGATAAATTCAGATCGTACATTATTAGATCTAGAGTGACCTTGTATACTGACCATACTGCCATCAGGTACCTCATGGCAAAGAAGGATGCCAAGGCTAGACTGACTAGATGGATCCTTCTACTCCAGAAGTTCGACATAGAGATTAAGGATAAGCCTGGAGTCAAGAATGTGGTGGCGGATCATCTCTCCCGATTAGAGCATCTTGAGGATTCTGAGCAGATTGACCCTATTTGTGAGACCTTCCCAGATGAGGCGATCCTTGCTATCGCCTCTCTCCCATGGTATGACGATATTGTGAACTTTCTTGTTGCTAAGAAAGTTCCACAAGATTGGCCCAGGCAGAGGCTTGAGACCTTCCTCGCGAAGGCCAAGTCCTACCACTGGGAGGATCCCATCCTTTACCACGAAGGAGGGGAAAGCGTCTGGCGTAGGTGCATTCCTCAGGAGGAGCACCATAGCGTCCTCACTTACTGCCACAAGCTTGAGGCAGGAGGACATCACTCTGGGAGGAGAACGACACAGAAAGTGCTCCAATCCGGCCTATGGTGGCCTACCCTCTTCAAGGACTCTGATGAGTTCGTGAAGAGGTGTACTGACTGTCAGAGGATGGGCACTTGTGGACAGCGTGATATGATGCCGATGCAGCCCATTCACTTCTGTGAGGTTTTTGACGCATGGGGCATCGATTTCATGGGTCCATTCCTTAAGAGTCAGGGATTTGAGTACATTCTGTTGGCCGTTGATTATGTGAGTCGTTGGGTTGAGGCCATCCCCGCCCGAACCACAGATGCCAGGACAATTTGCAGATTTTTGAGGAAGCACATCATTACACAGTTCGGGGTCCTTCGAGTGTTGATTTCTGATGGGGGGTCTCATTTCATCAACGACCAGGTGAAGGCCTTTGCTAGCGAGTTCGGCATAGACCATCGAGTTGCCACTCCATACCATCCACAGACGAATGGTCTAGCTGAGGTGTCGAACAGGGAGATCAAGACTATTTTGCAGAAAATCGTCCGCCCTGACCGAAAGGATTGGTCACAGCTTTTGGACTCGGTCTTGTGGGCATATAGGGCGTCTTTCAAGACACCTTTGGGCACATCTCCCTTTCGCCTCGTATATGGCAAGCCGTGCCATTTACCTGTTGAGCTGAGACACAGGTCACTTTGGGCAGTTACAGATATTCTTATGGATCCAGATAGTGTAGGAGACCAGAGGAGGGCAGAGTTAGCAGCCCTGGAGGAGCTTCGTGATACCGCCTTCTCAAACAGCATACAGTACAAGGAGAGAGTGAAGGAGTGGCATGATTCTCACATCAGCCACAAGCATTTTGAGCATGGACAGAGAGTATGGCTGTTTGATGCTAGGCTTCGTCTATTTCCAGGGAAGCTATAGAGCAAATGGAAGGGACCTTATCTTGTGAGAAAGGTGCACGACAACGGGAGCATCGACATATCTGAGTTGTCTTCTGAGAGTGCCTTTCGAGTAAACGGGCAGCGGCTCAAGCCATTTCTAGATCATGAGCCACGGGTCGTTGATGTTGCCCCTATTCACTTTGCGTGATATGTGGTCTCTTGATTCACATCTATTGCATCTCACGCCTGATTATCACTGTTCTCCCGACCTGTATAGATCCAGATGTCTATATCATTCCATTCTTTAGTCCCACATCCCTTTCATCATCATTTGATTATGCTATACTTAGGGTGTACTTTACCCTAAGTATAGGGGGGATGTAGGACTCTTGGGTATTCTTTTGATTTATTCTTTACCCCTATTTTTGCTGCCTATACTTAGGGATATTTTACCCTAAGTATGGGGGGGTAGACCCTGTACATTCTCCACTCGGTTTTCTCTTTGTGTACAACCTCCTATAATTAGGATAATTTGATCCTAAGTATAGGGGGAAAAGCCGAGACCCTCTTGATTTTCTACTCTTTCATTCGTCTTTGTATATAGCCTTTCTTTTCATTTCCCTATACATAGCACGAGTTATGTTTACTTCATCGCTCTTGACTCTGAGGACATCGTTCAAGCTAAGTATAGGGGGGTGTATATATTTCATATATACTTTAGCCATAACTCGTACTTGTGTGAGTGTGTAATAAATAAAAAAGGCTAAAAACCAAAAATCCACAAAAATTAAAATTTTTCCCTATAAATAATCATTCTTCTATTGCACATACATAGCTAGTGTACAAATTATTTTTTGTAAAAATCTTTTCAAAAACTTTTTGTGTAAAGTTTGTGTAAATATGTGTATATCAAAATTATGTATATAGTACAAAATTTTTCCAAAATGTTTTGAAAATCAAAAGTTTGCAAAAATCTTGTGCAAATTTGTGTAAATACTTTTGTAAAACTTGCATTCATGCATACATCCATGATTTTCAAACATTTTTCAAAAAATTTGCATGTTTGTAAATATTGTGTAAATAGCATCTTTGTATATACTTGTATAGTTTTTCCCGGATTATAGTTGACATTTAAACTAGCATGGAATTAAATTGGGAAATGGAGCTTGATTAAGATCTTAATCCACCTAATTCTAAGAGGAACCTTATAGGGCTTAGGGTTAAGGCTTTTCAGGTCCATAGTGACTTAATTCTTTGAGTCCACTAGGCTATGATCACATGTCATCTCAATGAGCCTAAGTAGAGCACTTAACAACACTCACATGACTCATATGGACAATGTCTTTACTTGGACACCGCACTTAGCACCGAGCTCTCTACGGATGAGGTGGTGAGGAGGCAGTCTTCCTTGACTTGGGGTAGCATATGAGGGTAGTACTTCTAGGCGGAACCTCTCCTCTTCTTTTAGTGAAGGAAGTGCGTCTCAACTTGGTCTGGTTGCCATGAGGTCTAACGACAGGAGTTGTGGGTTGCAATAATGCTTCAAAAGAGGGATAGTCTACTGTCTCAAGAGGAAAAACTCCTTGTATATATGCTGCACATGTATATGTTGTATAGATGCACTTGAAAAAAAAATAATAAAAAATATGCAAAAAGAAAATAACTCCAAAAAAAGTGGTGGGTCTGATAGAAAATGATAATCCCACCGGAGTATGTATATAGTGCAATAAGCAAAGCTTGAGATTCATGTCCCACCTTATGTAGCTTGCAGCAGGGAGACTTAGCTACACTGGTTGAGCTCCCAAGGATACATGGCTACACTGGCCATGGTCCATTCTCTTCTTCCCCCTCTTCTTGAGCCGGTTGAACTTGAACTTAGAAGGGAATACCCCGCTCCTCGAGGAAAGAGTGGCCAGATTGGGGTCATAGAGTTACTTGTTGGGGAGGGTTGTCAAGTTGCCACTTCTGAGGTGGAGAGCTTATATATCACATCCACAGTACAAGGAAAGACCCATAGTCTTCAGGGTTTGTGTTTGTAGACTTGTTCTGATCTGGATTGTTGAGGAGTCTTGATTATAGATTGGTGGAACTTAGAGGCTGTAGAGTTTAAACTTAAGTCCAAATAAGGTTCCGACACATTAATAATCCAAAGATCTGATTGAGCTCCATATTTCAATTTTATGAAGGCAAGTTTAATAATCAACCTTGATCCATGTACATTCTCCTCTTTTTCTTTTTCTTTTTCACTTCTTTTTCAAATAAGTATTTGCTAAGGGACTAGCAAAGTTAAGTATAGGGGGGTGATGAATACCCATTCATCACTCTTTATTCTTATATTTTAGCTACAAAAACCTTTGCAAATACATGTAGATATCTGTAAATACAAATAATTACCAAAAAGCATGCATTGTGTAAAAATAAATAATTAGCATGTTTTTGTGCAAAAATAAAAGAATAAAGAAATAAAAGAAAAAGAGGGAGATATTTAGAATAAATATTGAGCGACCTAATCCCAAGGGAGGGCTCAGCATGGGACTGGCCGCATAAAGCCCAAGTAGAGAGAGATAAGGAAGCTCATGTTTGTAAATATACCTGTAAATAGAACAAAAATATTTTCCTCTAAAAACAAAAATAAAAATGGGTTGTATTTATTTGTAAATATTTGTATGTATTTGTAAATACAAAATAAAAATAAAAATGAGAAAAATTAAAAAGAAATAAAAATACCCTTCCTTGTATATATTCACCATGTACATAAGACCACATAGATATTTATTTACCCCTATAAATAAATAAATTAAAATCCCATAAAAATTGTATATATTTTATATTTCATGATGTAATTAAATAAAATAAAAACCATAAAAACAAAAACAAAATAAAAAGAACTAAAAAAATAAAAATCAAAATCAACATTGTATATATACCATGTATATAAATGTATATAACTATTTATTTAACCCTTGTAAATAAATAATAAAAATAAAATAAAAACCAAAATATTCCAAATTTTATTTGTAAATAAATAAAATATAAAATTGGAATAAAAATGCATAAAAATAATTAATTAAAAATTAAAAATTAAAAATTCAATATTGTATATATACCTATACATAGCACTATATTGTATATACCTAATTTTTATTTCAAAAAAATATTTAAAAATCACAAAAAAATATTTAAAAAAAGAGGAACATTTTTCATGTTTTGACTTTTGTGAAATTCGGCCATTTGCTATTTTAATTTGAATTTCCAAATCATTTCCACGTGGTCGCATTCCACTGGTCCACGGGGGATGTTGACCCCCCGGTCAACTCCCCCCTGGACCACAGGCCCGCGGATTCTGCATTGCGACCCGACTTCTCCTAATTATTACACATCGATTCGATATCCAAATCCGTAAATCCCGGGTCATAATCCATCTACGTTCCTCCCTGATCCACGCCCGAGCGGGGTTTTGGGGATCCGCGCGCCAATCGAGTCACCCGACTCCCATCTTCTCGGACCCCTAGCCACTTAAATGCCCAGCTCCGCCGCACGATTCTGGTATCTTTGGCTCAGCTCATTCCACCCCAGGACCTCCATTTCTCTCGCCTGAGTGACAGCTCGCGATTGGCCTTGTTGCAGCGAGGAGGGAGTGTGTGGACCATCGATCCGGTGACCTAGCGCCGTCGTACGCCGCCACCAGCGTGGTGCTCGAGCCTCGGGCATCGATGGCCCTCGAGGCTAGGACCTAGAGCTCCGTCAGCTCGTCCCCAGTCGGCATCGACCATCAGGTAGCCTTCTTTCCTTCTCTTTTTCGCCAATTTCGATTTACGCCCAAATCGTCCCTTCGCCGTCGACCCTCAATTCCGACCACCCTTGTCGACATCTCGACCATCAGATTCGACCATCACCTTCGCACATCTCCCACGCACGTTCTTCACCCATCCACTCAACCCAGTTCGCACAGGAATTGGGATTCGAGCTCCCTCGTCGTCGCTCCACCGGAGCTCGTCCATTCCGACGCACCGACCACCCCCATCACCTCTAACCGTGTTGTGCCACTTTGCAGGTCAAGACAAGCCCATCTGAGGGCTTGAACGTTCAGGAGCAGCAGCTCCAGCTCCGCCTCCGTCGCCGGACGTCTCTGACGTTCCCGGCCTCATCGGAGTCCCCCATTGGCTGCGGACCACTGAGGCGAGTCTTTTCCGATCATCAACAGCCCTTGCAGACGTCCAGCGTGCCCACATTCCTCCGGCGAAGTTCGCCGGCGAGGAGTTCCTCCAAGTCCTTCCTCTGCCGTCCATTCGACCCCGGAGTGCCAGATTGAATCTGGACCATCCACTGATACGAAGAGGCGCCTCGCACCAGCACCGTTAGATCTCCACGTGGCGCCATCTGCTCCGTCCGTAGCAGAGGAGAGGCGAGTCTCGACCAGAGCCGCACGATCAGACACGTGGCGAGCCCTCCACCGTTGGATCCGCGCCAAGGGCTCTTCTTTGAGCTGCCACCGCTTTCAGCCGTTCGATCAGACATGTGGCCGCTCCTCAGCCCTCGGATCAGAATAAGGGGTAATTTCCCTTAGGCCCCTCTCTTTCTATTTTTACTAATCAGTCCTGTAAATATTTCGTCCAGTTCATTTTATTTTGGTACATTTGCATAGTGGACCCGATAGTTTAGCGTATTTGCTTTTATACCCCTGTACGTTGTGGTCACGTGCATCGACACGTGTAGTTTTGGTAAAATTACATGAAAGGGCATGTACTCTCTGCTTGTTATTGAATGGAAAAATCTTTTTAGATATTTGCACATATACCCCTGTGAATGTTTTATTTGTGCATGTGCCGAATTTAGTGGGTAAATTGCAGATAGTACCCTGGGCTTTTAGCACTTATTGCTAAAAAGCCCTCAGAACTATTTTATTTACATTTAGGTCCTTGAATGCCCAGATCACGCGCGTCGTGCGTGAATCCTTGGATATTTTGCACCTGGACCCCCTGGGTTTCTTGGCTTGTTATTTTTAGGCCCTCTAAAGATATTTTTATTGCAACTAGGTCCCTGTGCACTGTGGGCTCTTGGTTGCTTTAAATAAAATATCAAATCATATCCAAATCAAGTGAAAATTTGATCGTGACTCCTGCCACTGTGTAGAGTTTTCACTTGTTTTTGGGAAATTTTTGGATCGTTTTTGTTATTTTTAAAAATTCAAAAACACCCATTTTTCTTACTTTTCAGTTTTAAAATTCACAAAAAAATATTAAAACATCTTGAAAAATTCTAAAAAAATTAGATTTAGTGTGATTTGTTGTGTTTGATTTTCTGACCAAGTTTGGTCATTTTTGGACTTACAAAAATTATAAAAATTGAAAAAACATTGAAAAACTTAGAAAATTTCTAGTAAATAATTAAAAACTCCAAAAATAATAAATCCAGTCTCTAATTTTTCCTTGTAGTTCATACTTTACAGGAAAATTACTCCATGCCTTGAAACAATCATTTGGTATTTTTAAATGGTTGTAGAAGCCTAACTGGACAGTGTCTTTGGTTTTCAGTCTTCTTTTATTTTTATAAAATTCCCTAAAAATCAGAAAAATACCAAAAATTAACCAAAAATAGTAAAAAATACAAAAATTGCAAAAATATTTTTGTTTGAATTTTTGGACTAATTTGAGTAGTTAAATAAGTTGTCCAAGTTGCTTGTTTTCTTGATTTTATTATTTTCTTTATTATTTAAAAATCCAAAAAAATATAAAAAAATAGTAAAAACCCACCAAAAATTATGTTCTTTTATTTACTTTTATTTCTGACTACTTCGTAGGCCGCGAGGCCATCACGTGCTCTCCGAGTTCGACCCTGGGTGCTATACCAGGTTAATATCTTAGCAAGGACCGCTTCCTTGATTTTATTGTTTGATCTCTCAATTGGTGGTTCTACATTTTCTTGATTGATTGTATCTCGCTATTCGGGTCACAACGACTTTGATATTTCTTACCTTATCCCGATAGTGGTCTACACGGTCATCAGTAGTACAATGTGTCTAACGCCCAAAGATGCCTAAAGACGGTTAGATGAGCATATATTTTTTTTGTTAAATGAAGTTTATTTTGTAGGATAATATTTTTAAGCATGCAAAATTTGTTTTTTTTCTATTCGCTGAAGTTCATGTTTTAGAATTGTTTTCCTAATTCAACGGCATGCTTGTTTAGATATGGTCGGCCTTCTCAATCATGGGTTCTAAGAGATGGGGCCCTTCTTCCTCCTTCGTATCTCCAGGCGCGCGGAGGAGATAGCAAATGCACGACGGTTGACGGAGACGACGACAAACAGTTGTGTGGAGGTGGTTCTGTGGTTACCAGGGATGCGGCGGGTCTGTGCGCGGTGGCGTGACGGCGAGGCCGCGACGGAGCTGCGGGAGGCACGAGCCCCTTCTTTGATCGGACAACGCGGCAGCCCACAGAGTGACTAGTGTTGCCGACGTTGAAAGATGGAGCTCGAGGATCGGCTAGAAGCTGATGTTGTTTTGCGCCAAGACAGAGATGGTCGATGTTGATAGATGCAACTCCGTGCTCAACGCCGTTGAAGAGCTATGCCAAGATATCTCTTGGTTACTAGTTGCGATGAAAAGTGGCATTAAAGGAACCCCTTCGTTACTTCCTCTTTCAACTCAGACGGGCGGCGAAGAGTGGATCTTCGATGGTGTTGTTATTTGGGGGGAAGAGGATGACGGTGCCATGCCCTATTTAATTATCTCTAATTAAAAGGATTTTTTCTTTTCTTTTTCCTTTTTACCGTTTATGCTTTTTTAATGGATTATATATTTTTTATGGATTTTCTTTCGCCCTGCGGGAGAGCGACCATTCACCCGATGTTTCCCTTTGTTTTTTGCTTAATAACATCGACTATAGCTTCAACCTCGAGCTATGAATAAATTTCAGGCGACAAAGGAGCAAACTTGAGCGAAATCGGTACATTGAGGTCAGCATTTGAACGCATTGGAGCAGGAGCTCCAGGTCCCTGATCAACGAGATCTGGACCTTGTTTCTACCTCAAATCGACACGAGGTTGTAGCTGGGACAACTTGAGGCCATCCAGAGGCAGTTCGGAGCTAGATCGGAGGAGATTAGATCGTTGGAAGTTCATCAAGAGGCCTTCTTCCGAGTTCTTCCAGAGGCTCTGATTAGCCTTAGACCAAGATCAACGGCTTATAGATTACATCGTAGTCGTCCAACCATGCCCGATTCATGACCGTCAGATCAGGTCTTCAGCATTGCATCACACCCACGCGATCAACACGTGTCATGCACGTGTAATTGGTGAAATAACATTCTCTTCCTTTGCATTTTTATTAATTGTAAATAAGTCAAAGTGGATTACTGATGAATCTACATTTCATCATCTTTGTTCTATCATTTTTGCCTTAAAAACCCTAGTAAATGCGTGTAAATAGGCTTAATTAGGTATTTTAGCATCCATGCATCATTGTGTAAATATTGTATAAAATGCGGTTATTAAAGCCAAAATTATAGAATAAAGAAAAGAAAAGAAAAAGAATAAAATATTGTAAATATTTTATGACCCGAAACCCTGAGACCTAGGCATCTTGATGAATAGGTCGACAAGGAATAAAGTAGGGGGTGAAAAGGGCCAAAATACAATAAAAATACCCTTTGATTTTATTCATTCTTTATTCATTTTGGGGACCTATTTTTTGTTCCACTTTTTATACCTCAAATAAAGAAACTTTGAACATGAAAGTTGTAGATAATTAAATAAATAAAAATACAAAATTGAATTCACCTAAAAATAGTGTACAGATAAAAAGTTATGATATGAATAAGAATCCAGAATCCCAACTTCCCATACCTGTATCTCGCAAATAAAAACTCCAAATGCATCAAACTCACCTTTAATTGTATATAATTTAAAATAAGCCATTTAATGGCAGTGGTTTCGCATTTGGTGGAGCTACGGTTTGAAAGTTGAGTTTTGGACCCCTATTGTATACTTGTACAGATTAAAATATTCAATTTATTTATTATTCATTATTTTTATAATTTTATATTTTTATAATTTTGTAAATATTATTATAATTTATATGTACATTAAAATCAGAATAAAAACTCAAATAAAACTAAAAATAAAATACTTGTATATAAAAGACATAGGTATAATACCTGTATACAAACCTATATTATTAATACTTCTATTTTATTAAATATCCAAAACACTTCAGAATAATAAAATATAAATATTTTTAAGTGTATAAAAATACCTTATAAATTTATAAAATAATAAACAAAAATAAATAGATTAAATAAACAAAATAAAAATAAAATACTAAAATATATAGATAATATACCTATAAAGGGTATAAAAGGCAACTTGTAAATTAATACCTCTAAAAAATAAATAAAAATCACCATAAAATAATTCATAAAATAACACACATTTTTTATTTTATAATTAAAAATTAATTAATTCATTTTCTATTTTTAAATGATTTTACAAGGACTTTTTCCAAGGAATTTTCTGGTTGGTCCACGTGGACCAACCAGAAGGCTCCGTTGGTTGAGCTCGGTCAACTCTTTGATCATTTTCAACCTTTTCTCGTGGCTCCGTCTTGCATCCTTTGATGTCGAAGTCTTCGCATCTTTTTGTCCTCGATGAAAGGTGATTCACGCCCAAGTGAAATATCAGGGATTAGACCCACGATTCGGTCTATCTTCATCGATCTTTGACGCCACTTCGTCAACCCTACAAAAAGAACCCCCCGACTTCCCTTCTCGCTTGATCCCTCTTCCATCGTTGAATTCCTAATCCCTTGCGCCCATCAGCCTCCTGGTGACAGCGGGGAGCCGTAGGGCTTGGTTCGAAGGTCATCGGTGTCGAATCGAGGTGTGTTCCACCTCACTGCCGGAGCTCCGCCACCAAGCTCGACCTTGGTCTCCTGGTGAGAATTTCGCCTCCTTCCTTTTCCATTCTGTAGTCGTAACCTTAGGTAGCTTAGATCTGCAACAGGTTTTTATTTCATCGCTTCTTTCACCGTAATTCCGCAAATCACTTCACGGCGGAGCTCCGCTCCGCCACTGTGTTCCGCCTCATCCACCCATTGACTCGACTCGCTTCCACCTTCATCAACTTCCCCTTCGCCTTCTCTCACCCCGACGCACCTCCATACACCTCGATCTTGCTCAGATCGAGACACCCGAGCTCCTTCTCCGCCGATCGCCGGAGCTCCACGCCCGAGCCACGAATCACCTCCATTTGACCCCAGAACACCCCCAGCTGCACCCCCTTTTCTGTTTCGCGACTAACTCTGTAGGTCTGAACCAAGGAGAAGGCTCTATCGAACCTCGATACTCTAGGGACGAAGCTCCCTGGTCACCTCCGCCATCCGACCACTCCACGCTGCCTCAGGCTCGCCTGAGGCCATCACTCGATGCGGATCGCTCCCAGGACCCTTTTGCCCTTGGTCCTGGGCCAGGAGAGGTCGTGTGTCGGTAGGAATCAGCCGTTGAAGTCGTCTGGTACCGTGTTCTTCCACCATCCTCGAGGACCGTCCGATCGAGGGTGCCTCCCAGGTGCTACAACCACCGTTGGATCTCGAAGCCCCAGCGTCATCCGATCGTCAAGGGAGCATCTAATCTCGGCCACACACGCGAAGCGTCATCGCTCGGCCCGGCGTCGACACGTGTCAAGTGTATTCATCCCCACCGTCTGCTGGCGCGCAAGGCTTGGGTATTTTGCATCTTAACCCAAGCCCTTTTTGTATTTAGTTTATAGTACTAAAACTTTCTTCTGTAGTTCAAAAATATTTGTAATAATTGCAACTAGACCCCTTAACTTTTCATATTTGCACTTCAGTCCTCGGTCATGTCACCTCACGTGATTGGGACACGTGGTTTTTGGGTATTTTGCACTTTTGATCCTGAACTTTTATGTATTTGCATTTATACCCCTATGTGTAGTGATTTAAATATATTTTTGGGTTAATTGCACTCATGTCTTGTCGGTTTTATTATTTACAAATATGCCCCGGTGAACAGCAGAACATGTGCTTCGCGTGTGTATTTTTGGTGAAATTTGCAATCAGGCCCTTGGATGTTCTGTGATTTGCATATATACCCCTGTCAGGCCTTGTATTTTTGTGTGTTTCCCCTATTTATTTCGTGCATTTCTAAAATCCCAAAAATTTCCCAAAAATCAAAATTAAGCTCATGTTGCATTGCACATTCACGACATATTTTTATTTCCCATTTTTATTGCATTTTAATATTTATTAAAAATCAAAAACATGTATTTCAACTACTGTTTGCATTAGAAAATACCAAAAGAAATATCAAAACACCTTGAAAAATTCTAAAAAAATTACCTAAGGTGTATTTTAGTGTCTTTTAGTGTCAGCCCAAAAATCATTAAAAATTTCAAAACAAAAACCTAAAAATTAGAAAACACTTAAAAACTTCAAAAAAATATTAAAAATTCTAGGAAAATCAAAAAAATATAAACTCAGGTCCTGTAGGTTCCTCATTTTATTGTCTTTGTTTTAAAATTAATTTGGCAAAATTTTGCTATTGTTTGCTATTTTTCATTCCCATTTTAATTTCGGCCAGCATCTTTATTCACTGTTTTCTTTTATCTTGGCTTTTAAAAATACCAAAAATATTCTGAAAAATCCCCAAAAATCACAAAAACAGTAGAAAATATAAAAAGATCAAAAAATTTTTATTTCCTAATTTTTGAGCATTTTTCCTTATTTTTACAAATATTATATCCCCTCTTTTCTTATATACTATATATATATTCCAATATTAAAAAAATAAAAAAATATAAAATATAAACAAATATATAAAATCAGAAAATTAAAAACCCAAAATATAAAATTAAAAAATTAAAAAGAAAAATTAAAAATTAAAAACCCACAAAAAAATTCCATATTGGCTAAGTAGTTCATTAGACATAGGCCTTGACTTTTTGTCTGATCACTCTACACCTTTGTTTCCTGTGTTCGACCCCTACTTGCTTGCCACTATACATTTTTAGTAGGGAATAATAAATTTTAATCCTTGCTGTTGATTACTTGATTAATTATGTGGGTTAATTGTTGACGAACGTGAAGGCTTGAGTAGTCGCCCCAGCGACAGTGAGTCTGATTTGTCAGACCACTATTTAGCGGCTCTCGTCTTTTCGTTTTTCAAATGGCGCCGTTGCCGGGGAGCATAGTCTTGTAGAGTACACTTGTGTCTTTTATCTGCTTAGCCATTTTTTATTATCTATTTTTAGTGTACAATTTGTTTTGAACTGTCTGACATCTCTTTATTGTTTTCTTGCGAGGGACCACTGACCGAGGAGGATCGCCTAGGAGATCCTGAGCAGCCTTGGGAGGAGGAGCCGACAATTCTACCCTAGCCGACAGGAGAGAGTAGGAGAACTTGAGAGAGAGAGAGAGATAGTTAGTTTCTTTACATTTTGGTGAGAGAGAGACCATTTATAATTTGTAATAATACAGGTACTTGGACACTTTGGACACTCGGGCCCAATTTCCAAGTGTTTGTTCACTTGGGGGCTCACCACAGTTTTGACGTGTTTTCACCGCTGTCATTTTCCGGTTTTGATTTATTTTTCCTTTCTTTTGTGGAATGAGCCCTTAGATTTTAGGCATTGCTTGATCGAGTAGATTAGGTCCAAACGCCCTAATAATCATTGCATGTACCTATAGTGTGTATTTGGACTTAGTATAAATTAAACAGTTGATTACCATCTTCGAGCCGCCGCGCCGCGAGCCCACCCTGTCAAGCGTTGCTCCTGAACTCGATTTGTCGAGAGGAGGAGGGGTGAGCCTAGACCGGACTCTAGGATTGAGGATTGGTGATTAACTTGTGGTTCTTCACGTTAGCAATTGCCTGCTTAGGACGATTTCCGTGTGCATATCGGCATTTAGATTAGGTTTATAAATTCCTGCTTTGCATCCCGCATGGAGAGAGCTGGAGGCGATGTAAGTCTTCTATCTTAGCATTCATCATATAGGCACAAAGGTGAGATTTCCATCTTGGTGCCACCTTGCATTGCTTTTCCGACTCTTCTCCCTCTGTTTTTAGATCAAGTAGGAATAAAGAAAAATACAAAACCATTAGGCGCTTGTATTGAATTGGCTCAAAACAAGTGATAACACCAAAAAAATAAAAAAGGGACTGCTAAAGAAAACTTGACCTAAATAAAATTGATTAATTGGACTCACTTGGGGTGAGCAAATCCCTCATTTGTTTTTAGGTTGCATAGGAAGGTTTCCTTCCCAGTGAGGTGAGCGTTGTCGTAAGGATTAAAGTCCAAAACCCAGTCTGTGGCTGCCTTGTGTATCGCCTGGATTCCGAAGTATTGGCGCTTCTATCGTACGTAGACGAGTAGGGCTTTGTCGCCATTGATGACTCTCTATTGTGTAGAGCATTGACCTTGTCCGAAGTATCGAGCATAAGCCACGTCTTCACGGGTGTGTCTGTCTCATCGTCTTGCGTCCGAGTAGGTTCTCGTATGCTCACGGGTGATTCCGTTGCGAGCGAGATCCGAAGTATTGGTTTCGCCTATCGGCTTCCTCTCTCTATTTATTTGGCTTAGGGATCTAGGAAGGATTACAAGGACCTCAAATAGTGCAGACTACAGGTTACACAGGAGGAGGATAAGTACGGGATACTTTTCTGACAGTACTCTCGCTCATATAGGCGTAGCGCTCTAAGGACTCGTGAAAAGATAATTGCATGAAAATCAAATCTAAAACTCACAAAGATAATTGCCGAACCTTCATGGCTTCACGGGTCAAGTTGGTGAATCCATTGCTTTGGGTTTGATTGATTAGTTGAATTAAGGTCAAGATCAAAAACATCGCGCCTTTGCGTCATTTTTGCTCTCCTTCCATTGACCCTTGCTCATTGTGAGCCTTCTACTGTTTTACATTCCTTTTCTTTCTTGTTACCTTCGTGCTCTTCATCCATCATCTTTCCCTTTTGACCTTCTCAAGATGTCGTCACACGGATGGTTCAGTCGGGACCTCGTCGACACCCACATCGATTCCGTGTCGGCAACGTCTTCCATAAAGAGGGGTGATCTCCAAGAAGTTAGTTCGGATCTTGTGATATTCTAATTGGACTCACATATTCTCTCCTCTTTCAATACTTGCCTTTCACCAATAAATCCGTTGTTCGGGATGGACTCGCAACCCGAATTAGCTCTTCCCCTTCAAATAAACCGGGATTACTCTTGTCCCCGACTCAACCCTTTGTGGATGGAGATCGATTTCAGTCAATATCCTATGCTCCGTTCACAACATTCTGGGACTGACCTTAATTCCAGAATCATCTCAACAACGGGTGCTCAGGAAGATACTGATCAGGGTTTACTCCGTCATGCAGATTCTCCACCCGATCACGAGCCAGAAATTCAAGTTCATTCTGAGATGGCTGGTGGAATTGTAATATACAAAATGTTCAAGGTCCTCTTTACAGTTTATGGACAGAACTTAACACTGAATATACAAATTTTTATACTAATTATAAATACAAAAACCTACGAAGGTATAGTTGCAAAATACCCACCTCATGTGGGGGGGCACATGAGGTGAGCTAGCACAAACGCCGATGTAAATACAAAAAAGGTGAGGGAGTCCATGCAAAATAACCACAATTATTTACACTTCAAACCAAAATTTAAATAGTAAACAAAAATATACAAAAATGACAGAGGACAACTATGATATTTACCCACTATGTGTGCCAACAGACAGCTGTGGTGGTGCCATGTAGGTGCCACTTACTCGATTAACGGCAGGGAACAAGGCACCGTTTCGTCTGATGTGAACGACCTAGATTAAATCTGGACCTCGCTGGAGATCCGACGGCTCTGGAGGGATGGGGAAGAACAGGAAAGAACACTTCCTTGTCCCTCCTTCGATCATATATTTCTCCTCATCCCAGCCACATGGGGGCTTGCTGGCGGTCACTTGAGCTTCCTGGAAGCATCCCGCATGGATTGGCACCTTCAAGGTCGGAGAAGAATGGGCACCTAGGAGCCTTCTCCTGTTGTCGAATCGACCCTACAAGGTCCCTGACATCGCACACCTATAGGGGAAAACTCTGGGGCTCGAGACGAGTCGCCTCGAGCCAAAATGAAGCTGTTGCGCAAGGGGGATTAGCAAGATGGAGGATCTTTGACGAGGGGTGGTGGAGGAGCTCCAATTCACTGATCCACGAAGGACCAGGTTAGGTCTGAGTGGGGAAAAGATGCAACAGGCAATGGGGAAGGGAATGAGCATGATAGATGGGTCGGAACATAACTAAGTCACGGTGAAACATGGCCAGATCAGTGAGCTTTGGTGGTCCAAATTTTGAAAATTACGATAAACTAAGGATCTACGTATGAAATAAATGACAAGAATAAACTAACTAAGACTAAAGCTACCTAAAATATAGAAAATGTGCAGCTCGAACCTAGTTTACACCAAGGAGCAGAGACCTCGCCGGAATCATAGAGATCCCTTCTACAATTCTTGTTCAAGTCTCAAGGCAATTTGATCATTAGATAACAAGGGAAAATGGTGAAAAGTTGAGTGCACGAGGTTTTGACAAGGGTTACAGGCGCTAAAGGGGTAGTTGACTGGAGTCAACAAAAGAATGACTCTGGTTGGTTCGCGTGGACCAACTAGAAAATGCAAAATAAAAATTCCTTGTAAAATGAATAGTAATTAGTAAATGGATTTATTATTTTTTATTATAAAATAAAAAATTTATTATTTTATGTAGTATTTTATTCCCATTTTTTTATTTTTATGAGGTTGTTTATTACAAATAATTATCGGCATGTATATTTATAGGTATATTTACCTATATTATGTGTATTTTATTTTTATTTTGTATTTTATATTTTATTATTTTATGCATTTAATTCATGTATTTATAAATTATTTAGATATATAAATATATTTTTTTTATTTTCGATGTTATTTGTATAGTTACATAATTAGATGTATTTATTATATATGTACAAGTATAGGTAATTCATCTATGTCTTTTATACACTTATATATTTTATCTTTAGCGGTTTTATTGTATTCTAAAGATTTACATATAATCTAAATAATATTTACAAAATTACAAAAATATAAAATAAAAAATATAAAGAATAAATAAAATGCATATTTTATTCATATATAGTGTACAATAGGGGTCCAAAAACTAACTTTTGTATCTTGACTTCAAACTAAGTGAAACCACCTTCATTAAATAGCTAATTAAAAGTTATATACTATCAACGATGATTTTGATGCATTTTGAATCCATATGAAGGAGATATGGGTCTGACAAGTTTAGGTTTTGCCTTTTTCTAGTGTAGAATGAACATTGTATATTATTTTTGTATGAAATCAATTTTGTACTACTACAACTTTCATGTACAAAGTTTGTTAGTTTGATGTATAGATCATCAAGAACAAAATCGACCCCAAAATGAATTATTGAAGAGATAAAACTTGGGTTTTTATTGTGTGTTTGACCCTTATCTCTCCCTACTTTATTTCTTGTCGACCCAGTCATCATGATGCTTAGGGCTTGGGGTTTAGGGTCATAAAATATCTTTGATATTTTATTTCTTTTTATTTTTCTTTTCTTTTCTTTATTCTTTTATTTTTGGCTTTAAACAATGTATTTTATAAAATATTTGTACGATAAATAATGACTGTTAATTTAGGCAAAATAATGATATTTACATGCATTTAGCTAGGGAATAAAGGCCAAAATGAAAGAATAAAGATGATGAGACGGAGATTCATCACTCCTCTCAGTAGAGAAGTAATTTAATATTAGTCTAAATGTTGGATATTGATCTGAATGTGATTCAGATGTAATGAAAATATTAGATTTATGGTTTTGATTTAATCAAACATCTAAGGGAGGTCCCCGAGATCTAGATTTGAGATATGATCTCAATGTCCAAGTCACTACAAGTGGAACGTACAATCTCCATGTCCTTATCTCCAAGTATCCACGGAGAAACTACATTATTCTTGAAAGAGTTCAAGAATAATTCTATTGATGAATTATGTATCTGAGCATTGAGAAATTGATAATTAAATGTGATTTAATTATCATGAATATTGTGAATGTGATTCATATTATTTAAATGCTGAGAATGACGATCTATTAAGGACATGAATAATACGGATAGCACTATCCACATTAATCAAATATATTATTAATGTGATTTATAATATATTAGAGAGAGATAATTGTAAATAGTATTTACAAGTTAATTGTTGATGTGGATTGGATTCACGTTGGATGATTAATTGAAAACACAATTTACATTTTATTTTGGACGTTTGAATATGATTCATATTATTTAATGGCATGATTGCAATATTCACAAAATTAATTTGGAATTATTTTTGTGAATTAATTTGCAACAAAAGGTCATTGTAAATAAATGAGGATTATGTGAGATATAATAATCTCACATAATTGGAAAGGGAGCCACCTTCCTAATTTGGAGGGTGGACGGCTAGACTAATTCAAGATGGCCGTCCCCTCCATATATAGAAGGTGGCTAGCCACCTTCCTTATCCTTTATTGGTTGTTGATTTATTCAAATTAAATTATATTTATAATATCTATATATATATATTAAATTTGATTTAAATTAATTATTGTTGTATATTTATACAAAAAATCTTGGTTACTGAGTAGAAACACAAATCAATCTCAACCATTGATTTTATGTTTCACATGGATTGTGATCCATGGACTCCCAAAATACTATAAAAGAAGAGGCAACCCTAGCTCTTCTTTTACAACAATTTTTGCAAGTCTCTCTCTCTCTCTCATTCTCATCACACCACCCACCCCCTCCCTCGCTCAAGTGTAGCCTTCCACCCCTTGTGCTAAAGAGAATTGTAGTCATCACGACGTCGTTGTGCTGCCGAATTGATTACTTGCGGATCTCCATCTTCTTTGGTGCTTCTTGCTCGTGATGAAGACGTTAGGTTTTGTGTGATGAAATCATGAGTTCCGGTGCTTGGATCTTCATCTTGGATTGCGAGAAGCCAATGTCTCATTAATATGCTCACAAGCATCTCCTCCATCAAGTCGGGCTTGAGACATGAGGTCTCTTTGCTTAGAGACAACGATCGTAACCACGCTTCAAGAGGTATTCCTATATCTACATTGTGATCTAGAAGAAACGATCCAAGAAGTGTTCTTGGATCATGTGGTTTCATCGCTTTAAATTTTTAAAAATTTTGCTACACCAAGCAACTAGTGTGACCGGTTGCTCCGATCACATATGATGCAATCTTCACGCTTCCGTGATGTGCTTAAGGTTTTCTCCATAACCTTCATCATGATGTGTATAATAGTAGACATCATGCGTGGGAGTGGTAAGCTGGTAACAATGCTGCTATGAAGAACAACACTTGACTATAATGAAAAGCATCTTCAATTACCTAAGAAGAATTTAATATTGTTTCTTGGTTTATGGAGAGAATTATCTCCGAGATTAGGATTAATATATTCGAATTTCTAATCTAGTGTAGATGATAGGAAATCAACCTCAAGGTTCATATCTGAATATACGGCAATATTTTGAGTTGGAGAAGTAATTGGTATCAAGAACCATGACCAATTCAACAATAGAAGCCTCCTATAGTGTTGCATATATAGGACGCTACAAAAGAGTAGTGTTGTTGCGCATTTTCATCCTGGAATTTGATGTACAGTTACTCTAGGAAAACAAGAAGGCTATAGTGTAAGCAAAGAAACCTAGGTGGCATCAAAAGAGCAAGCAAGTAGAGTGGAAAAATCAATAATATGAAAGATAGAAATGTGGTGATATCACTATCAAAGTTGCCTCTCTCGAACATGTTGTTGATCCTCTTACCAAAATTTTAATAGAAAAGACTTTTGACCAGTATGTAATGCGTATGGGTTTAAAAGTAGTCCATGAATGGATCTCGAGGCTATTAGGAAACGATTAGATATGTTGGCCCATAATGAACAATTATGAAATAAAAGTTATCATGAATTACATAATTCAACAAGTGTGTTTGCATTATTGTTAGGGTCCCCCGATACAAAAAGGGATACATACTATGACCATTTTAGGTATCATGCATATGTTGATATGAATAGTTCGATCATAGAGGCTGACACCGAGTTGTAGATATAAAGTTTAGATAGAGGACACAATTGGAATCACAAAGTTATATTTAAACAAGATCTCTAATCTAAAAAGAGATGGTAATCTTCTCCGAAGACTAATATCCAAGGACACTCTTGATGAGTGTATTCTGCATAGAAATAAGAGTTTCTAATGTGTCCAACGAACCAAGTTAAGGATTTAACTTGATGAGATCGAGATACAAAAACTCATATTGTATATAGTTACGAAACATGAACACATATTTTGACCAAGACAAACATACATCGATATATGTGAGTATGTACATTTTGTAGGTGGGTGGATTGACAAGGTCTATATACCAGCAAGCCTAGTGTGCATAAGGAAATATGAGGTACATGGTCTCTCAAAGAAATTATACAGGTTCACACTTACTAGATCAGAAGACATGAACTCAGTTACGAGACATTGGAGTTACAACGAGTTCTACAATGGATCATCTTACTAAGGAAATAGGAGACGAATTCGAGAATGCAATATATATTGGAAAGAATATGATTAATATTTCTCTTAATGATTGACTAAAATATCTTTTTGAAAAACTCTAAAAGGAGACAACCAAATATGGGATAAATACTCTGAGTTAATCGAAGTCTTCCAGCAAGTAAGATGCATGAGTATTGGGATTACTCAAGGTCGATGTGATCGTAATAGATTGTATAGGATCATGCTTTTATTCGGAGGGAATGATGAAAACATGGAATTTTAGTGACTTCTTTTAGATATGAAATGAGTGAGTCTTAAGAGGATTAAATATTGATTCATATGACCTAATATAGATCCAAAGAGAAAATTGATCTGCAACTGGAGTCTATTGGAGAATTACTTTGTTATCTGACTCGATCATATAATTCAAGTGGTTAAATATCCTAGTATTAAGATCTAATCTAATATCAAGTCACTATACATGGTCTATCCAATCTGTCTACAATTTTCTTCATATATCCATGAAGGAAGAATAAATATCCTAATTTGATTAGGAGTTATATATCCGAGAAATGTATATTGATGTGAATTTTAATCACATATATTGACATTAATTAATATGAATAATTATTCACATTCATTAGAATTTATGTGAGTATTATTCACATTTAATATTAAGGAATCATATGAATATGATTCACATTTATTATTTAATGTAGATATGATCTAAAATTATTTTGAGGGACAATGTGAATATGATTCACATTTAGTAATTGGGAATAATGTGAATTGGATTCATATTTATTGGATAGTATGTGAATATGATTCACATATAAATTAATGCTAATGTGAATTGGACATACATTCACCATTAATTAAATGTAAATAGGATTTACATTTTATTTTATTGATGTAATATGAATAGGATTCATATTTGTGCGAGAGAATATGCAATTATCTCAATATATAATTGATTCTCAATACCATAATTAGATAATTAATTTAAATCAATTATCTCCACCAATTCTTAATAGGAGTAGAGGAGGTTTTAATATTTCTTCTCCTCTCGCATAGTCATTCAACCTCTGCCCTTCTCTCGAACCCATGGCCATCCACGTGCCTCTCCATCTCCTTGTTGACGTGCCCAGAAATCAATCTTCTCCTTGTTCTATGCTCGTAAAGAAGAAAGAGGCTTCGTAATAATGAAAGAAAATTGTGGACATTAGGATTCCCCACCCCCACTGCAAGGGCAGCAGCATGACCCTCGGCCAAAGCCTGGAAGGACCTTCATAACGTAGCTCGTCTTTAAAAAAAAAGAGAAACGGATCCGAAGGAAATGGGTCCCATCAGTAAGGGTCCATCCACCCATTTATAAAATGGTCACGTCAGTCCCATTCCATTCCCCTCAGCGGCGATTTTGAAGAGGAGATCAACCGCCCCCCTCTAACGCCCTCAACCGCCACCAACAAGAGTCGAGTAAAGATCCAACACCATGATGGCGAAGTGGCCTTCTCCTCTCCTCTTCTTCCTCCTCCTCCTCATCCTCCGCTTCTGCAAATCTCAAGGTATTTACTTCAACACCACCTCTCTGTCTCCATCCGTCCAACAGCACCTAAAGCTCTCTTTTCTTGCAGAGCCCATCTACCCAGGCTTTACCTTCGACGCCTCGCGCTTTGCAGCAGAAGCCAAGTATGACTACATCATCGTAGGAGGCGGCACCTCCGGCTGCCCACTCGCTGCCTCCCTCTCCCACTCCCACTCTGTCCTCCTCCTGGAGCGTGGTGGCAGCCCCCTCGAGTACCCTGACCTCGCCACGCAGGACGGCTTCCTGCGCACCCTCGTCTCCACAGATGCATACGACTCCCCCGCGCAGCCCTTCACATCCGAGGAAGGGATACCTAATGCCCGAGGTCGTGTGCTCGGAGGCAGCAGCGCAATTAATGCCGGATTCTACAGCCGCGCAGACCCTGCCTTCTACCAAGAATACGGAAACTCCCTTGTGAATTGGGACATGGCGCTCGTCAACGAGTCATACGAGTGGGTCGAGCGTGCCATCACTTTCCAGCCGAGCCTACATGCGTGGCAGTTGGCGCTGCGCGAAGGCCTGCTCCAGGCCAATGTCACCCCTTACAATGGCTTCACGGTGCACCATTTGCCAGGTACCAAAGTTGGCGCTACAACATTCGACCCCATGGGCCAGCGGCACAGTGCTGCCGACCTTCTTGACTTTGCGAGGCCAGAAAACATCAAGGTCGCGCTCCGTGCCTACGTCGAGCGAGTTTTGATCAACTCCAGTAAGCCATCTTGTTCTTTCTGTTAGAATTTTGGATGCCTTTCTTGATTCTTGCTGTTTCTCGGCAGATGACGGTCGACGTCTAACCGCGGTTGGAGTGGTGTACAGTGACCAGTTCGGCAACCACCACCGTGCCATGACTGCAAACAAGGGTGAGGTGATACTTTGTGCCGGTGCACTCGGTAGCCCACAGCTCCTCCTGCTCAGCGGAATCGGGCCGCGGACGTACCTCCCTTCCATGGGGATACCGGTTGTTTATCACCACCCCCATGTGGGCCAATTCATGTATGATAATTCACGTAATGGTATATCCATCACTACACCTGTTCCTCTAGAGCAATCACTTATACAGGTCGTTGGCATCACTGGTAACGGGAGTTTCATCGAGGCCGCGTCGAATGTTGTGCCATTTTTCTCTCCTGCAAGGTCGGTGTTCCTCCGTGGTCCGTCATCGCCTCTTTATGTGACAGTGGCAACTGTGATCGAGAAGGTAGCAGGGCCATTATCAGTGGGATCGTTGCGACTAGCAACAGTTGATGTGAGGGACAACCCGGCTGTGAGGTTTAACTACTTCTCAGAACCGGAGGATCTGGCACGATGTGTTCGGGGACTGAGGAAAGTAGGCGAGCTGATGAATTCACCAGCAATGGATAGATTCAGGTTTCCAGACTGGTTCGGGGGGAGAACGTTCAGGTACGTTGGTGATGAGCTGCCGCTAGAGCAGGCTGATGAAGATGAAATGAAGGAGTTTTGTAGGAGGACTGTGACCACATTGTGGCATTACCATGGTGGCTGCGTTGTTGGGAAGGTGGTGGATGGTCAATTCAGGGTGATGGGCATCAGAGCTCTGCGGGTGGTAGATGGCTCGACGTTGCCGGTATCACCGGGGACAAACCCACAAGCCACACTTCTGATGCTTGGCAGGTGCTTCAAGAATCGTCAGAAATCGATTGAATTTTTAATGGTTGTTAGAAAGTTTATGCTACAAATGCAAATGAAGTTTGTTTTGGTGTTGCAGGTATATCGGAGAGACGTTGAAGGCAAAGAGAAAGGCACTGTTGCGGCAAACACACGGCTGAACTGGGCATCGGCGATCGGCCGCCTCCAACTCTGGATGATTAGTTTGATAGGCCCCTGCTGGCGGCTTTTTAGAGAGCTTCTATTAATAAAACCCTTGGCACATTTTGAAATGCAGTTTTGGAGTTCTTGTTCTTTGCCGGTATTATAATGTTTTCCTGCCATAAGATTCATATAAACCGATAGGTCAAAAACTCTTTGCTATATTAATCTTTACTGAGAGAAAATTTCCAGTCAGGAAGAATTTACAATCAAACGGCGATTCAAGTTTAGACAAATAAATTGGCTGGCTTCTTGAATGAGAAGCACAAGTTAACTCTCTTGCAATGCTTGTGCCATGATTGCCCGGTTGAAAAGTTGCTGTTGGTAGAGAGATCTGAAGATTTCATATTTGGCATCATGGTATTTTTTCAGTCTTGCGTCCTTAGATGGATGCATGACCTGTGATAGCAGGTCATTATTTTTAGAACATGTCCAAGCTCGTAAATATAAGCAGAGAAAGATGAGAGTTCATTTTGCATCACAGAAAGTTCGTAATTTGGAATTATAGAAGTTATGTAGAGAATATAGGGTAATAATGATGCAGAGTGTGAACAACTGGGAATACCTGGCCAGCTGCATTTAGGGCCTTCATTGCCGAGTGAAGACTAGGGTACATCCTTGATGCCACTGCCCCCAAAATAGCCGAACCGAGTAGCACAGATTCATTTTCTCTAGGAAGAATGATGGAGCACCCTGCAAACAATCTATCAGCAATAGTTTATGATTTTTGTGCTGGTAATTTGGATGCTTATTTACCAGTTATCTCCGCATGCTGTTGAATATACAGTTGATTCTTTGCTAGTCCACCACAGGCAAGAAGCGTCTCAATCTGTGCACAAATAGTGCATGGAAATGTCAAAAAGACAATATTGATGTAGTACAGAAGGCAGATGTCATTTATTCAATAAAAGGTCCTAATATCTAAGAGTGTAGAATGGGAGTAATTGCTAGCTGCAACTCCCAAATCAAATTATTGATTAAATTTTATATCTTGAAAATCAGTACAGGAAATTCTTATGAATATTGTGTCTGTATTTAAGTATATCATTAACTACATGTTTTCACTTGTTTGTGTGTAATTAATAGTTTTTCAGAAAATATATTAGAAATCCCTGATGGACAGGAATATTCAGCATTTTATTTTACTTGCAATGAATGGAATGGTGTAAGCAGAAAAAGAAAACACCCTAAAGATCAACGAACCAATTTTGTAAGCAAACCTTCACGTCAAATCAAAGGTAACTAAAAACAAGAAAGTTTTAAACCACGTTACCTTATGCCCATGAGAATTACAGTGCTCCACAATATGGCGTGTTCCATATGCAATCCCCTGTACAGTTGCCAAATAGAGAAGAGCCAGATGTCTTTCACTAGCATCGAGTGTTAGTCCAGACACCATTCCTTTTGCTTTAGGATCAGCAAGCGGTGACCTGCTCCCGCACAGATAAGTAGCTCAGATCTTTATACAACAACTAGGTTTTTTTCCCATCTTATATATGGGACTGGAAATAGTGCTCAACTTTGAAGAAAATATTTGATTATGTGAAACCTCAGTCACGAGAATTCTTGTCATATTTTCAGATGTCATGGATTTAGCTTGTGAATACCAGTTGTCAACTGGAACTAGATGCCATATGGTCGGATATAATGAGTGGAAGCATCACTTTGTTACAAGCGACTGTATGTTCTTACAGGCGTTCTTATTAACATTCTAGGGGCTCATATTCACATTTTGTCACCGTAAACAGGTTGATTCAATAACTATTGACAATTGGTTCTTTGCCAATTTATAGTTCTTTATGGAGAGGAAGCTTCATCAAGTGCCAATTATTTGACAAGAAATGAGTAGACTTAGCACCTGTTCCCATGGAAATCAGGAAGGACGTGTATGTCCTCTGTCATAAGATCAACGAATGGAACATTTAACTCATGCCTCATTGACTCAAGTATCTTGTTCAACAACTCAAAAACAGAGACACCTGAAAATTTATTTAAACCAGAAATAAAAATAAATGTTGTTGGAATCGATCTTACAAAAATAAGATTAGCACTGTAAACAAGTCAGCTGCAACGCCCTTTGAAGTGGAAATTATTATATGACATCTAGAAACCAATAGCATACGTTGTGATGCAGCCCGATTCGCAAGAAGAGGAGCAGCAGCATGGTTCTCAAGTATGTGATCCACCAATGCACCAGTTGCACTTTGGCCGCCTTCAGTAAGCCAGTAGTTGGGGACCATTGCTGAATGTAGCCAGGCCAAGATACATAGAAATGAGACAAGTAATTATTAATGGACATTTCAAACAAGCACTAATTTCAATTTCGTTGGACTTGACCAATATAAACAGCATATGCTATACATAGTACAGTTAAAAATAATGCTGCAAATACTCAAATTTATCAATTTGCCCAACTGTAAAAAAAATGTTTATTGTTGCCAGCTTCCAACTGTACGCAAGAAACATGGTATAGATTAGAAATGAACATAGCTAAGCATTTGAACGATTGGCTACATTTGATCTACCATGTGTTGAGAGTAGTGAAGATTGGGTCAATCACATAATTGGATCTTTGGAAAAGATCCGTCTATTGTAGTATAGGGCCATGTGTTTAGTGCCACATCGTCATTTGTGATAGAGTTGTATGAGTGCGGCCTATAGATAGGAGCTTGTAGTACATGTTTTAGTGAGAAGAATTAATATACAAATACAACTATCATGACGCTTTTCCCATAGAGTAGGACGGTCGTCGATGGCCTCTTTATATTACTTGTAACGACCTCTTTATATTACTAGTAGGGGGCTTCATGGGCATTCCACAATCTAGTTAAAACGATTGTTTAGGCGATGTAACCGGATGAACATGGTGTGAGAGAGGAGACCGAGGGTGAGGGAAAGAAGAGGAAAACATGCATGTGACACAAGGTTTTGGTAGGCAAGCCACATGGGGTTTTGGAAGAGAAGCAAAGTTGTGCAAGGGAGAAGATATAAGAGAGAGAATGAAAATGAACATTAAAGTTGTATTTTCAATCCGATCTACCTTTTTTAATTAATCAAAAAGCGGCCTTTAATAGATATTCAAATTATAATCCTAAAATTTTAAAATAAAACCATATAATAAGTAGAGTAAATTATAAAAGGGACCGATCTTTACATGGATTCCCAAATTAAGGACCGATCTTTAGTTTATAACAAATAGGGGATCAAAGTATAACTTAACGTTCCAATCCCCAATGCCGTGAATGGACGGCTCAATCCATGGCTTTATTGGATGAAATTACCCCAGACCAATAGAGTTTTACTTTTCACTTTCCCCCATTCGCTCGCCATCCCAATCGTCTCGTCCCTCGTGAACCCGACCGAGGAAGAACTCCAGCTTCGGCATCAGCATCCTCTCCACGCTCGACATGAGGAGCACAAGGTCACGGTACGCTAGGGAGCACATGTACACGAAGCCGAGACAGTGCTGGTAGAAGAGCTCAGGCCTCAATTGGTCACACACGCTGGACATGAGGAGGCGGTGGCACTTGTTGACGGGTTTGCGGAAGTGGGAGTCCGAGTTGCCCACGTTGGACATGAGGAGGTGGGGGCACTTGTTGACGGGCTTGCAGAAGTGGGAGTCTGAGACATCGAGGTCCTGGGAGAGGAAGTGGAAGACGGGGACAACGTAGGTGTGGATGTTGGCGATGAGGAGGTGGGGCACATGCCTTGGGTGCGGCGGAAGTCCTTGTGGTGGATGTCACTAGAGAGGAGGATGGGGATGAGTAGGTGGAGGAAGGGGTAGGGACAAGACCTTGGTGGATTTGATCCCATGAACTCGAGGGAGAGGATCTTCTCCTTGGTGTCGGACGGGAGGCCGGGTTGGACGATAACAGGCGACGTCGATGTCGCCATGGCGGGGATGGCTTGAATCGGGGAAAGTGAAACATAAAACCCTATTGGTCAGAGATAATTCGTCAAGTATAACCATGAATTGAGTCGTCCATTCATGGCGTTGGGGACTGGAACGTTAAGTTATACTTTGGTCCCCTTTTAGTTACAAACTAAAGATCGGTCCCTAATTTGGGAATCCATGTAAAGATTAGTCCTTTATTTTTAATTTACCGTAATAAGCATGCTAACAATCTAATAGTTATAAATTAAAACTAAAAGAAGGAAATTATGTGTTCATCTAACAACCTAACTTTAAACTAAACCAAAAAAATAGAAAGTTCTAATGAATTTAAAGAAAAATCATTCTGATTTTATTTCTAGAATTTTCAAAATTTTAGATTTAGCATCTTTTCTCCTCTACTTGAAAAACTCAGTGTTGTAAAAGTTGCCCGACTTAGGTCCGACTAGTCTAGTCAGTGGGGTAACCGACCGAGTACCGACTAGGCACTCTAGTCGATCGATTTTTGCTTGGAGATACCATATTTTTTTATTTCTTTGCTTTTTTAAAAGCAAACTTATTATATCACGCTTAATGTTTTATTTAAATTCAATTGCTTTTATTTCATTATGATAGTATAAACATGTACAAGATCTATGTAAATATATGTATAAAAATGATGTATATATTTAAATAATAAAAAAATCAAAGCCGATTAAAGTCCAATTAAATCCGATTAGTCACCCGACTACCGATTAATCCTTAGTCGGTGACCCGACCGACCAAGTACCGATTACCAACTTTTGCAACGTTGGAAAAACTTGTCTCCCAATGACTTTGCTTCATTGACAAGGGGGTGTGAGAGGAGAAAGTTCCGAAGATTGATGTGGCAGGGTGATGTCATTAATGACATCATTGTTGGCCACGAGCAGGAAGCTAGCATTTTGACAGCAACCCTATTAGATGGTGATCGAGGAGAGATGTGCATGAGTTGGATGGTATTGATGTTGATGGAATCTCCATCGAGTTGCAGCCAAAGAATAGGTTTTGTGCATGAGAAAATGCTTGGGTTGCTCTCAGACCATTCATAGCAAATCGTCAATATGTAGGAACAACCCAAAATCTGATTTTTTTTAATGGAAAAGTGAAAGCACGGTATGGTAAGCATCGATCTGTTAGTAGCAGAGTACCGAAGGAATGACTGTATGGAACAACCCAAAATCTGATTATGATACCACTAGATGCAACCTAATGAAGGAAAGAAATGGCGGGTGAGGGAAAAACATGCATTATTGTCCTAAAAACATGGGATTTTGGAAGAGATGTCAAGTTGTGAGACGAGAAGATAAAAAAAGAGATAATGGAAATAAAATCCAAATTTATATTTCTAATCTGATCTGCTTTTTTCATTGGTTCGGTATAGATATTGGTGTCCTGAAATATCAAAATATAATAACTCTAAACAATTTATCTTAACAACCTAATGGATAAAAATTAAAACTAACAAAAGAAAATTATTCATCCGTTTAAGCCAATGGGGGAAAGGAATAAAACTAAGCATAAAAGGAGGAAAACCATCCAGTGGATTTCAACACAATAATTAGGCCGCAATCCTTAGGTCGGATATCTTCCATAAGATGCATAAATAGTTATTCTATTCGAGTCTTTGACAATATCATTGAGTGAAGAATGGGTTATTAAGCCGGTAACTTCTTCAAAATACACCTAAATTTAGCTACTGGCATTAGTCATCAAAGTTCGAGTAATATCATTGAGTGAAGAGTGGGTTATTAAGACAGTAACTTCTTCAAAATACACCTGGATTTAGTCATCAAAGTTCGTGTAATATCCACTTCGATACCACCGGTGGTACACATTAGATCTTATGAATCTTATGTAGTCCTTCCTCACGTATACAATGTGCGTGTGAGAGAAAGCTATTATAAACGGGATGTTCCCCATACTATATGTTATGCAAATACCCAAAATTTTCTACAGAGTGCACACGTACTGCTCTTTTTCATCTCTATTTATTGATAATTACACGGATCTTTTTTTGTGATTTACTTTTTAATGAATCTAGAAGTTATGTCAATATCACACATTTCAAAGTAAAAAGGGACAAAGCTAAAGAAATCATGAAATAATGTTGGAGAAGATGCATGCTGATTAGCTTTCTATGAAAATAAACTTGGGAGAGATACCTGACCAATATGGTCCCCAGACTCCGGGAATAAACAACTTATTTCTGGAAATGGCCATATGACAGGTGGATGTTCCGCATACCAATACCATTCGATGGCAAATTTCTTCAATTTCATCTCCTAAAATAACATGTTTCCATCAGAATATTACCTTTTTTTAGGAAAGTCATTTGTATGGTTTAAACATTGGTCCTTTAGGTCAAATCACAGTACTACCACCAAACAATTTAAACGGGTTCAGAATGGTACATTTGTTAAATCAAACCAGCCAGATCCATACAAAGAATGAACACCATACCATTATTGGCTTGAGGCCCAGATAAGGGAAAGCTTTCCAAAACCCCAACTCCACCAGCATGTGCATCAATCAATGAGGTTCCAACAGGAGTTCCAGGCAGTAACCCCAATTCCTGTGTAGGGAGGAGGGATGTCATGCTGTAGAAGTAACGAAGTCTATTTACGACATACAAGTAACTGCATATAATATATACAAATAACATCTGCAAGCCTTTGGTTTAGTCTTGTAACATTGGTGGACCTCAGGTATAAAACTTGGAAACTAGCAACATGTATTTCTTGCCTTTGCAGCTTCTGATGTTAAGCCAGATCCCAATGCATGACCAGGAAATGCAACACTTCGTCCTGTTCAGAAGGAGAATGATTTCACCAATCAACCAGTGTTGTTATTTTATTTGATGTGTAAGATTAAATTACCATCAAGATTCCTTGAAACTGATTACACTTGATATTACATCTTTTATACTCTTTTAACTAACGAACTTACCAATCTTTGCATGATGACCTTCCATAAGATCTCCCAAGCCAATTTCCTCCCAAAAATCATCATCCCATCCACAAGATTCCATATCTCGAGAATACTCTTCATCTACTTGTCCCATGTGTGCATGTCCAAGATAGGTCCACTTGCACACAGTAGTGCATAAGCTTCTAGTGTCATCTCCAGTTGCTCTGAGAATTATCATGGTGACAGAAACCAATCTTATGGTCTAAGATGCCCAAAAGATAACATCCAATAATGAAACCCATACCTGAATGATAACCAGTCACTTAAATCCATCCATCTAAATGTCATGGACCACGTTTCCTTTAAGTTTTCTTTTACCCACAAGAGCTGTAAATTTTAGTAAAAGCATATAAGTTTTTTTAGTTAGATGTACATGCATATGCAAAATTTGAAATATCAATATCGATGTTGTATCGGTTGATCTAGACAGGGATGCACCAGGGATATATCAAGACATATCATAGATATCGGTGGAAATTTTGAATTTAGCTCAAAATAAGCCATTTTTTATAATTTTGGTTCTTAAAACAATAAATAACAGATAAATTATACTCTTATGGGCAAGAAGGTGGTGTATCTAGCACACCAGTAGTCCATTACAATGCACATATCCTAATGGTACAGATAATAGCATGTTGAGAGATCAGCAAGCAAACAAAGAAATTCATGCAATACACCATATAGATATTTTTTTTTTGAGGCTCATACACCATATAGATATAGAATACGATAATACGGTAAACATATAGATTATATATTACAGAGTAGATTATAGCAATCCATCGAAGAAAATGCCTCTTGTTTCTTCCTCAACAATTGTGCTACAAGAGACTTCTCAAGGTGGCTTTAAACTATGGCCTTCAAGGTGCTCATTGTGGTCAAAATAAAATATTTATTCTCACAAAGGAACCCATAAAGGAAACAAACAAAGAATACGAGTCTTGGTTGCAGGACAACTACCGAGTGTGTTACTAGATGCACCCCAATGAGAGGGCATCATCTAGAAGAAGTTGTTGGCTGCTAGAGACTGCCATTGGCAGGTGTGGCCCCTGGCTATAGAGCCGAGAAGCGACTAAGCAGTTGGAGGATGTTAATGAATGGTGTCACCGGACATGGTAGAGCTGGTGGAGGCGACACCGAGCATGGGAGGATTCAGTGGAGGGAAAAAAACTAGGCAATGAGGTACAGAACACTGATCTAGGATCGTTGCTCTAATACCGCGTGGAATGGAATACTAAGAAGATTAGAAACGAGAACCCTAACCCGCTTTATATCAAGAGACACTAGGGTTAGGGTGAAAACAAATGAAATCAAAAATCCGCATTATGGTGGGGCTCAACTCAAGCCTAATAATTCCTTTGAGAATTTTTTGTTTTACCTTCGGGGCTTGCATTTCTGGTGACACAGAGCCACCACAATATTGCAGAACTGGAGAGTTGCTCGAATTGATGCGTTCTGCCTGTTTGACAGCTCTGTGGTCCATCCACACAATAATGTTTCTCCTTGCATCGCCACTCCATGACACGGTAACAGGAGCACCATCGGCATCCACAGCAACTGCAAAGAACCCAAAGATATAATCATACGTGCTGAATGCACATTAATAGAAAAAAAACAAATGAGAGGCCAAGTTGCAATTACAAACCCAGGGAACAAGTTGCTGCGAATCCCAAACTGATTACCTCTTCACTTTCGATATCTGCCACTGCGCATGCTGCCTTTACAGCTGCGCATATTGCATGCCAGATATCTGTAGAGGATTGCTAATTCAAAACAGGAAATTAGAAGCATAAGTGGTGTTTAAGTTAATGTTGAACCCGCACAAAAGAAACACAGAGATCATGAACAAATTCAGCACCCACCACCCTCACAAAGCCCCAACCCATACCTCCACACAATCTCCCTCCTTCCATATTTGAATTGGGCTGCTTGCAGTACCTAGTAGCCTTCCCCCATCATCAAATAATCCTACACAAAAGAATACATAAAATTAAACAATCGCAGCATTAAAGCAACATGGGCAAACATAATTTTTTTAAAAAATGTATAGCATGTATATATTTTTGTAACAAAAATCCCATATACACCATGGACAGAGAACATCTGTTACTCTATAAAATTTAAAGCATTCATAACTTAATAAATGTTAAGTTATGCCGAATTATGCTTATTTAGGCAAGGAGATCTAAGTCTGGATCTTCTATCCTGTGGACAAATATATTCTTTTATGAAAGGTTGCATCAATATACTATACTTTCAACCTCCCCTCCCCCTCATTTTATTAAGATTGCAGTAAAGAAAGCCCAGTTGCTGGTGTTGTGTAGGGTCCTCTTCTTCCAATGGAATTTCTCGTCCTTTGACAAGGAATCCATGTGAATCTTTTCTCCAATGGTTGTTTCTTTATGTTCATATGCCAGTATTCCGATCCATTCGGGACGCTCATGTGTTCAGATCAAGTGTGTCCAGTACTATTTTGTGCATGTGCATGTTGCGGCTGCACATGTTCCTGCTCCCTCCTAGGTGGTTCAGATTTCACTATTTCGCAGGTTTACTGTCAACTATTTCACACGAGAATGTGAAAGCAAGCATAGTCCCTTCTAGTCGCAAGGCAAACGAACAACATCCCGTTAATCAAGAACTTCATTACTGTGAATGCAGCTCAGTCTATGACCAGTTCTTCTTTCCCCCAACTGCAGTCTGCACTGTGGGGCAAGGATGATGATGTCCAGTTCCTCTACTGACGCGTGTATCGGTCTAAAGGATCTCCTCCTGTTGCTCACATTGGATCGCAATTTTTCTACGAGATTGAAAGGGCATTTTAATATTATTATTCAAGTTTCTGTATACGAGAAATAGTTGATGAACCTTTATACGATTCAAATAACAGGGCAGGGCTTTTCTTTTTTATGTCATTTGATTGGGTACTCCATTGAAAGGGGAAACATACCACTGCTGCGGAACTATGGCCAATCATATCCATAAAAAATTGATTCAAGAAGTATATTTTTTCTGTTATTCTGGGATTTGACTACCGAGCACCCTTTGTTTTATCATTGATACTGTCAGGTATTTGTGATGTCTATTAAAAAGAAAATTATTCATCAACAAGTGGTAAGTAGTTAATACTGTCCCTTATAATTGTTCAAGACAAGAAAGAAAATTACAAGTCCATAATAAGCTTTGAATTTACTATTTACGATGAATAATACGAAAGAATTAAATTGAAAGTTGTTTTTTTATTCATGTTGAGAATAGTGAAGGAGTAAATGAGAAGATCCATCTGTGCATGATTCATATGGTTAGTCGTACATATCTATTCAGATGAGTTGTGAGTGGGACTGCAATACAAAGCCATGTATACAGGTTATAGTGAGAAAGTTTAGTGAAAAATACAACTATTAGGATGCTCCACCCGTGTAATAAAATAGTAATCACAACCGTCTCGAACCACACAAAATTAATGTTTTGATGCTCGCAATTGCATGCTCGCAATTGCAAGTACATGGGATCTTGTTCCATGCCAAGTGAGAATTATCTTGAAATGTAAGCTCATGGCCATTGTACAATAGAAGTTATTACGAATAATACCATCCTAGATCTGAAATAAAACAGTATTAAGTTTGTATTATAAATAAGGTCCCTCAGTACTAATAGGGATATGTACAATGGTCATGTGGGTGTAATACATGTGTTGAAATAAATAGTTTTTTTAACCAATGTTGATCTATCATAGAAGCTGGTGCAGAGTTGTACATCTAAAGAGCTAGATTGAGGACACAATTGGCATCGAAAAATGATATTTGTAGAAAGCTGTAAAAATGAAAAGTATTATTCCTCATAGCCCTAGAGCTCTCTTATATAGGAGAAGAGCTCTAGGGAGAAATTACATAAAGTAGACTGGAGAAAAAAATACAAATAAAGACGAAGAGATATAAGTATCTCAACACTTCCCCTCAAGCTGGAGCATATATATCTATCATGCTCATCTTGGAACAACAACGGTGAAAAGGAACCCTCGCAAGAGCCTTGGTAAACATGTCTGCAATCTGATCGCCTGAAGCAACATAAGAGGTCGAAATAAGCCCCTTTTGGATCAACTCACGGGTATAATGACAATCTACTTCGATGTGCTTTGTTCTCTCATGGAAGGTTGGATTATTAGCTATGAACCGAGATGCTTGATTATCACATTTGAGGTGCATCGGAAGAGGCAACTCAATAGTTAGGTCAGTCAGGATGGACTTGACCCACATCATTTCCTTGCTCCCTTGGGTCATAGCCCTATTCTGATTCAGCGGATCGAGCAACAACTGTCTGTTTCTTACTCTTCCATGAAACCAGCGAGTTATCAACAAACACGGTGAAGCCTAAAGTGGACTTCTCGTCCTTGGGACACCCAGCATAATCCGCATCTGCACATTCAATAACTATGAGGGACGTATATCTTCTAAAAAGAAGGCCCGCACATGGAAAAAACTTCAGATATCTCCAGATCATGCAGACTGCATCCATATGAACCTGTATGGCTTGCTCCATATACTGGCTGACTCTGCTCACAGCAAATGATATGCCAAGCCTAGTAATAGTAACATATAAAGATTTCCCTACTAGCTCTTTGTACCATCTCTTATCCACCTCCTTATAGTCATCATCATAGAGCCTGACATTGGGATCCATTGGTATAGCGGCAGGTCTGCATCCAGTTATGTCTGTCTCAGCTAGAAGGTCAGTAACATACTTCCTTTGTGTCATAACCGTACCCTGTTGATTTCGTGCAAACTCCAAGCCAAGGAAGTAACGTAGCTTGCCAAGGTCCTTGGTCACAAACTGTCATCCAAGGAAATCCTTAGATGCCTAAATGTCATGTTCATCGCTGCCAGTAACAATGATGTCATCAACATAAATCAGAACAACAACAGTACCTCTCTAAGTTCTCTTAATAAAAAGAGAATGATCTGCAGTAGATCTGACAAAGTCAAAGACATTATGTTCAATCTACTTTGAGAGCTTCTGAAACCAATCCCTCAGTCTCTACTTAAGGCCATATATGGACTTGTGAAGTCGGCACACTATACTGGACTCCCCCTCAGCAGCAAACCCTGGTGGTTGCTGCATGTAAACTTCTTCCTGCAGATCTCCATACAAGAATGCATTCTTGACATATAACTGGAAAAGCGGCCAGTCACGTATCACAGCAACTGCAATAAGAATCCGCGGCGTAGAGTGACGCGCAACGGGAGAAAAAATATCCTGATAATCTACCCCATAGGTTTGGGTGAACCCACAGACAACCAATCTGACCTTATATCTGTCCACAGTACCATCAGCTCGGTGTTTCACAGTAAACACCTACTTGCGGCCAACTACAGACACACCTGGAGGAGCCTGCACAACACTCCATGTACCACGAGACTACACTTGCGCCACTAACTACTCTGCAATGCCTCCTGATAGGACCGTGATATCTCCACGGCAGACAGTCCCACACCAAACCTATGAAAATCTTCGGACGGACGTTCCAAGGAAACATGGGAAGCAAGAGAATGCATAGTACATGCTCGCATCTGCCTTCGTAGAACTATAGGTACTTCTAGATCCTCAATACTCGCAGAATGTATACCATCCAAGACATCTTGCACCTCAAGCTACACATGCAAATCACCAGTGCCATTAGAAGAACTCATATGCTCAGAACATACCTTGGGCGTGCTGGATGATGGAGGAGGCACATGAGCACGGGGTCGACATTGGTAAACCTGTGGAAAGAAAGTAGGTTGTGACGGAGACATTGGTGGCGTTGGTGTTGGTGGTGGTGGTGGTGGTGGCGGTGGTGGTGGTGGTGGTGGTGTAGTGAAGAACGGAGGTAGAGGCATATAGACCTCCTCTCCATCTTCTGAAGAAATGAGTTTGTCACATGTAGGAGAAAAATACATAATGGACTCAAAGAAGGTGACATCAGCACTGATATATTATCTTCTTCGAATATGGTCGAAGCAATGGTATCCTTTTTGGGTCTTGGAATACCCAATAAACACACATTTGACAGCTCTGGGAGAGAGCTTGTCAAGACCAAGAGACATTTGATGAACAAAAGCCACAGAACCAAAAACATGAGGCGTGAGTGAGAAAAGATCTGTCTCGGGAAACACAGTCAAGAACGGGATCTTCTTCCTCAGAACTGAAGATGGCATACGATTTACCAGGTACAAAGCAGTTAGAACCGCATCCCCCTGGTACGAATGAGGACCATGACTCTGAATTAAGAGTCATGGTAACATCTAAAAGATAGCGGTGTTTTCGTTCAGCCACCCCATTCTGTTGGGAAGTATACGCACAAGATGCCTGATGCATAATACCAAGGGACTTAAGGAATAGGGAAAGTTGAGTACTGCAGAATTCTAGAGCATTATCTGAACGTATAAACTTGACTTTTGATGAAAAAATATTCCTTATTTCATTAATAAAGGACTGAATAACACGACCAGCATCAGACTTGTTCTTACGAAGAAAAATCCAAGACAATCATAAAAACTCATCAACTGCAACAAGATAAAACATGTGTCCCTGATGATCTGGGACACGACTGGGACCCCAAATATCAAAATGAATTAACTCAAACAGAATATGACTACTCCGACACTGACGACTCTGGAAAGTGGACTGATGATGCTTCCCAAGCTGGTACGCCTCGCACTGAAAGGTAGAGCGAGGAGAAAACTGTGGAAGAACATGACACAGCTTTTGCAGAGGAAGATAACCAATCTAAGATGCCATATATAGGGAGAAACAGACCTCGTGTAAAGAGAAGAGACACCGGCATAAGGAGATTGCACCAGTCTGTAGAGAACCATTTGCTCACAGCAAGAACCAATCACCCTGCCCGTGAGAATGTCCTGAAACACAAGAGCAAATGGATCAAATATGGCACAAAAATGTAAATCCTTTGTTATTTGACTAATTGATAGTAAATTCATAGAAAAATTAGGAGCGTAAAGAACATTCTGAAGTCGCAATGAGGGAGTCAACTGCACCTCCTCCTGACCGATAATGGGAGAGTGGGTCCCATTTGCTATCACAACAGATCGTCCAGGCTGAGTCGGACGGAAATCACTAAACTGACCTTTGTCACTACAGAGATGATGGGATGCTCCTGAATCCATGATCCATTCTGACAAATATGCCTTGTAACAACTAGTAAAGGCATATGCTATACCTGATGTGGATGTTGATGCTAAGGCAGCTATCTTCGAGGATCATGAAGGAGAGTTGGTTGACCCAGGAGTAGGCATGATCTCCCTGAGTCGCGCCACAAGTTCGTCAAATCTCTGATCAGAAATCGATGATGGACTCCCGACCTGTTGAGTCTGCTCTACAACCCGAGTTGAAGAAGGAAACCCATACTTAGAATAGCAGGTTTCCTCATAATGGCCTGACCTGTGGTAGTAGGTGCACGGCTGATGGGGTCGACCACCCCCTCCTCTGCCACGACTAGGGCCCCCCTACCACGAGATGCAGCCATAGTTGAAGATGTCTGAGACTACAAGGTACCACCAGAGGATATAGATAGCCCACTCAATCGGTGATATGCCTCCTCCATTAGAGGTATGGTAGCATCAGTAAGAATCTGGGATCGAGCAGCGTCGTACTCATGATCAAGAGCTACTAGAAAGACCCCAGTCATCACAGAGTCTCTATATGCCTTGAGCTGCTCTGGCGTAGCAGTTAAGGGAATGTAACCATGTAACTTCTCAAACATACCCCTCAAAGAAGTGTAGAAGGCATGAAGGGGACGACCATTCTGCTTCGATGTGAAGATATCATGATGGAGCTACAATATCTTCGACTCATTCTTCGCCGGAGAGTATGTAGTAGCAATAATGTCCTACATAGCCTTTGCAGTAGGCTGACTCAAAATATCATTAGCTATCTCTGTTGACACAGTCCCAGATAGCCACACACGTGCATATGCTTCATCTGCCTCCCATGAGGCATTTATCCCTAGTCTTGTCACTTGGCTCCTCCATTGTGAGGATGTGTTTCTTGCCATTGCATTGCATTAAACTCATGAACTGCATGGCCCACAGCTCATAGTTTGTTCCATCTATCTTGACTATGGGTATTGGACCTTTGAAGGCACCCATGGATGGAACGTCAACTTTGTTGTCGGACATGATGACAATTATCTCCAAGACTAGGTTATCAACAAGAAGAACATGCGCCTACACTGACACACGGGAAGAGTACCACAACCTCTTCCATTCTTTGGAGACGCCTTTGGGTAATAGGGTGTTTTAGATAATCACGTCACACCTTAGAAATCCAAGAACGAGACTGCAGTGGTGCTGTGTGGGACAGGGAACACAACGCGGGGCGGCGAGGCGGACCGCACGACACAGTTGAGCTGCACATCGCGAGAGGCGCAACTAGGTGGTGGGGTCGCACGACGCAGGAGGCGTGGCTGAACAACAGGGCTAGCCGCACGGCGCGACGAGGCTGGCCACACACCACAGGAGGTGCAGTTGCACGTAAAGATGCGCATCGTGGACTGCACGCCAAGCGGTGGGCTGCGCGGCGAGAGCTGGAGGGCTGCGCGGTTGCGCGATTGCAAGCTAGAGTTTTTGGTGGGGACGAGGCTCTAGGGCACAAGCTCCGGTCTAGGATTGTCGCTTTGAACTGTTGGAGTATTTGTTATGTGCGTCATGAGTTGTAGCAGGGTAAATGGATCCTGGAGAAGATCCATTTACCCCATCCAATGTTTAGTCCCACATCGTCCAGTGGTGGGACTTGGAGGCTCTGGAGAGGCTATATAAGGAGCCCCAGACATCCTGTATCCATTGAGAAAAGCAATGCAAGACACGCCCCTTTGAGGGCTTAACCCGTGGTTTCATCCCGCTCCTCACGGAGTAGGGTTCCACGTAAAATCATGGACATGGTGTTTCCATGTTTATCTTTATGTTCTTATGCTCAGTTTTATCATTCCGCTTCTGCTTACGATTTTCTAACATGGTATCAGAGCGGGTCGATTCTCGGGATTTCCATATTGTAACTATTGTTTATATTTGTTTTTCGAGATTCGATGTTCGAGTCTTTTGTTCCTGAAGATTATTATGTTAGTGATTTGTTCAAGAGTAGAGATTCATTCTTCTAAGGGGTTTCCTGAAAACCCTAAATATGCACGAAAGCATGTCGATTTCCGCTCGTTCTGAAGATCATCTACAATAACGATTTGAGGGGCTTTCTGAGCCCTATTTGATGTCCATGTTCTGAAGTTTCTTCCCTCGATCACCTCCAAGGCGGCATGAACCCTTCCTGGTGGAGCCCAGGCACCAGCCCACGCCGCAACATCATATCCAATCCGCCTTCGAGCCTCCAGGCGGAGGCGAATCCCCGAGCGACGCATCCGATGTGTGGCGGCGCGAGTTGAAGAAGCCTAGGCGGCGTCAAACCATCTGCAGGACCCGCACGCACGACGCTCCAGATCGCCGCGCAAACCATCGTTGGGCAGTAGCAGCACCCTCCAGCGGCGCCCCCCCCTTCTTCGACGGCGCCATCATCGCGTACCGCCCAGCGCCCCGCGGCGCACCTTCCTGCCTCCGCGCGTCCAGGCGCAGGCCCGGCCCCAGCGCCATGCGCCTCATCATCCTCCAGGTCCCCCGCGCGGGTCCAGGCACGCCGCAACTCCCTTCAGCACGAGATCCAGGTGGCTCTCTTCCGCAGGCGGCAGAGCCCATATCCAGGCGACGAGCGACGGTGAATCCCGAGGCCATCTCCTCTTCCATTGGCGGCGAGAAGACCAGGCGCATCCTCCCTTTTGTTGCGATGAAGATCCCCAATGGGGGAGCGGCAGGCGATCGACAAAAAAAGGGGAAGGGGGTTTCCCAGTAACCCTAAGGACCCAGCGGCTTGTTTCTGTCTCTTTATTAGGCATGTTGGGTCGTAATTTCAGCAAAATTGTGTCAAAAAAAAAAGAAAAAAAGAGCAACGGGTTAAAAAAAGGCGCGTACAAGAAAAAGCCATACGCAAGTACAAAAAAATGACAAGCCGAGAAAAAAATGGAACGACTTACGAAAAAAATCAGAATCAGACGGCTTAAAAAAATGAAAAGCCGCATGTTCATGTTTTCTCCCCATGTCATTGTCTTCTCCCAACTTGATCGACGTCCATGTTTTCCGACAAGTATGGGAGAAAGGGGGAGTATATATGTAGAGTCACAGGTCTTGATCCAGATTCAGATGTCATTCTCTAGACCAGCCAGATATTTTTCAGACTTAATATTTTTTTCAGAAGAGGATTTTCCATGCGCAATTTTAGACTCGAAGTTCAAATTCCGAGTCCCATTTTTGATGCGCAATTTCAGACTCGACGATTGATACCGAGTCTCCAGTTTCAGCCACGCACGAGTATGCGGTCTTTTCAGATGAGCACAAGTATGCCATCAATTGTCATGGTCCCCATCATTATTCTTGTTGTAGGCCAGAGTTTTCATGTGAGCCATAGGGACTACAGAGTAGAGGACCATTCCCTATGCCATGTTGGCAAGGGTTTTCATGTGGTATCATAGGTACACCAGAGCAGTGCACCATTCTCTGAGCCAGATGGGAGAGACCCAGTTCTCCGAAGAGGAGACTATTTTCAGACTCCATTCTCCAGCGACCGTGGACTCCGAAGAGGATTGCACAGCCACGGCCTTATTCAATTCGGCCCCTTTCAGAGATGGAGCAGTTGTCCACATTACTGTGGCGGGCCAGAGTACTCCGACGAGGAGACTCATTTTCAGTTGCAGTGACTCTGACAGGCGCAGTTCAGAGCACATGCTCTCCGACGAGGAGATTCAGCAAACTCACACTCCAGCCCGTTCGTCCTCCTCACCTGCACGGCATGAGAAGCAACGTCCTCGACAGCAGCAAATGTGTGTGTTGGGTTGATATTGTCCGTAGTGTCATGTAGCGTTGAGTTGACTTTCTTTTCTGTTTGTCCAAGCTGAGCATTACATGCTCCAGCTTGAGAGGGAGTGTTGGAGTATTTATTATGTGCGTCATGAGTTGTAGCAGAGTAAATGGATCCTGGAGAAGATCCATTTACCCCATCCAGTGTTTAGTCCCACATCGTCCAGTGGTGGAACTTGGAGGCTCTGGAGAGGCTATATAAGGAGCCCCAGACCTCCTGTATCCATTGAGAAAAGCAATACAAGACACGCCCCTTTGAGGGCTTCTCCCGTAGTTTCATCCCGCTCCTCACGGAGTAGGGTTCCACGTAAAATCATGGTGTTTCCATGTTTATCTTTATGTTCTTATGCTCTGTTTTATCATTCCGCTTCCGCTTACGATTTTCAAACAGATACCATGTAGAAAGTTGTGAAAATGAGAAGTATTATTCCTTGTAGTCCTAGAGCTCTCTTATATAGGAGAAAAGCTCTAGGGAGAAATTACATAAAGTAGACTGGAGAAATAAAAAATATAAATAAAGACGAAGAGATATAAGTATCTCAACAATATTAAAAAAGATATATGGTTTGAGAAGAGATGGCAATAATCTCTGAAGACTGATATTTGTCTTACACTCTTGATGCAGGTCCCTATCACAGGAGTAGAGATTCGAAAGTGTTGAATGAGTCAAGTTAAAGAATTAACTTGATGAGATAAAGATACTAGGGCACACATCCTTAGACCAAAGACATATGGCTGGGCAAAGTTTATAAACCAATGGGATGGTGCACATATAAGGGAATATGAAATGTATGATCTCTCGGATGAATCATACAATTTCATACTTTCTGGACCGAAAGACAATGGCTCACTCATGAAATATTGGGACATAAGCAAATTCCACTGATGGTCATCCAGTTTAGAAAACAATATACAAATTCAAGAATGTTAATATATGCTTTTGGAAAGCATATAATTAATATTGTTGCTCAATAATTGATTGAGAAACCTACTGACAAACCCAAGAAGGAAACAACCAAATATGGAATATTTAAATCAGGTTTAATCAAGTCATCCACTACGCATGATCCATCAGTGTTGGGAATACTCGAGGTCAATGCGATCATAACAGATTGTATACCATATGCTTCCATTCTGAGAAAATGATGAAACCGGATGGATTTTAAACAACACTCACTTAGAGATCAAATGAATGAGTTAATTGGATAAAATCTCAATTCATATAACTAAATTATAAATCCAAAGAGTTGGAAATTGATTTAAAATTGTTTACAAGTCAATTGGAGAAATAGTTCAGTATATGACTCAATCAGATAACCCAAAGTGGTTCAAATCCTGATATTAAATTTAAACTAAATATGAAGTCACTATATGGGGTTGTACAATTTCCTTGCAATTATCTCCAAATATCCACGATTGAAGTACAATATCCTAATTGGATTAGAAGTCAGAAATATGAGAATTGAGAATATTAATGTGAGAAATTGATTCACATGTGGAAATAAATATCCACACTAGTTGAAATTAATGTGAACATAATTCAAACTTAAATTGATCTGGGGAATAATGTGAAACGGATTCACATACTATTGGGAATATTGAAAATATGATTCTCATATTATATTGGGAATATTGAGAATTGGGTTCTCATATTTATATTAGAAATTATGTGAATATGATTCATATAATGTGAATAGGATTAACATTCACCATTAATTAGATGTGAATTGGATTTACATTTATTATGTTAGAGTAAAATGAAAAGATTCACGTTATTGGAGAGAATCTGCAATTTATCTTCAAGAGATAATGGTGTCTCTTTTCATAAATCAATTTATCTCCCCCAACTCCTAGTGAAAAGGAGAAAAAAGAGCCTCTCACCACCCCTACTATGGCAATCCCCTCTATATATAGATATAAGGCATGGGCCTCTCTTCCCAATAACAACTTTCTGCTCTTCACAAGAAAAGAAACCCTATGAGAGAAACCCTCTCCCTATGGTTGTCCACCATATTATCTCCATGGTTGTTCCCATGTGCCTCTCTATCTCTCAATTGGCATGCCCAATAGAAGGAAGGCACCCGCCTTCTCCATAAGCTGTGCTCATGAGGAAGAAGGAAACCTTGCTGGATGAGGTCTATGTAGGGGAGAACAAGGTCGCCATCTTCATTATCTGCATGGAGGAGGAAGGAGAGAAACCATCTATCTCTGTCCCCCGGGAACTACGCGACTCATTCTCACGCTTGTGTGTGTATCTTCGACGAATCGAACTTGTAGGTCTCTTAGAGACTATGCACATCAAAGTTAACGATCATATATTATTGTGGGTTGTAAAAAGGTGCAAAACTTGTTTCTGTATCCATGTGATTTTACATTGCAATAGGTTTTTCTATGATTATTATATCGCTCGTATGATAAGCACTTGTTTTTATTCGGCTTTGATCTGTTTATTCCGCATTTTTCCATAATATGCAGGGTTTTTCTTCATTTATAATGTGTGAGGTTAAACCTCCCTTCACATTACTCTATTGCATACTAGTTGATTTTCACTATCAAACATACCTTTGATGGATCTTTTGAGGGATCGAAGGCATAGCTTGTTGCTAAAGGTTTTGCCGACGTTCTGGGATTGGTTACTTCAAGAACATCTCCCCAATTACCACGATGGGATCTATCTGAGCAATTGTATCCATTGTCGGTAATAAGAATTGGCATATTTATCAGCTTGATGTAAAGAATGTATTTCTCTATGGTAATCTAGAGGAAGAAGTCTATATGACTAATTGCTAGTTAAACAGTCAACAAGGAGTATGTTCCTAAATTGAAGGAAACTATCTATGATTTAAAGTAGAGCCTAGATACTGCTTTTATAGGCTTAAGACTGAAATTAATATTTTTGCATTCCAAATGATTAAATGTGACTACTCTATCTTTATCATGCGACAAGTTGAAGGTACTATTATACTCATTATTATGTAGATGGTATGGTCATTATGGGTGATGATAGTGCTAGGATGCAAGATATCAAGGTATTCATACAAAAAGTATTTTATCACTAGCGATCTCATTCATATCAAGGTTCAGGAAAGCGGTATGCGTATGCGTTCGGTCAGGTCACTGAATAGCGATTAAGCGATATGCGGGGGCATATGCGGGGTATATGCGGTTCTACGCGGTTTTCTAATTTTTTATTAAAAATAAATAAATATATGCAAAAGTGACTACAACTGAACAAAAATTATGTATAATTGTGGTCCAACAGAAGTTCTAAGAAAATGACTTTCATATATAGCTCAAAACAGTCTCTATCAACAAATATTAATGCTTCAATAGAAAAGTTAGCAGACATAATAATTGACAACAATCACCAAAATATTTAAGTTTCCAAAAGAAAACTGAAACACAAATAGCATTAGTAGAGTACTAATTAAAATAGCATAAGAAAACAGAAATGTTCAGGCGATAATATTCTACATATTACAAAGAAATCCTAATCCATATCATCATCAAATTCCACTTCGGTATTGTCTTCATCATCTTCACTTTCTTCCTCAAATAGACCAACAAGTCCATTTTGTTAATCAACCCAATTTGCACATTTTATCACCAACAACAACTACATCACAAATTGATTTGCACAACATGAATCAGACTTTGCAAAAACTGAAAACAAGTTTAATTGTAGCAACTGAAAACATAAGAATCCAAAATATTCAAACACAGGAGACGGGTTTTTTTATTGAAACTGGAATCAGTGGATACCTTCCCCAACTAGGCCACGGAGGAAGCGATGGAGTCAACAGCTGCAAGGAGGCGGAGGAGTTCAGAGGCCACGGAGGAGGCGGAGGAGCTTTGAGGAGGAGGCGGAGGAGACGCAATAACTGGGACTGGGAGGAGGAAGCGGAGTAGGCGGAGGAGCTTGGAGGAGGCGGCAGAGGAGCTTGGAGGAGGAGGCGGAGGCGCTTGGAGGAGGAGGCGATGGAGGCACCCGCAGGGAGTATCGGAGGAGGCGATGGTCGATTAGGAGCTTAGGGCAAATGGGTATCGCGGTATCGGGGTATCGGGGTAGAAGGGTTAGGGCAAATGGGGGTATCGGGTAATCGGGTTGGAGCAAATGAACGCGATGCGGCGCTTGGTCCGCATATGCGGCCGCACATCCCGCATATGCGGGCCGCATATGCGCCAGACCTGCATAACACGAGGCTTCAGGAATGCGGTGCGCCTTAAGGCCCGCACACGCATATGCGGCCGCATATGCGGCCGCACAGACCGATTTCGTGAACCCTGATTCATATTCGATAATTTCCTGTGCATTGAGGTTACTAAGAACTCATGAGGTATTCTCTTTTCATAAAGAAAGTTTTGTCTAGAGATTCTTGAAGAAACACATTTTCTAGGATGTAAAACCTACTTTAGTCATGTAGGATCTCATCATCATATTATCTATGGAAATGAACTCCTTGAAGACACCAAGTGTTAAAGAAGTATTGTTGGTAAATTTTGGTATCTTACGGTCACTAGATCAAATATATCTTACATTGTTGGCAAAGCCTATCAGCATGTAGAGACCCCAGCTATAATCATAACAAGAAGTTCTCTTGATTATCAAATATTTGATGCACTCTCCTGGTAAAGTATTCTTGCCTTGCATATGTTGATTACACAAGTTCACCTGAGGATATGAGATCTACTATTGGCTTTTCCATGTTTGTTAGAGGCAACTTGTTACATGGCATAGCAAAAAGCATAGTATTGTCTCTAGATCCAATATTGAGGTAGAATATAGGTTATGGCTCAAGCTCCCTGTATAATTAACTGGTTTATTTCTTTCTTGCAAGGGCTTGCCTCCTCTATTAAAAATAATAGTCCACTATATTATGATGAGTTATAACAATTCGCTACCTATATTGCATCAAGTCTTGTGTTTCACAAACATACCAAACATATGGAAGTTGACTATCACTTTATCAATGATGTACGAGAAGGAAAGATAATTTCTCCTTACAATTCTACAAAGTATGAATTTGCTAATATCTTTAAAAGGGACCAATGCCCTCAACCGCCCTTTGAGAAATGTATAAGAAATAAAAACCATTATTTTATAGCATAGACTATGGATTATATAACATATGGGATTAGATCCCTGAAGGAGCAGACAAAAGCAAATTCAACATATGCATCATGTGATGCCATCCTTGTGTCTTTGATGATGACAATGTCCTCAAAGCCTACAACAACAATGTGTTGAGATATTAGATATCTTTATTATTGTTTTCTTATTTTCTATTTCTTTTATTTTCATATTGTAATTTACCCAATGGGTTCCTCTCCTATAAGAGAACCTTAGGGCCTCTCTCTTAATACAATCAAGTCATTTCCCTAAACATGGTATCGGAGCGATGGTCCTAGATCGGAGTTCCCGTATCCTACCCTAACCCTACCCACCCACCCGTCCCCTCTCCCTCTCTCGGCCGCCACCAGCCACTCTGTGGTGCAGCCCCAGGCCACAACCCATCAAGTCGTAGCCCAAGGTCGCTATCATGGCAGTTCTGCTCTCCTGGCCGAGCCCTTCTGCCCTCCTCACGGCGTTGCATCTACTGTGCTAGGGTGTCTCCCGACCGAGCCCAGGCAGCCACAACTCTCTCAGACCATCATTAGGTCGTAGCCAGGCCGAGTCTAGGACTCCAGGCTTACGGAAGTACAGCTTCCATCTAGTCTCTATATCATTCTGAGTAACAAGTGCATGTCCTTCCTCATCCTTAATGCATCTGACTTGAGTAAGATCGTTGGCCTTTCTTTCTCTTGCTTTGGCCAATCTGAATATATCATTTTGTCCCTCCTTAGAGACAAGTTTTTGTACAAGCTTCATAGACCTTTATCTTAGCTTCACTAGCGGTTGCGGCTTTTTTTGTTTCTTTCGTCGTTATTTTGCAGTTGGCGGTCGTTTCCTCTGTTATATTCTTATACATAGCTTTAAAGCAAGCTCTTTTAATTTTAACCTTCTCTTATACCCTTTTAATCCACCACCAAGCCTCTTTTTCATCTAGAACCACTCTTTTGCACTCGCCTAACATCTCTTTGGCTACACTTCATATACAAATGCTATCATCTCCGCTACCTAGTTCTATTTGTCTTAGGAACCTTCCTTTTCTTTTCCAACCTCTTCATTTGTGTATCCATGATTAGGAAGCGATGTTGAGATGTCAAGCTCTCTCATGAGATTACTTTGCAGTCTTTGCATCACAATCAATCTCTTCTTCTCATTACAAAGCAATACATTTGTGTTTTAGTTGGTTTACTCTTATAAGTGATCAAATGCTCCTCCATCTTCTTAAATAGATTGTTTGCTATGAAAGGGTCGTAAGATGCTCTGAAACCCAGAATAATTTTTCCATCTTCATTTCTAAATCTTGAACCACGGCCCCTATGAACAATAGCATGCTCTGAAACATTTTTCCCACGTGTCCATTGAAATCTCCACCTATGAAAATCATATAGTGCAGTGTGCCCTACCACCCAAAAGACCAGGGTTCAAATCCCCTATTGTGGGGGTTGCATTAGGTAGCCGACGGCCAACGTAAAAAAAGTCAGATCTTTCAGTATGGATTTGAGCAAGAATCCATGGAGTTGACCCTACTTAAAGTGGGAGAAGGTTTTGCTATATTTTAATCCATTCCTCTAAACCAATTTGCAGTACATAAATTGAGATGGTATTCAGTATTTCTTCTACAAGCACCAACTTTCGTAAAATAATCCAACCCCGAAAGATAAGACTAAAAGATTTGTGCTAGAAAATAAATATGCGGAAGCGGAATGATAAAACAGAGCAAAGAACATAAAGATAAAACATTGTTGACACGGGATTTTAGGTGGAACCATACTCCGTGAGGAGCGGGATGAAATCACGGGAGAAGCTCGCAAAGGGGCATATATGCATTGCACTTTCTCATCTGATACAGGAGGCCTGGGGCTCCTTATATAGCCTCCACAGAGCCTCCAAGTCCCACTGCTGGACAATGTGGGACTAAACACTTGGATGGGGTAAATGGATCCTGGAGAGATCCATTTACCCATCTCCCATACATGTGACGCATATAACGCATACTCCAGCACTCCTCCTTAAGCTGGAGCATGCAATGCTCAGCTTGGACAAACAGAAAGAAACTCAACTCAACGCTACAGGATACTACGAACAATAATCAACCCAACGCGCACAACCGCTGCTGTCGAAGACGTTGCTTCTCATGTCGTACAGGTGAGGAGGACGAACGGGCTGGAGTGTGAGTCTGCTGAATATCTTCGTCGGAGAGCATGTGCTCTGAACTGTTCCTGTCGGAGTCACTGCAACTGAAAATGAATCTCCTCATCGGAGTACTCTGGCCTGTCACAATAATGGGGACAATTGCTCCATCTCTGAAAAGGATCGAACTAAAAAAGGCTGTGGCTGTGCAATCCTCTTCGGAGTCCACGGTCGCTGGAGAATGAAGTCTGAAAAGTCTCCTCTTCAGAGAACTGGGCCTCTCCCATCTGGCTCAGAGAATGGTACACTACTCTGGTGTCCCTATGATACCACATGAAAATACTTGCCAACATGGCATAGGGAATGGTCCTCTACTCTGGAGTCCCTATGGCTCACATGAAAACTCTGGCAGACAAAACAAGAATAATGATGGGGACATCGAAACTGAAGATGGCAAACATGTGCTCATCTGAAAATGATCGAATACATGTGCATGTCTGAAACTGAGTCTTTCTCTGGAGAACTCGAAAATGGATCACTCAAACATGGAGTGCCTCGATCTTGGACTCTGACCGATCTGTCGAGTCTGAATCTGCGCATCAAACTGGGACTCAGAATCTGAACTTCGAGTCTGGAATTGCGCATGGAAAATCTTCAACTGAAAAACTGTAGAGTCTAAACAAGTGTCTGGTCTGACGAATCTGATATCTCTGAAATCTGGAGAAGACTTGGGACTCTACATAATACTCCCCCTTTCTCCCATACTTGTCGGGAAACATGGACGTCGACCAAGTTGGGAGAAGATAAAGAAATTAGAGGTATAAAACATCAATAAGTCGATTACATTTTTCCGGCTTCTCAAAACATGGATAACGTTTGGTCGTTTCAATTTTTTTACGGCTCCTTTTTTTTAAACATTTTTTAAGCCGTTAATTTTTTATGGCTTTCGCAGATCCTTTTTTTTTAACTTGCATACGGTTTTTTTTCGTGTACGCAACTTTTTTTCATTCCCTTTTTTTTAACTGACATCGCCCCCCCTTTTTTTTCAAGTCGCGGCCTACTTGGGTCGTTACAAAGCAGCAAAACAATTTTTTAAGACAGTAGCCCATAGCGACTGTAACCCTATTAAGGTTCCACGTATTGAGAACCCCTCTGTGTACAGCCGCCCCCAACATGGGGATTGCTGGGAGAAGCCGCCGCTCGAAGAGGCCTGGAGTTCATGCGAAGAGAGGGTCAGCGATTGGAGTCTGTTGGAGTTGCGCCTGGGGGCCGGAGGGAGTTGCGTGACGCCATTACCAGGGGATGCGCCTCCGCCTGGAGGCTTGAAGGTCAGCGTTGCTGGGATCTGGGGCCTGCGCCTTGAATCTGGATTCTCACGGGTGCTGCCAACTGCGTGCACAAGTGCGCGATGCAGGGAGGGCTCGCAAGTTGCTGCCGCTGTGGATTCGCGAGGGTGCGCAACTTGCGCGTGGAGCAGATCTGCGTGCGTGCGCGGGGGGGAGGGGGGGGGAGGCTTGGGGGTGCACGCCTGGGCTTTGCGACGCCTGGTTAGCCGCATGGAGATGTGGCGGCTCCACTACACGCACAGGGATAGATGCACGACATCGATGGTTCGGCTGGATCCGCACAGAGAAGAAGAGGCCGGGATCGCCTGCTGAAGCATGGAGCACGAGCCCTGCTTGGGTTCATGCGAGGGTGCCCTAGTACCTAGGGTTGCATGAAGGGTTGCTGGAACATTGTTGGATGCTGCGAAGAAGAAGAAGCTTCCTGGACAGGAGAAGAGATGCAGCTATGGCTTGATGATTCAGAACTTGCATCAGAATCGGAACTTGAATCGAAACAAGAAATCTTCAACATGATCTTCAAAAATAATTAGGGTTTCACTGAAAAACCCTATAATTAAATCTAGAACCTCGAACACAAAAATAAAGTACACAAAATTCCTCGAGAATCGACCCGCTCTGATACCATGTTAGCAAATAAACATGCGGAAGCGGAATGATAAAACAGAGCAAAGAACATAAAGATAAAACATTGCTGACACGAGATTTTACATGGAACCCTACTCCGTGAGGAGCGGGATGAATCCATGGGAGAAGCCCTCAAAGGGGCATGATATGCATTGCACTTTCTCATCTGATACAGGAGGCCCAGTGCTCCTTATATAGCCTCCACAGAGCCTCCAAGTCCCGCTGCTGGACAATGTGGGACTAAACACTTGGATGGGGTAAATGGATCCTGGAGAGATCTATTTACCCATCTCCCATACATGTGACGCATATAACGCATACTCCAACAATTTGGGCCTAAATACCCGAGAAGAAATCGAGCCCCTATGTTTTCAATATCTACGATGTTTATATCATTGTCGCATTACATTGACTCGAAATGCACCAATGTGATATATTTGATTACCTCGTACGGATGTCACCTCCTTCTCGCCAAAGCTACATGAAATTTACGATGATTGTCACTTGCATTGCATGTGTTCTTCATCGTGAGTCCTTATCATGGTCTCATGCACTGCCACTTTTACTGCATACATACACATCATCTTCCTCATGCACATACCATCCACCATGTCACATGCGTCGTCCCCTTGTTAAGGGTAGCATGTCACGTCCCTCACATACATCAAGCACTATATGGTGGGTGCCCCATTGCCTTGTAAAGGCTGCAGTACCACCTCACACGTTCCCCCATGCCAAGCGCTCATTACTTGCCAAATGTTGTGGCATTATTGCTTCTCACTTACAGCATTCATCAAGTTCTCACCTTGACCTTTTTCAATGATTTGCACCTATCAAGTCTGCACTTTTTTGTGCATTGCCAATTTCACCCTTGTCGCCCAACAACATTGTCATAAGACATACTACATGCTACATCTTAGATGCTCAACCTTGGCACTCTAATGCATGCTTAAGAGGTGCATTGCCACTTCAAGTCTCCAAATTAGTCTTGTCGTTGCACTGCCACCTTGGTTTAAAAGTATTGTGGAACTTGCGCGATGACATGGTTCGAGACAATCAAGATGATTGCCCTACGCCACACGGTATGACCTTTATTATTCTCTTCTATATTTCTTGTGCTAAAATATGTAGTGCATAGACATATATATAGAAGTGCTCACTCGCAACTCTTAAATAATATAGATGATGTAAGACTAAAACATATGACTATATACTGCATAATAAAAGGATCTCCCACAACTTCTAATTACCAATTAATCAATTCTCTGTTGTTCTCTTCAATATTCTAAGAAAAAACTCTTAGGAAATGCACCCTAAAGTCATTTTCTTGCCATATAATAAATTCAAAGACCCTTCGTCCTCCCAAGGCAAGCATGAGATGGGAAATCTTGATGATGGGCTTTTAATCAAGTGATCCTTGTAAGATCGATTTGGCATGTCCAAACTAATCTTATTGTTTATTAGGGTAAACTATTACATAAGGAAAGTTCCTTGGGGTATTTTTGACAAATTGATTCTGGAAATAAATACACCTGAAAACATTACATAAGAAACAACCTGCTTATTTTCAAACTCCACCTTAAAACCAATATTTATTTGGTCATATGATGGAAATTTCAACAGGAGAAGTGCTTAACATTATATTTCGTTTCACTTCGTTTATCTAAAAAAAAGCTTCCTTAACAATCTATCACCTTAATTAATGTTAAAAATGATGGTCCTTGCCAAATAGATGAGCTCTTTGCAAAATGAGTGAAGAATCATTCTACCGATTTTTTGTCATTGCAGTTACACAAAAACCGAGTAATTTCCTATCTTACAACAGAGTCAAATTCCGAAGTAGTACCTGGGTATTACTTAAATACCCAGGTTCAACGAATTATTTTTTTTATTCAAAAACTACAGCGCTGTCGCATGTTCAACATGCGACACACCTTAAGTTTTTTTTTTACCCAGGAAATACATATGTGTCGCATTTTGGATATGCGCTATAGATAACGCATATTCAATATGCGATATTGAGCCTAAATAAGGCCCGCTCCCAGCGGCCTTGCCATTTCCCAGCCCTTTCGTTCTCCTGCACCCGTGCCGCCCCCGACGCCCACTTCGCCACCCGCGTCTTGTGATCTCCTCCTCTCTCAAAAACGCCCGTTTTGGTCACTCCTAGCCCCGCGGAACACTCCTTTTCCGTGGTTTCACTGATTGGCACCGTCCTAGCCGCCCCCGCGTCTCATTAGGGCTAATCCCTTGTTGCGAACAATTGGACTTGGTAAAACGTTTTCTTTAGTTATTGTTTGTATCATATGCATATTATTTTCATTTCTCGAATGTATGACGTTTGCTTGTACGTTGTGTCACGTATTAGATTAGAATGGAGCAGTTGTATTGTATGTGTCATTTGAGTAGTACACTCATGTGCGGATCGTCAACCAACGTAAGGGGGTTTGTGTTGACTGCTAATATGACGTTCGATGAGATGTTGAACTTGGTTTACCGTAAGTTCAACTTGGATGTTGACAGTCAAAAAATCCGATTATTACATCGCATCCCTCGAGGCCCAGGGGAGGAACCGTCATTTTCATCTATTGTCGATGATGATGATGTGCAGGCAGTTCTTGTGTACGCTCGGACCATTGGGAAATCAATGCCTATCGATATTTATGTTGAAGATGTATCTGTGAGCGAAGTCCCCACTGTTATGACTAACAAGGGACCGTCTGGAGTCCCGAGCACACAAGCAGCAGTTGTCCGCAGCACGCCACCAAGAAATGTCCCAACCATGGGACCCTACTTTGATACGGATGCGCCTGTAACGCAGCCAAGCACGGTTCAGGATTTGGGCTTGAGTGAGCCGTTGCTGCGAGAGGTTAACCGGATGGATCAGGATTTCATCCCTTGGGGGACCGATCATGACCTGGAAGAAGGTAGCAAAGATGTCGAAGATGATCTGATGGACGAGGAGATCCCAACTGATGAACAAACCACGCATACTATTACACCCCGTATACCCTTTTTTGGGGTTAGAGGGTCAAATACTCGTTCAACATATGAAGACGACATTCGAAGCAAGTCTAGACTTGATGGTGTTGCTGACGAAATCCGCAAGGGTAGGACGTTCAAATGTAGGGAGGATTTGGTTTACGCTGTGAAGAAGTTCCACATTCTATCACATTATGACTTCATTGTCAAGGAATCCACCAGCTTGATATGGTCGGTTTTTTGTACGCAGAGATCGAATGGTTGTGTTTGGTATTTACGAGGACATTTCAGAAAATTTGATGGACTGTGGGTGATCACCAAGGTTGTTGGGGCACACACTTGTATAAACTCAACAGCTAATCAGGATCACCCTCAGTTGGACTACAAATTCATGTCCAGATCATTGCTAACTCTTGTTAGGGATGACCCTAATGTTCGTGTATCAAGTTGTAGAGCTCACATCCACGAGATGTACAACTACTGGGTTACAAAGAAAAGGGCTTGGGATGCTCGAAGGAAGGCCATCGGAATCGTATTTGGTGACTGGAAGAAGTCATACGCTGAAATGCCTTTTCTTTTGCATGCAATGAAGGCTGCTATTCCAGGGGCTGAAATTGATATTGAATACATCGACCATCCTGATCCTCGGAAACCTCCCTGCCGCAGATTTGAACGATGCTTTTGGGCATTTGGTCCTTCGATTGAAGCATTCAAATATTGTCGGCCTCTGATTAGTGTTGACGGGACACATGTGTACGGGAAGTACAAACAAAAACTGCTCATTGCTTGCGGTGTTGACGGGGATAAACATATTGTTCCCCTTGCATTCAGAATCGTCGACGAGGAATCCGCTCCGTCATGGAAGTGGTTTCTTTCGTTGGTACGTGTAAGGGTAATCGGCATGCGAGCTGGACCAATATGTATCATCTCTGACAGGCATTCTGGTATAAAAGCCGCTATGAAAGATGCTGACGTGGATTTATTAGAACCCTTTGCATATTGGCGGTTTTGTACGAGGCACGTCGCGAGCAACTTCAATAGTGTCTTTAAAAATGGCTCCATGAAAGCTCTGGTGCAAGCCGCAGCATTACAGACGACACCTAGGAAGTTCGTGTACTTCATGAGGAAATTGCAAGAGTGGAATAATGGAGCAGGTAGATGGTTTTCGACTCATGATTGTCGTTGTGAGCAATGGACCTTGTCCTATGACGGTGGGTATAGGTTTGGTCAGATGACTACAAATCTGAGCGAAAGCTACAATGCAGTTCTTAAAGATGCCCATTGCTTGCCAATCTCTGCGTTAATTGAGAAGACCTTTTACAATTGTGTGTCATACTTCATTCAACATGCTGAAGAAGCAAGCGCAGCCATTGCTGCTGGTCGAAAATTCACGCATTACGCATCCACAGAGTTGACCCGTTGGACTGCAGCTGCGAATGGGCACACAGTAACTCAGGTACAAGTACAACCAGAAATATTATTCGAGGTGTCTACCAGGGCTCGACGGACGTCTACTGGTATTCGCGGGCGCAAACAGTACACGGTAAATTTGCTACAAAGGAAATGCACTTGCAATAAGTGGCAAATATTTCGTATCTCATGTTCCCACGCCATTGCAGTCATTTCAAAGCGTCGGGCTGAAGTGGATTCCTATGTTGGAGAGTGGTACACCTGGGAGAACCAGTTGAAGGTTTACGGAGGGCAATTTTTTTCCATCGGTGATCGTGAAACATGGGCTCCCTTCGAATATCCTGAGTTACGTCCGGACCCAAAGCGTAAACGTGGTAAAGGTCGTCCACGTACAACAAGAATACATAATGAAATGGATGTTAGAGATGTGATTCGGCAAAATACTTGTTCCTTTTGTGGGATATTGGGTCACACACACCGTGGATGTCCCAACAAAACCGCAAGGGATTCTCAAGCATCCACATCAAATGCGCCGACGGCGACCAGGAATAAGAATAAATGTGGAAATTGTGGTGGCATAGGTCACAACCGACGTAAATGTCCAAGTTCGAGTAAGTGTGCTTCCCTCGTATATTATTAATTTTCATTGTATGTGGTAGTTGTGGTAAATACTTGTTGCTTTTGTCGGATATTGTTGTTTTTTACATTGTATTGTCTAACATTGAATATTGTAATTTTCAGATGGATCCCGACCCAATTGATCCTTCAGTTTTGCACCTTCAGGAGCGACATCGTTCACGACGAGTTTTGGCTGGCGATATAAGTAATTATAATTTCTTCCTTCCTTCATTTTTTTTCCTAACAATTTTCTTGTAGGAATCTTCGTGGTTGCGTTGCCGACGACGAGAGACCCATGTATGTCGGATCCCTTTGGATGACCGGCTACTGCCTTACGTAGTCGAAGCAGGATTTGGATGCATTTCAGAGCTTGAGTTCATTACCCTGGATTGGCATCTGGTGACAGCGTTAGTTGAACGGTGGAGACCCGAGACGCACACCTTCCACATGCCTAGTGGGGAGATTACTATCACCTTGCAGGATGTTGCATTCATCATGGAGCTGCGAATTGATGGGCCTGCGGTTACTGGGGAGACAACACCTGGAGCGACATGGGCAGATACATGCGAGGAATTGTTGGGCGTTAGGCCACTGCCCGCAGACATAGTTGGCAGCAGGGTGTCAGCAAGCTGGCTGTCCACCAATTTTTCAGAGTTGCCAGAAGATGCAGACGAGCTGGTAGTACAGAGACACGCTCGAGCTTACATTTTGCAGTTGCTTGGTGGAGTCTTATTCACTGACAAGTCAGGGTCCTTAGTTTCACTTATCGCTCTACCACATCTACATGATTTCGAGTTCTCTGGGACACTGAGCTGGGGATCAGCAGTACTTGCATATCTTTACAGGCACCTATGTTTAGCAGCAGACATGGCGATCGAGGAGATTGGAGGCTCGGTCATACTCCTTCAGCTATGGGCATGGGAGCATTTCCCCCACATTGCTCCAGTTGTGAGGGACGGCAGAGAATGGTACGGGCGCCCGTTAGGAGTCCGCTGGGAAACGGCGTTTGCCCATCGTAAACAGCCCACACACGTGGTGAGACCTTACAGGGATGCTTTTGACATGCAATCACCCGATCAGGTAATTTTACATTCACAAATTTTTTCTATATCAACAAAAGAAATACTAATCGTAATACAATTTTCACATTCAGGTATTTTGGACTCCCAATACCGATGAGATCCGCGCCCATCTCCCAGCCAACTCTCTTGAAGGCGAACGCATTTGGAGAGCGGAAGTGTCATTGATATACTTCCACATTGTGGAGTATTACTACCCAGATCGTTTCATGAGACAATTTGGGGATCTTCAAGATATTCCAAGTCGTTGCTCCACCTTTCAAGAACTCCATGCAATCGATTTGAGGGGGAAAGTGCATGTAGATTGGAGGGCAAAACACAGCTTGCATATTGCCCGCTGGGATGAGCGGGAAGCTAGAATTGTTCGCATCGATCGGTCCAGAGGGATATTCGCGACGTCTGCATACGAGCAATGGTATCGGACCATAACTCGAAGATTTGTCGGACGTTTAGGTGCAACTCTGGCAAGCAACGTAAGTACTCGAACTAGAAGTTTGTGGTAAATTAATTAAGAAAACTGCTTCAAATTTACATCTACGTTTTTTCCTTGGATGCAGCTCGCTTTGTGGAGCCGTGTTTACGACATTGGACACGAGGAATGCCGCGAGATTGCGGCACAAGCGAAGGCGGAAATGACGGAGTGGTTGTCATTACAAGTTGCAGATGCGGTCACGTTACATGACGAGCGTGCTGATGTGGCTAGGGAGGAGGCAAGGCGAGGAAGGGCAAGAGGACGGGGAAGAGGAAGAGGTCGAGGTAGGGCGCGTGAACAAGTGGCGGAACCCATGGACTATGAAGAAGCCGCTGCGGAAGATGATAACATTGCACAAGGAGACTTCTTCACACCTGCCACCGAGCGACCACGGGAGGACTTGCCAACGCCTCAGGCACCCGTTGAGGCATGGATTGGACGCCAGCCAGACACGACCAACTTACTGCACACTAACGCCGCCGTCGATGCCAACCTTCGAGAAAGATGTCCCAGGGCCCTCTCAAATCCACATGATAGACGAAGCGAACCGTCTATTACCGTTCCATCCTCCTGCTTCTACGATTACATAGCAGCGGAGGAAAAAGCGTTGACTTGTAATCATTGTAATTTTTAATATGACGCAAAAATGTAATGTATATTCGTGAACAAGTCTACTTATATTAAATGTTTGGAATGTCTTTTTTGGATCATACATCTTTGAATGCGTGAATGCGATGTCTATACATCTTTGAATGCGTGAATGCGATGTCTATACATCTTTGAATGCGTGAATGCAATGTCTATACATCTTTGAATGCGTGAATGCAATGTCTATACATCTTTGAATGCGTGAATGCGATGTCTATTTACATTAGAAACATGCAATTGGCATGCTTTTTCAAGGGTTTTTTGAAACATGAAATGACATAGCCCAGACCCGGCCAGTCATTTTCGAGGGAAATTCCTTGGAAAGATGTCGCATATTGAAAATGCGTTATCTGTACTCTCTACGGGCTATCAGAACATTGGTCGAGACCAGTCCTTTTCGAGGGAAATTCCCTAGAACGATGTCGCATATTCAATATGCGTTACATGTACTCGCCTCATTTTTAAGGGAAATTCCCTGGAAGGATGTCGCATATGCAACATGCGTTATCTGCTCAGAACATTTCGAGACCAGTCATTTTCGAGGGGAATTCCCTGGAAATATGTCGCATTTTGAATATGCGTTATCGATAGCGCATATCCAAAATGCGACACATACATAGTTCCTGGATTAAAAAAAACTTAAGGGGTGTCGCATGTTCAACATGCGACACCTCTGTAGGTTTTGAGTAAAAAAAACATTATGTAGAACCTGGGTATTTAAGTAATTCCCAGGTACTACTTAGGAATTTGACTCCTTACAACATGTCAAACATCATCCCTGTTGAGTGCCTCCTCAATGGTAAGAATGTCCCTCACAAGGACTGGCTGCTCCCTACACTTATAATTGTTGCTTGGTTTATTTAAAAAGATATATGTCGCAATGTATATTGTGGTCGTTACTTGCCTCCTGTACCCGGCTCGAAAGCTCCCTACTATGGTCAGCTCACCCTGTCTAGTCGGGAGCTATCATGAAGGAATTAACCATCCGGATAGCCGCCTACAGGAACTCAGACTTTTTCTTAATGGAAGAGCACAAATAAAATGAGCATGATTCATCGCTACCTCAACACCCCCCCCCCCCCCCCACAACACAAGGGATTACCCCTTCCAGAGCCTAAGTCTCCACCAACTAATAGGCGAGAACAAACCTACGGATAAGACGCAATAATGTTTGTGTCTAAAAGACTCTTCCACACACACTAGTTGTTAATTTGTCGTTGATTTTCGCCTACCGTGTATCTTTCATCTGAAGAGGGTAACTATCAAAAAGCTCTCTATTATTAATCAAATACCATAAAACATATTATTGCAGTCATATAATTTATAGGAAAATCTCCCACACTTTTCTTATTGATTTTTGGGAAGCTAACATTTAGGATGTTTAATTTATAACTTTGTTGAAGGTCTACATACGAACTCCTTCCTTCCTCAGATTTATCCAAGAAGATAATCAGCCTGAACCTGTGAAAAGAATTAGGTGTCCTGGATGAGTGAGGATGAGTGTAACTATCTCGAATGGCCCGTCTCTTCTTTTCTTCCCTTGTCACACTTAGATGTATGGGTTTTTATTTTGGAATTATCATGTACTTGAGATTTTTCGATTGAATGGTATCATGGTCACGGCCCCTTACTTAAAAGAAAGTGATATCCCTGCACCAAAACGCAAAGACATGGTGTCTAAAAAATCATCCAGTTATAATTTATTATACCATACAATAAAGACTAATCTGAGCAAGCATCGGCCCGACTATCAACAGACAGAAGATGTCGTCCGGAGTCCCTGGAATCTTCCATTCTCTGAGTTGGGATCATTGAGCACACGAGTCGGTATCGAGCGCGGGGTTCATTCCGATCCCGAAAAAAGGTCCACGTAATCTATCATAAAGGAATTAACAACAATCTTAAACTTGCAGCCGCTTTAGGAAGATAATGGATGGAACCTGCGCGGGCGCTGCCTGTGCCGACGTCGACGCCTAGGAAGGCCCTGCGTGAAGACGATGGGAGGGGCATCTCAACGGCGGAGGAGTAGGGATTGGGGGCGGAGGAGGAGCGATCACGGGGGAGGAGAGGGGTGGAGTCCGCAAGGGACGAAGAGGACCATGATTTTCCGAGGGACATCTCCTCTCCTTCTGCCACTCCAACTCTCTCTGATTCTCGTGATGGCGTCAGATCGACGTTGGCAACCCGGGGGTTTACTGTGGTGGCCCACACCTCTCAAGGATAGTTTAAGCCAATCAGTGGATTTATAATATTAATATACGTCTATTTCAGTAGAAACAAACTTATATTTATATTGTGAATATAAAAATCATAACATGATTATTATTGCATTATTTTAGAAAATTGATGATAAATTCCCTCTCTTATTGTAAAAATGGAAATCATCTGTACATTATCAAGTAAAAATGCGGAATGGGTAGATATACTCACATTTCTTCTTGGCATTTTTTTAAACAAAAAGTAGCTAATAAATGAGTTGGGGTTGCCTTACATTTGTTCTTAAAGTCTTTTTGAAATTTGACAAACATATGGAAGAACTTTGTGACAACCGTAAGAAATGCCCATTAGAAGGCCTTCAAACAAAAAATACACATGTAATTACTTAGACATACTTACTTTTAGTAAGACTCTCCAAGATAGAGCAAGGCTTACAAGGTGCTATAAAAAGAGTTTGACTTAATGGATCAAGGAGACACAATGCTACTTTTTTGCAACAATCCACATGTTTGCAACAACTTAAGGTATGTTGATTTACAAAACTATCTTTGGATCATGTTAATTCATCTTCTTGTTTCAACTAAGCATCATGTTAATGAAATTTTTCAATAATAAAGTTATATAATAATAATGCAACATTGGAATATTCTAAAAGCCATCGCTCATAAGAAATTGTTCCCAAAAAAATAAGTGTGACTATCCAGGCTTAAGGTTGAAATAGCATATTAAGATCACTCTACCATATGCCCCTTCAAATTTGGATCTGAGCATCATCTCCAATCAACCATTGTGAATGGATATGTATTAAGTATCCTAACCTCCAACAAAGCATATTGGAAAATAGATAAGTGAAATTTCCCTTACACATATGAAAAATTACCATCTATGAAATATTTCACCTCAAATTTCTTCTCATTGTATTATTAGTAGTAGTTATCCATGTAACACCCCATCTGATTCCAACCGGATTATGATGTCTAGAATGGATTGTTAGATATATTTTTACCAAGATTTCTTAGACAATAAATCATAAGTATAACAAGGTACTTGGTTCGATATCAATCCCGAAATAATACCTACAATAATTGCATTCTTGTAAGTATATAAATGTATATTATACTAAATGTGCAAGTAAAGGAATAAAAGTCAACTATGTTATTATTCTAATTAGGCCATCAAACTTAGATCACAAATCTAAGTAAGAATAATATTACAAGAATAATGTAAACAATAACACTAGTATTTGTTGTAGATTGCTACATTGCTAGGAACATGCTTTCAAGTAATTCCCTACAATCGACTCATGTACAATTTTTCTTACTTGGGTCATCCAATAGATGAGTACACGTAAACAGATGAAACAAGCACTAAGTGAGTAACAAAAGGGAGTACTCAACAATCTTAATAAATGAAGCGATTAATGAATCCATAATTCATTTACATTGTACTCAAAATTTGGCCTGAGTTGTTGAGTAAATACACAAAAATTATATAAAATCATAAAATAATGCAAAATGATGAGCAGTAAAATGAACTAAATACACTTTATTAATATATAAATAAGCCCAAGAGAGAAAATCTAAGAAAAATCCTAGAAAAAATAGAGTTCACATATATACATTTTCATATTATTATAATTCTCGCTTATTTTATTAGATTCATGCTAAATCTAATTAATAGGAAACCAACTCTGCAATGTACATATAACTAAAACAAAAGAAATTTATTTAAAAAAATACAAATATGTATGTATATATATCACTGCAAATAAACCAAAGTCATAGTTTGAGAATGATTAAAATTGAAAAGTGATTTTCAACTTCATACATAATTATATATCACTTTACTCACCTTTCAGATATTGGACTCTTAATTATCTACGAAATTATTATATTTAAATGTATTATTTTATATATTAGTGAAACAAAAGCAAAGAAAAATTATAAAAATGGGTATTTATGCCTATCTTAAAAATATATTTTACTATATGCAAATTATATTTTTAGCTTTTTGAGGTCTTCATAATAATTATATATCTCATCAAGATGTAAAACTTTCATGTTTACAGCTTTTACTTTGAGTTTACCTTTTATTTATGTTTGAATTTTCTTTCTATTTTCTAGATTTTTCTCCATTTGATACTTATCAGTCATCGACCAAGTCAAATTGCCACTTGGCAAGTGACCATTAGTCCATGATTTCCCCCTTTGTCATTCTATCAGTCACTCGTTGACTAGGGTCATTGTAGTTTGACCAGGTCCACCCCTCTCCTCCTTGCATCCCATTAGACCACCTCAGCGCACCATTAGTCTGCCTTCATTGGTCGTTCTGTCAACTTCATCCCTGACCACTGCATCTATACCACAACTTCGTCCCCAACCACTGCCTCCAAGATGGCAAAGTCGCACCAACCATTGCAATTGTTACCTCCATAATCACTCACCATCATCTCCCCTTGTGAACCCTAACTAATTTTGATTAACACGATTCAACCACCAAAGATATCCACCATTACCCTTAGGCAACCTCTATCTTCATTGTAATCAAGGAGGTGAAAGCTCCTACATAATTCGTCAAGTGACAAAGAAGTAGATAAAGGTGTTGATTGTGATCAGAGGCTTTCTCACTCCGTTGCACTATCATAGTTGGGTCTGCTCGAGCTCTGGAGGACTAGTTCCCTCCATCTAAGCGACGATAGGGTTCCCCCACGCACCGAGCCTCCATTGATGACTATCAATTCAGGTACTTCTTCTTCTTCAGTTGCTTCCCCCCTTGTTTTCCCTCTTCTATCTTCTTCATCACCTCTTAATCCCTCTACTTTTTATATATGAATCCATTTAATTCCTCTCGGCTCCGCTTCGTCTTCTTATTTCTCTTGTTGTTCTTATCGTCCTCCATGAAATTTTGACTTCAATTGAGTTGTTGTCAGAGGTCTATACTCTGATATCCTTCATTGCATGAGGAAAACACACTCCTTTCTCCTTTGATCCCAACTTCGAGCTACAAACCAAATAACCACTAGCCAAGATTTCCAAGACTCAAGACCAAAGTTCCTTTCAAATTGTCACTTGAACGGTGTCAGACTGCCATGCCTACCCATTCATCAATAAAATCTACATCAAAGTAGCAAGGTCAAGCATCAGAGACACTTCATTGGAGCTCCTCCTGTGTATGTTGAAGATGAATGAGAAGAGGGGCACGTATAACCATCATCAAATCTTCTACACAACTCTCATAACATTTGTATAAGGCAGTCGAAATCCTCATCACTAATTCATTCTTCATCACCCCCATATTGAGCATTAAATCCCACAACGCCATTGGTCGTTTAATCAAAGCATCATCTCATATTAAGAGTCGAGCTATGTGGTAGCATTTCTGTCACTCGGTTAAAAAACATGTCAGCATCCATCCATCCACCCTAAAACTAGGTCACGTGCATTGAGGCACATGATCAAGATATTTGTGTTATTACCCCCACATCATCTAGAGATTCGACATTAAAGTCCAAGCATTAGGAAATCATGCTTAACACATGTAAACGCACTAGGACTTTTACACTCGAACCCAACGATTCTTAAAAATTGCACATAAACCTCTTTGCGTAGTTTTAAAGTTTTATTTTTCTTTTGAACCTTGCAAATATACCTCTGTAATCAAAGTTTTACATCTATTAGACCACTGGGAACTTCGTAATATTTTCTCTATTTGTAGCTTTTTTAATTCTCTTTCATTTGAGATTAATTTCATAGATTAGATACACTATAGAAGAGCTACAAAGTTTCAAATAGAAATTAGAATTTCGACTTGTAAGCTCATTATAAAATCATAAATAGATTATTTTGTGGTTATTTTTAAGATATTTGTGGGCTTAATGTGTTGTTAACTTCTAGCATATGAATTATTGAAGAATACTCATTTGTGTATTATATGAATTAATTGATGAGTTACCTGTTAGATTTCTCTTGCACTCACTTGCAATATTTCCAAAATATAAAATTATCCTTGGAAAGTTCGTTGAATATCCCTCATACCATGATTTTTGAGGAATTTTTGAAGATGGTCTAATATTTTAAATTTTAAAAACTCTATTTTGTTATATGTATGTATTTCATTTTTAATTATCCTTATTGGTAAAATATTCAAAAAAACTAGATTAGGTTTCTCTTTCATATCACTACCACATATAATGTTGATTTACATAATCATTATAATTACACACTAACATACAAAACATTCAAAACTAGTAAAAATAAACAGAAGTATCGGATTGTTCAAAAATAAAAAAAATTGTTAAAAAAAATTGTAAAATCTACTATCTAGGAAAAATATTTCAAAATTTTAGGGGCATTTTTTTACAATTTTCTTTTTTTCAAAGTAACCCATATTTGCCTTTTAAAACTTTCTAGAACTTTATTTTTATATACCTTTATTTTATATTTTTCCCACTTTCAAAAATCATCAAAAAGCCTATTATAAAATAAAAAAATATAAAATTATTCCATTTGCATTATTATATTATTATAGCATAAATTCTTTAGTAAGGCCATTCTTTTACTTTTTAAATATATTATATATATCATTTTATTTTATAAGTAAAAACTCTATAAAATGATAATTTAAAAGGTTTCACAAAATGTAAAAAAATAAAAAAAATAAAAATGTGTATATATTATTTACATATTATCGGTATAGCCCAAAACTCCAAAAAATTAAAAATTAAAAACAAAATACAAAATTAAAAATCATTGAAATAACATAATATAATAAAGGCATACACATCTATCACATGCATTAATTGGGTATACTTTGACTTAGACATTTGTCATTCATTTTGAGTTCCATAACCTACTTGAGACCAACATGAACTTTCACCAAGTCAAAAAAAAATATTCTGCACTCACTCCAATTTCATACATCCTTATAGTTTTATTATTATTTTATGCACTTGTGCTACACCATGATCGAGTTAACAATAGCAGAAAAATGATCATCAATAGGGGTAGGGGGCAATACAACTTTCTGGACCGAGTTTTTGTCAATTGCACTTAGTCTGTTGTATTGTTCTCTTGTCTATTAGTTTGTTTCTTTATTAACTTTGTGTATTTCTTTCTTTTGTTTGTATGTTGTTTGTTATTTGCATTATGTGTGTATCTCACTTTTTGGACCCAAATCTTTTTCTTATGTAGGGCATGTTGGACTTGAGCGGTGACTTTGGGAGCCAAAGCATCTAGGAAGCATTAGAGGCAGATGATTCTTAGGACAAAGCCCGTTGTTGAGGAGATGTGGATGGATAGTTATTGAGTTGGAGAGAGATTGTTTAGAGTCTAGTTTTTTAATTCTTATTCAATAGAGTTGTGCTTTACATTAGCCTTTGTTTGGAGACTCCTAATTTGGCTCAGAGACTTGGACACTTTTTATGGGATCGATTTCAAACCTATCTTAAATGTTGACCTTACTGATATTTTTATGTATTTTGTCACGTTTATTTTCCATTATTTCTTCTGGATTTTCTCTCAAAGATACTTAGGATTTCTACGTGCTCGTAGGACCTGTAGGGCACCATTTGCACTTCGTATCTCACTGCACTAGATTGTATAACTTAGATCAAATAAATGGGTTCTTCCTGATAATAGAAATTCATGATCTATGATGTTTTTCATTACATCATATAGATTAGGTTTTAATATTGTGTAGCATCCTCCACGAAGATTACGAGGAAGTGTTGTATGTAATCCTCTCTCAACATCACAATATCATTTCTTGCTACACCAATTTTCCCCACTTCTATTTTACTTACAATTGCAAAAGATCAATAAAAATCAATAGATGGTTTCCCTGAATAAGATCAAATCAAGTGATAACCTCAAGATCTAAAACTAAGGGAATACTAATTACACTTGAATAAATAAAATCAAATTATGGACTTCATTGTTTGTGGGCAATAACATCGATTATTTGTAGTTTCGTTTCAAATAGAGTGAGGTACATACTCATAAGGTTAGATCTAAAATTCTTGGATCTATTCCTGTGATGTATGTACCCTGACTCTATAGATATATATATCAGTAATACATGTTCATTAAAACTACACAGTGAATTAGTATAGGGAAAAGGAGGTTAAGCTCAAGGGTCCTTATGGTGGATACATATGAAACCTAGTAGATCTGAGAAGGGGTTGATTGTGAGCTTAATTGAGTCATCCAGTTGCTAACCACATTAGAGATTACACTATTTGTTATTGTAATTGCAAATATCGATTGAAAATTTACATTAAAATCAGAATGATTTAAGTAAATCAGACTCTTATGTTTTTTACAGTGTTGAGCATGAATTTGGGGTTTTATTAGGTGTGTTGTTTGAGGTGTGCATGTGAGTCCACATTCTTTGCGCCTTTCTTCACGTCTCTTATTTGGATTTAGTGCTCCCATCTCATATCCTTTTGAATTGATAATGGAAGACGATGCCTATTTTCGCTTAGATTTTGCAAACTTCTTAGTGACTTTGCTCGGATTTTTGCTTAAGTTACTATGGGTATGATGAATCAGGGATTCATTTATCTTATTATTGCATCTTATGCTAAAATCCTTAACAAATGCATGTATATACATGTTAACACCACACTTTTGTAAATACATATTTTATGAATAAACATCTATACCTAACACTCAAAAAGACCAAAAAAGAATATAGTTAAGAGAAAGGAAGAAGAAAATATAATTATAGATGTAAATAAGTGTATATATATATATATTAAATCCCTATTCAAAAAACTTAGTCACTATTCACTTAGTCAACTAAGTAGTCAGTAAGTATAGATGAGTATTTGCAAAGAAAATCCTAAAAAGAATTATTATAGCGCAATGAATTCTATGCGAATCTGTTAGACCTGGGGATATGGACCCTTGAGTGGACTCACCCAAGGAGGGCTGATAAATCCTGATTTATCATCATAATATTTATTTATTATCCCTCTAGCTTAAACAAATCAAATAAATTAAATAATAGTTAATCAGAATAAATAAATAACCTTATGTGATTAATTAACATGAATTATTGTATATAAATAATACTATTATTGTGGCTATTTTTTATGTGTTTCTTTAGTATTAAAAAAATCAAATAAAAGGACCTCCACTTAGTTTCACCCAAGCTTCATCCTGGTCATGGATAGATCACCCAGGTTCGGGTCCATAAAGCAATGACAACCACCATATGAAGACTCGCTTTCACTACAGCTCCGGTGGGTTCCCTTAACCAAGCCACTACCTATGAGTTGCCAGCTCGTTCTTCAACATGCACGCGGTCAGAGATCACATTCTCCTCCAACTACTTGGGAGCTCACAGTTTCATGTTTTTATTTTACTCCCTGATGGGGGTTGTTTTCACCTTTCCCTTACTACACTACTTCGCTATCGGTCACCCAAGAGTATTTAGCCTTACAAGGTGGTCCTTGCTGATTCACACGGGATTCCACATGCCCCATGCTACTCAGTTCAGAGCGTACCAGTGATGCTTTCGGCTACTAGACTCTCACCAACTTGGGTGCAACATTCCACCGCTTCGCCTATACGTGAGGTGACATGGAATGGACCCAGATGCAATTACAAGAACTGCAGGGGCCTTTATGCAAAATTTCCAATTTATTTTAAATGTTATATTTTATTTATAGGACAGAATAATAAATATACAAAAAGCAGGGCAGTGTTTGCAATTTACCCCATATCTGTGCGGGAGTGGACGGTTCGATTTGTCCCACTTATACACGTGTCACTTCCTCGCGACTTGATGATGCTTCGATTGCCAGCGTCTGAATTAGATCACCAATGGTGATCCGATAGTCGAGGGTTGGATGAATCAAATGGCAGCTGCATCATCTGGCGTGGGCGAGCTGATCGGATGGAAGAGAGGGACTCAGGAAGAACTAAGCAAGAACTCGCCGACGACGAGTTTCGATCAGCTCCCCTGAGTGCTTCCGGCCACCTGGACGGCTTGAGCAAGAGGCAAAATGAATCTTGGGCTTCCCTGCACCAGATGACAGCTCCAGAAGGGACACCAGAGCTTAGAAGACGGCAAGCAAGCTCAGTGAAAATAGGAGCTCCATGTACCTCGATTGAGGCTTTCACACGCAGGCACCTGCAAGGTTAGCACAAATATAAGAAAACGATGGGGCCCGGCATGTTTGGGGGATGGAATGGCATGTAGGGAGTCGAGGCATAGGTCCCCGACGAGGCAACAGAGGAGGGGATCTGGTTTGCCAAATCAGAAGCTGACCTGAGGTGAATGGCTGGTGAAGTGAGGTGGAGAAGCAAGGATAAACGAAATGGGGGTGGTAGGATGGTTGGGAACAGGTGTTGAACGACGAAACAGTCGTCGGAGCTCAAGAGCTCCGGTGAGGGTAACTAGGTTGAATCTACCTAATTAACTAATCAAAACACTAAATGAAAAGCACGACATTAAACCTACAGCTAATTCTAACCTAAAGAAACATAAAAACACAGCTCATATCTAGGTTTTGGGCCAGGGAGCAGAGGTGGCCAGAATTGGCCGCCTTGGGTGCACCTCTGTTGTACTTCAACCGCCACGGACCTCAGGGGTTCCTCTCTTGTCACGAGAGTGCTCGCTTTGGCCGAGGTTACGAGGTTTTAGGGGTTGAAGATGACCGAATTTGCAAAAGGAGGCGAAGGTTTTTATCTATGCACAAGTGACGCACCCTTATTGACCGGATCATTAGCGGAGCTACAAGCTATGTACAACGGATCCAGAAGCTCGGCGTGAATCTAGGGAGATCAGAGATCAAATCTCATGAAGGGATCGAAGGCATTTGATGGATGAATCGAGCAGAAGAAATGGCGAAAAAGAGAGGAGCTGATGGTGTCGACGAGAATCAGAGGTAGAGGGGACAGTTGACCAGAGGTCAACAGGCGACCTGACGTGATTGGTCCACGTCAGGTCGCTACAGGACAAAACTATGAATTTTATTCAAATTTAATTAATTATAAATAGTAAATGATTTTATTAATTTTTAAGTATAAAATAAGAAATGTTTATTATTTTATGTAGTATTTTAATATGTTTTTTATTTATTTTTGATGTCATTTATTAGTTGTTAAATTTTAAGGGTATATTTATAGGTATATTCATCTATATATTGGCTTATTTTATTTTTTTGTATATTTGATTTTTATTATTTTATTATCTTATTTTATATATTTACAACTTATTTTTATGTACATAAATACATTTTTATTATATTTTTCTGATGTTATTTGTACACTTAAATAAATAAGGATATATATTATATAGGTATACTTATAGGTATTTTATCTATGATTTATATCCCTTATTTTATTTTAATTTATTTTATTGTATTTTAATTTCTATTTATATGTTTATAGAATATAAATAAAATTTACAAGAATATACAAAATATAATGAATAAATAATAAAAGAATGGTTCCTCCTTTTATTTATATACATGTATAATCATAGGTGTTTTGCTTATATATTTATAGGTTTATTTTATTGTGTGGTCTCTTTTTGGTTTTATTTTGGTTTAATATATGTATAAGTTATGAATAATAATTACAAAATTATAAAAATATAAAGTTGTAAAAATAATAAAGAATGAATAAATTGAATAATTTATTCGGATATAATGTACAATGAGGGTCCAAAACCTAACCTTCACACCTTAACTCCAAAAATTATAAAAACACCTTTATTAAATAGCTTATGAAAAGTTATATATAGTTAGAGTGATTTTGATACATTTTGACTTTGGGAGATATGGGTTTGTGAAGTTGGGATTTTGGCTTTTTATTTTGTGTATAAAAAATACATTATGCATTATTTTTGTACAAACTCAATTTTGTATTTATATTTATGATATTATCTACAACTTTCATGTACAAAGTTTCTTGATTTGATGTATAAATAATAAAGAATAAAATATGTGTCAAAATGAATTATTGAATGAATAAAATAAGTAGAGTTTTATTGTATTTTTGTCCCTTATCTCCCCCTACTTTATTCCATGTTGATCAATTCAATTGAGTTGGTCTCGGGGTTTAGGGTCATAAAATATCTTCGATATTTTATTCATTTTCTTTTCTTCTCTTTATTCTATAATTTTCGCATTAAAAACAGTATTATTTACACAATAAATACAATAAATGATGAATGATATTTTGCACAAATTGATGTTATTTACATGCATTAGCTAGGGTTTTTAAGGACAAATGATAGAATAACGGTTATGAAATGGAGATTCATCACCTTGTCAAACACGAAGGTCAAGAGGATATATATAAATGAATCATCATCGATACTCGCTTGAGTGAAAATGGTGTCTCTAATTTTACACTCAACTCGAAGCATCCACTTCACACTACAGCTCTTGGTCTTTCTCCCCATCACCAAGGAGGTGGCCATAGATACTAGGTGTCTCTCAATCATGGTTCTCTTATTGCCTAACCTCTTAGGCATCAATTTACTCCTTGTGAATCTTTTGAGGTAGGGGAAGTTTTCAATGGCCTTTATTAGGGGTAGTTTAAGAATCAGTTCTTTATCCATCACTTCCCTAAGGACAAAATCCAATGTTTTCTAATCTTTTTATTTTTCATTTTTTATGATTTTTTGGTTTTTCAATTTTTTGGGTCTTTTTGATAAGTGAACTAGGAGTAAGAGAATGATCTGACTCTAGATTGGAGGCACGTGGTTAGTAGAAGAGGGAGGTAGAATGGATTCCAGTTGTACAAAGTGTGTGAATTTTCCAATGTCCTCTATGTTTTGAGCATTAAATCCGCTCATCCCATTCTCCACTTTCATACCTGAGCTGGCACATATGAATTCAATATGTCAGTGGAATTTCTCAACTTGTCACCAAATGATTCATATCTCTTGACAAGTCTAGAAATGTCATCCTCCAAAAAGTTCTCATGAAAAATCATTGGGAGAAATCTTCTCAATTGGAGGATATTGCTGAGAACTTGGAATCTCATACTCAACATACCTAAACTCTGGAATGTAAAGTTGGGTTGCGTATAGACATCCGTATGGTTGATATTGGTCAGAGCCTCATATGGTGGAATCAATAGATGGGGGCTTGTATATTGAGCTCATGGGTCCAATCCCTTGTATACATAGGCTCTATGAATGGAAGGTATGAGGGATGGTCAATGTAGGCATGATCACTAAGGCCAATCAAGTCCAGAAATCATATGGTGCATGCCTCTCCATTTGGTTTGTTCTTTCGACCATGTTAGTCAGGATGTGTATGTGTAATTTGTTGACCTGTCCTAACATTCATATGAGGAGAGAATGAGGTCTGTTGGGGTAAATAACTCCGTCGGTTATCCGTCTTAGTAGTGTGTTTCTCTTAAAATGGTTATTTGATTCTGTCAAGCGCTCAAGAATATGGTGAGTCAGTCCAAGATAGAAGTGGATCCAGAGTGTAAGAATGTGAGGTAGGTGAGAAGTGCACAAAAGCGGAGAAGTCATTTGAAGTCCCGACTTCATATTCGGGGAGCAGTGGGGAGAAGAAAGGTGGATGGGGAAGAACCATCTCAAAGAGAGGGTTTTGATGGGATAAATAAGAAGAGTCTAGGAAGTCAGTCGAAGGTCTAACTTTGTAGTTGGAATGAGGTGGAGAGAAGAAAGGTGGCTGAGGAGGAATCGTCTCAAAGAGAGGGTTCATGGAGGAGTTAAATGGTGGAGATGGTCGGTAAAAAGTTAAGGAGAAGTTACATGCAGAGTTCGAGTACAAAGATCGATAAGTCAACATCTTCGAAAATAAATGAAAAGCAGATCGAGGCAAAAAACGTGCAATTGCACTAAAGGATAACACACACAGATAGACACAAAAACAAACGCAAGAGCAAAACCTGGTTTCACCATCTTAACATCGTGAAAGGCGCAAAGGTCTGACCGTTATATTTTAATTTTAATTAAGTGATAAAACAATATTATTATGTAAGCACACAAGGTGAGTCCCTTGATGTCCAACGTACGCTCCCAACATATACCAATCAAAGAGATGATCTGCCCGAGCTGCCACGTTATATCATGCTCCTAAGGTAATAATGAGAAGATATACACCAAAGCATCTCTCTAAGGTCTAAGGTAAGCGCTTGCAGCTCCCAAGCCTGTGAGAGTTGGACTTGGAGACTTAAGGCTCAAGTCCAGGGATTTGGGTTGTAACCTTGGTGTGTACATCCTCACCCGCTCTGTCTAGAGGTAGGTACCTGTGTACAATGATGGGATTGTTCTCCCAAAAACAAATGTTAATTTTAATAAATTTTTTGGTCAATTCTAATTGACAGTCTCGATTATAAATTAGATTATCACTTGGTTAAATCCACCAAACACGCCATGCCAAACAATCAATCTTGATTTCCTTTTATCCAAAGTTGCAACCAAGGGGAAGAGAGTCGAGAAAAATCGATGCAACCGATAAAATCAATGATATATGCCCAATTTAGAAGACTTACAGTGATCCTCGCTCTCTACATGTGGGATTCGATATAGAATAGAATTTTTTTACATTATATGCAATGCATGCAATGAAACTGCACCTAGCAGGAATATTAGTTGGGAAGAATTTGAATTTGATTTGACAAAGTAGAATGTTCTAAGGTGTGTATTATCAAGTGTGAAAAGTGTGGTCCTAGATTACACGAGCACAAGCAAAGGATAAATGACCTATATAAAGCTCTAAGAGCCACGAGTGCAGGTCTAACCTACAAGCCACTCAAGTCAAGACCCACCCTCAACACGAGAGTGAAACAGGTCTTGATACACCACAAGAATGAAAATATCCAAAGTTCGAGTATAACGCGGGATCTCAAACGGGGACCGTTGTAAATATGCAATTATTACAAATTATTACAAAAATAAAATAAATGCAGAAATAAAACATAAGGACTCTACACTCTCTCACGACTCGACTCGATCTTAAATTTAATGTGTCCTTTCAGCTAGCTCAACCCACAAAGAACCAGCCTCTAATGCACTTGTCTCGAAAAAGGCGCTCCAAATGCATCGGGTCCCTCGCACAAAAAAACAAGATGGTGGTTAGAGAGATGACTCAAAATAAATAAATAAATACATGAAAAATAAATAGAGCAATAATTACAAGAAAGCTTGGGGTCAGGCTACCCGAGAGATGGAAAACCTATTTCCTAAATTCTCTAAAAGTCAACCTAAGTCGTGCCTCCCCAGCAATGGTGCCATTTGAAGAACCAAAAACATGCTCTTGCTAATAATGTGCAATTATAGCAATGCTCATTTTATGCGAGCAAATTTGGATTAATCAAAACAACCATTAAATTAATGTTGCAATTAAATGCAAGCAGTCAAATTTATATTACTTGGATAAGCCCAAGGTTGAACTTTGGGAGGTCACTGTCTCCTTAGGTTAATTTTCAAATAATCTAGATGCTAAGTTTTTGAGGGGATTTTTTGGGAGTTTTTTTAATGCAAATAATGATGGGATGCAGAGTAGAATGCCAATTTTTAAGGTCAAATTAGCATATATTGGAAAATCTAAATTAATGTGCAATTAATCTTAGAGATCTAGAATACTATTTTCCTTAATTATTTATGCAATGAAGAATCCAGAATATTTTTTGTATTCTCTGATGTAAAACACATGCATGAAAAATGGAATCTTTTATGTGATTTCTACAAATTTTTGTGCAAATAATATGAAAAAAAATGAAAATTTGGTAGGAGGTTAGAAATAATGAAATTAACCTAGTGTGAATTTCAAGAATTTTTTTGATAAAATTAAAATTATGGCAAATTAAATATGCAGATAGTGTGATTTCCAGTGAACTAATTTTAATAAATATCGAACTCAATTAATTCTTAGAATTAAAATTACCCTAGATAAGTCTAATCAATATGTATCCAGGAAAAATTATAACTCCTAAAATTATGAAGTTTACAGGGAACTAAAAATTAATTACATCAATCACCATCGAATTTATTTTAAGCTAGATATGCGTACAATTTGGAGATTTTTGGAGGCATGTTAGAATGTAGTTAATTCCAAATAACGTGAATTTTGGGAATTTTTCAAGAAATGGAATATTTATTGTGAATTTCCAATCATAGATAGGGCAAGATATGGTGACTTTCACTATAATAAATACGATAAATCAGACAATGCTCATAAAATTACATAACACATTCACAATAATAGAGAATTAGATGTTTTACAATGTGCAATTTTTGAAATTAAAATTTGATAATGAATGGTACTATGAAATAAAGCCTAAAGACAGTGGTCTATATGCAATACATGAAATTGAATAAAATATAAAATTTAACTAAAATAGGGACTTGAATGAAGTTACCAAGACTTGTTGGGGTGCTATGCAATTTTTCAGCACCCTCACGTGGGTCACACATGAGCTGGTCAGTAGGATCTTTACGATATTATCCAGAACTGTAGTGGCCTAGGTACAGGTTTTCCTGCACCACACATACAGGGCGCATGTGAGGGAGGCTCTGGTGATGGAGGCGGAGCTTCATGTCCCGAAGCACCACGTGGGAGCGACCAGTTGCTTCGAGTGCCCCGAGGCATGGGGCTCAGGCGACTGAGCTCAGGTGCGCCAAAGCAGCATGCAACTTGTCATAGAGACTCAGGCCCACCTGAGGTTGTGGTCTCGGGAGGAGGCTCGGTGTAGATGTTGTGCCATCTTTATAGCATCCAATGGTGATCGACTTACTGTGAATGGTGGCTGGAAATGCAGACGATGGAGCACGAGGGCGGTGGACATAGGCACGTCGAGTGATGAGGTGGTCTCATCGGTTGAGGGGGGAGCTAGGGATCCAGACTGGTGGTGAGGGCGAGGTGGTGCCAGGTGTGGCAGGAAAGTGCGGGTCGTAATGCGACCGAAGGCGAGCGATAGTTGTGGCACACGGAGGAGATGTGTCGCAGATGGAAATGACTGGGGCACGGAGGTTGAGCAGAATGGAGGAGAAGAAATGAAAGAAGCAAGGGAAGCATAATGAATAGAAGAACAAAAAAGGAGGAGGAGGAGGAAGAGGGCAAGGGAGATGAGTTACCTGGAGATGATAGTGGAGTCGTCAAATGTGTGGAGGAGGATGCCTCGACTCCAGGGGCTGTAGCCTCAACTCGAGCTGGCGAAAGACTTGAAGAGCTCAACTGCTTCCAATGTAGGAGTAGTAGTAGGGGGTTAGCCCGCCTTGGATCTCACCTGGAGATGAGAAGTCGCCATTGCTCGACCTGGGTTGTTGTAGTTATCACCTACAGTGACATGGGCTTGTGGATTCGCATCTCCCAATTGACGGATGATCGACATTAGGTGGTAGTGGTGAGGTTTTGAGGAAGATGGTTGGTTCTCGCGAGGAGATCGGGGAGGTGGAGCTAAAGGTGGTTTGCAAGCTTCGCGGAAGGTGGAGCAGCTGAGTACTTAGGGAGATGGTGAGGGAAGTGGTGCAGCTATTGGGCGAGATTCGCGGGCACGACGGAGATGGCGGTGGAGGAGCGGGTGCGCCGATGAATGCATAGGGAGAAGAAGAAGTATGGGATGTTTGATCAACTCAGATCCAAGGGTTAGGAAAGTGCCATGTGGTGGCGAATAAAAATTAAAAAGGAAATAAATAATAAAAAAATGAAAATGAAAATGAAAAGGGAATAAAGGGGGTAAAGGGGGCGACATGTGGCGGCTCCAAGAACCGCAACATGTCGCTCCTAGAAAAATCAAAATAAAAATCAAACAAAAAATAGAAATAAAATATACAATGATGTCAAATCAAAAATGTTTTCCTAAAAGTTGATTGTATCGATGAGATCTACAACATTTATGAAGGGACCAAAACCAAAAGAAATAATGTATACCAAATGTATTTTAGGTGGTACTCTCTATATATAAAATACATGTATTTTTGGGTTTTGAAACTTTTTTATTATTTTAAAATAAGGTAACATATAAAATAAATGTTTACAAATTACTCTTTTTTGGTATTTTTAATAATTAAGAAAATAAAGAAATAAAATAAAAGGGACATATATACAAACTACATACATACTCGGAGTGATTTATTTTCTTTGATTTTTACTTCGATTTTATCTTGATTTTTGCATATTTTATTAAAGCATAAATCAAAGAAAATAAATGAAAAAGAAATAAACTAAAAAGAGTTCTTTTGTATATAAAATAATAGGGTTAAATCAATCAATATATACACTATACAATGAGGTCCCAAAACCCAAGTTTCACATATGAACTCTGATTCTTTTGAATTTGATCTTGTTTTATAGATAATTGAATGTATATTAATTCAAAAAGGAGTAGGGGTCTATAAGAAACTATGTGAGAGAGATATTCACATTTACATCTCTTTGTCTCAAAACTGGGGTTTTGGTTTTATTGAGAAAATATACAAGTTAATATTTTTTGGTATTTTTCTTTTGTTAATGTTAGTAATATGCACACAACAAAGTTGATTTTACTTTATTTGTAGGTAGTGAAAACATAAGTAAAAATAAGGGAAGTTATGAGAATATACCAGTGATAATGTATAAGATTTTGGGCTTCTTATTTAATGCACTTATGCATGCTAAAATATGAATATTAGTTACATATGCATGAATGATAAAAATGCAATGTAGATGGATAAATGCAACTAATTAGTTGGGAATAAAGCTTTATTTTCATCTTTTAGAGTGATGAATCACATATTCATCATGCGCCATGGTAGGATGACTTGAGATATTTGTGATTGGCTTGGAAGTATGTTGTGATTTCCAAGATGTTGTCATCATGTAACTCCGTAGATATTATATGGTTAGTTATACATCTCCAACTTAACTAAATGCAACCACTGAAATATAGTGCTATAAGTAAAGGTGTAAAAGTTAGATGTATTGGGATACATATGCATGTAGCACCATGATGAATCTCCATTTCATCACCTTTATTCTATCATTTTGGCTTTAAAACCCTAGCTAATGCATATAAATATCATTAATTTGTACAAATTAACATTCATTCTTTGTTGAATAAATACTATATAAAATACTATTTTAATGCCAAAATATAGAATAAGAAAAAGAATAAAATACCAAAGGTATTTTATGACCCTAAACCCTTAAACCTAGTCATCCTGAAGACTAGGACGGTAAGGAATAAAGAAGGGGGAGATAGAGCCCAATAATACAATAAAAATCCTATTTATTTATTCATTATTTATTCATTTTGAGACCTATTTTATTTTCTACTTTTTATACCTCAAATATCTTTGTACATGAATGTTGTAGATAATAATATATAAAAAATTACGAAATTGATTTCATGTAAAAATAATATACATTGTACTTTTTATACTCATAATAAAATCTCAAAATCCAAACTTCACATACCCATATCTTCCAAGTAAAAACTCAAAATGTATCAAAATCACCTTTAATTATATATGCCTTTTAATAAGCTATTTAATGAAGTAAGTTTCATATTTTTGGAGTTCGTATGTGAAAGTTAGATTTTGGACCCATATTGTACAATATACCTAAATAAAATATTCATTTTATTTATTTATTATTATTATTATAATTTTGTAAATATTATTTATAACATATGTACATATTAAAACTAAAATAAAACCACAAAGGAAACATTAAAATGAAATACGTATATCAAATACATAGATGAAATACCTATACTAATACCTATATATTTAATATACATATTTATTTAAGTGTATAATTATATCACAAAAATATAACAAAAATATATTTAAGTATATAAAAATAATTTATAATGTTCAAAAATAAGAGAATAAAATAATAAACTCAAAAATATAAAATAAAAATAAAATACATAAAACATAGGTAAATACACCTATAAATAAAACCCTAAAAACTAACTTGTAAATAAAAAGCTATAAAAAATAAATAAAAATCATAATAAAATTCTATAGAAATAATAAAAAATATTTTTTAAGTTAAAATTAATAAAATCATTTATTATTTACTATCGATTTTGTAAAAAAATTTTGGTTGGATTTTTTCTGGTTGGTCTACGTAGACCAACCAGGTTCCTCCGCTAGTTGACCTCAATCAACTCTATGACCGAGGCCCTAGGTTCTGATGGACCTAGTTTTGACTCATTTTCTTTGATTTTTCCCTGAGGATTCTTTCATCCTCTCGGGTTGATGTCTTCAGATCTTTTTCTCCTCAATCGAAGGGCTTTCATGCCCGTCCACTTCCTCCAGGATTGGATCGCTACTTCGATTGTTCCACCTCATTCTTTAGAGCCTGTCCGCCATCCTATTGATGAATCCATGATCATCACTCTTTATTCTTTTATTTCAGCTATTTATCTTAGCAGAGCATCATGTAAATAGATATAAATACAATAAGTTAGCATTATGCATGCATGTGTGAATATTACATAATTAGCATGTATTTGTGCAAAAATAAAAGAATAAAGAAAAAGAAAAGGAAGGAGGTATTTAGAATAAATACAGAGGGACCCGAACCCCAAGAGAAGGCCAAACATTGGCCTGATCGCCAAATAAAACAAGTAGGGAGAGATAGGGCCTACTCTATATTGTACATATCATGGATGTAAATAAATAACTGTTTTTAAAAAATAAAAACATTCTTTTCACCTCCTTGTATATATTCCTAAAAACAAAATAAAAATTAGAAAAAAAAATAAAATAGAATTCTCTCTCCTTTGTACATAATACATGTATACATGCTTTCTTTTCTATTTAGTATATACATGTAAATAAAAAATAAAATAAAATAAAAATTATTTGATACTCCAAAAATTATGTTGTAAATAAAATAAAATATAAAATTGGGGTATTTACGTAAAAATAACAAAATAAAAATAATTGTACAAAATACATAGATATATTATACATGTATATAATACACTATACTATATATAAACTAATTTATCTTTCAAAAAAATAAATAAAAATCACAGAAAAATAGTTTGAAAAATAACAAACATTTTTCATTTTGTACATCTTTTGATTTAAAGTCATTTACTATTTTTATTTAATTTGTAAATATTTTGTATATTCCATTTTTCTGATTGGTCCACGTCATGTTGTTGACCTGGGTCAACCCCCTCTTCCTGGGCTTGACCCGACCCGATCTTTCACCGGACCGTTTTCTTCAATTTTTCCCGGGCGGATCATGCAACCCCTTGCCCTGATTTTTCTCCCGTGGACTCTCCTAGGATCCAAGACCCTTACGGATCCCTAGGAAGGCGCGGATCTCCCATGGTTCGCGTGCACTTTCCCAATTTCTCCAGCCTCCTGGGAACCTTATAAAATCTCTCATCCGCCTCCCAGGAGAAGGAGCTCGCGCCTCGCTCCCATCTCGAACCCTAGCCACCTCCAGCTGAGTGACAACTGCTCGGAGCATCGCTCGGCGCTCACTTTGGTGCAGCAGAGACCACACTCAACCTTCTTGGCTGGACCTCCGCCGCGAGTAGCCTCCCCCGCCTTCCGCATCGAGGTTGAGGCCATCACCCTGATGGTCACCTTCGCCTAGAGCTCAGGAGCAATCCCAGACCTTCAGGTACCCTTTATCTCCTTTGCCTTTTCCGTTTCGATTCAATCCTTCTGTTCATCATCGCCGTGTGTTTACCTGCTCCGACCAGCCGGTCGGAGCCCCGTTTTCCACATCCAGCCGCGTCGATAGACTGCACGCTCGCCCCCATCTAGCTCCGCAATCTGATCACCCTTAGCCTCGACCATCAGGTCGAGATTAGGGCTTAGATCTCCCATACCACCTTCGTCGGAGATCGATCATCGCCCCCCTCCGCTTCTTTGATTTCTAGCTCCAATAACCCGGACCGGAGCTCTACCCCGAGTCTCAGCTTTCCCTTGCAGGTATTTGCACGCACTGGGACTCCCTATTTCACCCATCTGAGATTCCCCGGAGCAGCTCCAGGCCTCCTTCAGTGCCACGCTCATCCGACCGGTGGCTTCTCCATCGGACCCGCTCAGTCGACGCGGAAGCTTCCCACGACCACTCCTGTGACTTTCGATCGACCATCGAAGCTGAGGATCATCTCCTTGGCTCTGGTGAAGTTCATCTTAGCGTTGTTCTTCCAGACGTACTCCACACTGTTGGATCGGCCGGCCATCTCCAGATCGAATCCACGCCGCCGACACTGCAGGCTTTTCAGACCGTTGGATGCCAGGTCTGACGCATCTGCGCCCCACGTCCCCGACCAGTTCTTGAGCGTCAGATCTGACACCTGTGGCGGATCAGGGCCGCATGTTCATGCCTCCACCAACGGCCTCCACGTGTCCCTACGCGCTCCTCACGTGCTGCAAGGGTATATTGCACTTTTTACCCCGTACTTTTTATGCTTTATGTTTTAGTCTATTAATAAAAGTTGTATTTGGAACCATTTGCACTATAGTTCCTAGGGTTTTTGGTATTTACATTTTAGTCCTTCCTATCTGGAGACACGTGCCCGATCACGTGCACTGTGGTGCTTTTGCATATTTTCTCCTATAGTTTTTAATGGTTAATATCTGAATGAAAGTTTTCTGAATTTGCACGTATGCCCTTGTGAATGCTGTATTGCGCATGTGCTTGAATTTCGTGGAAATTTTACAGAGACACCCCTAGACTTTTTGTGTATGTTATGATTTAGTCCTGAAACTTAAACTATTTGCATTTGGGTCGCTACAACCTGTATGCTTGGTTTTTAATTAAATAAATATCAAATCTACTCCAAAAATTCCTAAAAAAATACCAATACCTCCTGCTATTGTGTAATATTTTTGGTAATTTTCGTGATGCGATTTGATTTTATTTGCTATTTTCTAAAAATCAAAAACCCTAAAAAGTGTGTCTGCATAATTTAGAAGATCCATAAAAAATATAAAAATACCCCTAAAAATTCTACAAAAATTCATGTGTGCTTATTTTACTTTGTTTTAATTTCAGTTTTGTTTCATTATCCTTTATACAACCCCTAAAAATCACAAAAGACCTAAAATCTTATACAAATCATTAAAAATTCTATATAAATCAAAAAATGTGTTTTCAGTCTCTATAGTTAGATATTTTTATCTATTTTACAAAAAATGCAACCAGGAGATTTTGGGCACTTTAGATATTTTAAAGTCGCCTTTTCATCTAGGCTGTACACTATTTTCATATCTTACCTTTCTTCGATTTTTATAAAGCCATATAAAAATCTGGAAAATTCCACAAAATACCCAAAAACACTTGCATATTTTTAAAATATTAAATTATTTTTATCTTGAATTTTTTAGCCTTTTTAGCCTTAATAACAATTGTTGTAGTATGATTTCTTTTATTTTCTTATTCATTTTCTTATTAGAAAATATAAAAGAAATTGCAAATTAAAAACCACCAAAAATGTGCCTTTTCTTCCCTGATTTCTCGACTACTTCGTAGTCTTGGCCCATGCTCCTTGTGTTCGACCCTGGTAGCTATACCAGGTTAAATAAATAGCGAGACCGCTTCTTTTGATTTTCGTGCTTGATAGTTTTTATTGGTGGTCTTAATTTTCTTGTTGAGTCCCGCTTCGTCGATCAGGGTCTCAACGACCTTGATTGATTTTTGACACTTAACCCTGGTTGGCGGAGCGCTCACCAGAATGGCGCCGTTGGCGCGGAGCACGGCTTAATAGTCAGTTTTCATCCGTCTTTATTTTATTTTTACTTTTATTTTTCTTTACTTGATTGCTTTTTATTTTTATTTTATTTTTATTTTTTTATTATTTCTAGCTCTATTTGATATAACTGTTTCTCTGACCCTTTTGTGTTTTACCTTTTGTGCGACGAACCGCCTGAGGTCGCTTTGGAGGAGACTCGTACTCAGAGGAAAGTAGGCAGAGCATGAGCAGTTATAGTTGATAGAGTAGCTTAGAGTAGCTTTTAGAACATTTGATTATTAATATTATTATTGTAATAATATAGGGACCCTTGGACACTTGGACACTAGGCTTATCGGGGTCTGTTTCGTCGAGCACCGGTGTGCTCGGAGGACCTCACCACGGTTTTCGCCAGTTTTGTTTTCTTTTGACTTTTCTTTTATTTTCGATTCTCGAAGAATTTGGCCCTTAGATTTAGGATTTTCTCTGATTGTGATGTAATTAATTAAGGCCCAATCCCTAAGTATCTGCTTGCACCTATAGATCGTAATTGGATCTAATTAATTAAATCACAAGAAAAAGTTAACTTGGTCACTTGAAAGGTCACGTATTGCTAGAGGCCGTATACAGCACGTGCAGGACCTGTTGTGGCGGACACCGATCGACATCAGAGACCGGACTCTAACCTCTCTATTTAACCTGTTAGCTACTGTTCTTCATGTGTAGAAATTGCTCATCTAAGGCTGTTTTCTTCTTGCATCATATAAATAGTTTTATTACTCTCTTTTAATTTATGCGCAGATTACCCTTCATGTAGAGTGTTGGAGACAGGTGCACATTTCTTACTCTGCATGCATCATCGTGTTTGCGACATGTACGCATTTCTTACTCTGCAGCATCATCGTGTTTGACCGCGCATCGACTTTTTTGATTTCCCCCTCCATTTTTGGACTTTAAATAATTAGGAGATCGAAAAACTCATTAGGTGTTTGTTTATTTATTGAAAAATACATAAAAAAAGTGAAAATAATAAAATTAGGACTACTAAACAAACTTGACCCTACAAGACACCTGACTTAAAAATCTGTCTTGCGAGAGCAATCCCCTCATTGTTTGGTTTACATGCGCGAGAGAGTGACCAACACACTAGGCTAGAGCCATACCTGATCTTTCATCAGACTACTGGTTTTGAGGTTAGTCGTTCTCTAGTGAGGATCGCTCTGGTTTCCGGTAAAGCGGGCCGCGATATCCTTAACAGAGCGAGTTGATAGGGTAGCCAGTAAATGGTCCGCAACTTGTACTGGCTGGGAAAGATCTAGCTTTGGGATTGGGCCAGTCTCCTGAGAGCATCGGGTTCCTACTAGCTCACTTAATCGCTCTGCTAGACTAAATTATCACCTAAATAAAATCGACAAGATAAAAGGCCGAACCTTTACGGTCATCAGCTCTTAGTGTTGAGTATGTGAATCAGAGGTTTGTTTTTCTGATCTTGTTTGTTTTCAGATCCCATCCGCATTCTTCTCTAAATCACGATGATGGGCTGGAGGTCCCTTCGGTAACCCTTGGTTGCACCACTTTCGAGCACTCCTCCCCATTCATCTAGGTTGGTTCGTGAGAGCTCAGGCCCGCTCTCCGAACCCGAGTTCGATTCCGCCCTGTTTCCCCTCGACCACCCTTCTTCCAGTCCTAAGGTGCTCGAGCAGAGATCAGAGCAGATATTTGTTCATTTGACGGCACCTGAGCTTGGGTCTTTTGCCTTTGCAGAGACCCAAGGGATGGCCAGCAGCGAGGAGCGCACAGATGGGCAGCCCCAGACCACCACATATGTTCTAGATCAGAGTGTCATAAAAAACACCCTGTTAGCTTCCTTGGAGATGATGCAGAGATAGATCAGAGACCAGGGGGCTTTCATGACTGATATACGCAGAGAGATGGCTCAGATGCGAGCTGACAGAGGAGAGAACCGAGCATGTGGTGGAGAGATACCAGAGCTAGGAGGAGGAGATGGAGGCCATCTAGAGGAGCCACATGAGCCAGTCCGACCAGCCAGACCGATGAGAGAATTGCACAACCCTGGTGCGACTCTTACACACCGTTGGATTCAGCTACCGGCGATTATGGGAGATTTCAAGCTCCCTCCTCGGACGATCCAGTTGTTGCCCAGATTCCATGGGCTAGCCATCGAGGAGCCACATCTACATCTCCAGAAATTCAAGCTGATCTGTAGCACGGTCCACGACAGATACATGGACGAGGATACCATCAAGATGATGGTTTTTCCATTCTCCCTGGTAGACAGAGCAACCTACTGGCTGAAGCACTTAGGGAGATACGTCACTTCGTGGGAACAACTCCGGAACGATTACTTGAACAAGTACTATCCATTCGGCCGGATGAATGCAACTCGAGCCCTCATCAACAACTTCTCCATGCTTCCCAATGAGCAATTCCATGAGGCATGGGACCTCTTCTGAGAGCTCATTGACTGGTGTCTACATCATGACATATCCAAGCCCAACCTAGTGCAGAGTTTCTTTTGCGGGCTAATACCGGAGCTGCAGGGGATCGTGAACACTTCTTCTGGGGGATCCTACTTCACCAAGGACAAAGACCAGGTCTGGGCCATATATGAGGAGATGGTTGAGAACTACACCATCATGTCCCAAACTCGTCTCTACACTCAGGGGAAGCCCCCACCTCAGGCTGTGTCCTATCAGAGGATAACACGGGTCGATGCAGGTCCTTCCAACTCTTCAGCAACCACAACACAGGCAGAGTTGTCGACCGCTGATATGGGTATTATCAGTGAGAAGCTGGACCGTATCGAGATCATAAAGAAGAAGCAGTTCCAGGGCATGTCACAGATTGATCAGATGGCACAGAAACAGAGTGGCATGAAGACCCAGATCATGTGCCTCCATGAGGCACAGACGGCTTCTCAGCCCCATCTCAGGTCACGGGCTGACCCTAGCAGCAACAGCTCAACCCAGCCCTCCGCCCAATACAGACAGGTTCACCATATTCAAGCGGAGCCGTTCCAGCAGCTGCAGCACCAGTATCTTAAGCCACCACCATCTCAGGACACTCAGATGGTGGTATATCAATAGGATCAGCCCCTGGTAGTCCTTCCTCCACCCCCTTTTGAGCAGGAGCCGTTGATGGAAGTCAACGAGATTTGGTATGAATAACAGCAGTCTAAGATTCGTCTAGACCATCCCGGATTCAGGTGGTCGACTGGAGGTGCCTCATCCCAGCAGCAACCTCCAGTTAAGGGTGGACAGTACAGCCAGTCCCAACAGCAACAGTTTCAGTTCCCACACCAGCCACAGTAGCAGCAGAAGCATTACCAACAGGTTCCTCGTCCCTACCAGCAGTAACAACCGTAGAGGCAGCGTCAGCAGCAGCCTCAACAGTATTCTTAGTATCCCCCTCATCCTTCCCAACAGCAGCCTCACTTCCAGAGAGGCAACCCGTCCGATTCTCATGGGCCAGCCTATGAGAACCCAGCACTCGATGACCTAGCCCACCTTCTTTTCGATCAGTAGGCCACATTCAGGCGGGAGATGGACGAGTTCCGCTAGGAGATGAGAGAGATCTTCAAAGGCAAGGCCGCCGTACCCGCTCAGATCGAGCCAAACCCGAACAACCTAAAGAGTAAATTTGAGCAGGTACAGTTCACATAGGTTACCACTCCTAGTGACTCATTGGGTGATATTGCTTCATATACATTTCATGCTGACTTTGTTACACTTAGGAGCGATAGGATGCCATCTGGATGTGCCTCGTCTAAGCGACGACACCACGAGGATGTAGGAGCGCCAAAGGAGGAGGATAGCGATGTTGATGTCTCTCATGATGATGATGATGATGACGGTGGTGCTGAAGCCACCAAGGATGTTGATCTAGCCGACGGTAGTGAGGTTGTCGTGTATCCAGATGCTGAGGGTGGTACCGATGCCACAAGATGTTCAGATGCTGAGCTAGAGTGCAGTGCTGATGCCGCAGTTCGTGATGCTGTGGGTGGTACTAAGGCCACCCCTTTAATTCCAGTTGTATTTCCTTCAGTTTCTATACCTCGGGACTCTATAGAAAATACCAAAAAGATTAATAAAGGAAAGGGTTCTTCATTTTCGAGTCCATAAGTGATGCATGGTGATACTAGTATGGATTCTGCTTCTTCTCAGCAGCAGAGACCCATCCCTAGCCCTCTATATGAGGAGGCCCAACCATCCCCTTCATTCAAGCACTCCACTTGGCTAAGGGGACTAAAAAGGAAAATCCAAAAAAATCGCAATAGCTAGAGTTCAGCCAACAGATGATAGATAGATTTCAGATTCAGCTGACTCTACAGGAGTCACTTGAGCACATCCCTCTCTTCAGAGGAACCTGAGAGAGAAGACCACCATCCGCAGGAAGAAGAGGAACCATCATTCGTACCACCTACTTCACCATCCAGAACCGTCTGCCAGCCGAGAGGCTAGATGTAGGAGCTCCATATGTCAGATGTCATATTCATGAGCAGAGATTCGACCAGACTCTATTAGACAGTGGCTCTTCCATCAACCTCCTTCCGGCAACCTTACTCGATCGATTCAAGTTTGACCCTCTTCGACAGAGCAGGACAGTTCTTTAGTTTGATGATAGATCTGTCAAGAGGCTGACGGGTTTGTTGAAGGACGTGGTCATCACAATTCATGGTCTGAAATTCCCTGTGGACTTCGTTGTGTTGGACATGGAGATCCCTGAGCCTGTGACCGATACCCCCATCATTCTAGGATGCCCATTCTTGGCCACAACCAAGGTGGTGTCCGACCATGATAGTGGGAAGGTGTACTTTCGTGTTGAGGACGATGAAGGATATGGTTAGATCCTCAAGCGCATCACGGAAGCGTGAGCATCATATCGAATACGACGAAGAACGACTAGTCGCACTAGTTGTTCTATGCAGCGGAAATTAAGAATTTTTCATGCGATGAAACCACATGATCCAAGAACACTTCTCGAATCATTTTGTCTAAACCGCAAACAAGTAATAGGATTACCTCTTGAAGCGTGGTTGCGATCAAGTCTCTAAACGAAGAGACCTCCTGTCTCAAGTTCTATCCAATGGAGGAGACGCTTGCGAGCGCGGGGATGAATCGTGTGCTTCTCGCAATCCATATTGATGATCCAAGTGGCAGATCTCCTAATCTCGACACATGAGATCCGACGTCTTCTTCACGAGCGAGGCGTACCGAAGGAGACAGAGATCCATGAGCAGACGATCGGGCAGCATAACGACGACACTGCGGCGATGGAGACTCTCTCTAGGACATCCATGGTGGACGGCCATGAGAGGGAGAGAGAGTAGGTGTGTAGAGAGAGAGAGATGTGCTTCAATAGCATGTGTACTAGAGAGCTTGGTATGCCTCTCTATTTATAGGGTTTTGGGATCCATGGATCTCAATCCATGGTACTCATAAAATCAATGGTTGAGAATGATTTATGATTAATCCAATGGTCAAGATTGTTGTTGGTAAAAGCCAACAACTTATTATTTAATTTAGATAAAATATATTTGACAAATCAAATATACATGAATCCTAAAATTAAACCAATAAAATAAGGAGACAAATTCCATGGAGATCTCATCTCCTATTGGAATATAGTGGACGACCACTTGTTTCCAATTGGAGGCAATCTCATGAGATTTCATGAGATTGCATATCTCCATGAAAATCTCCATTATTTATTCCAACAACTTTTGTTGTGATTTATTCTTCAAAAATAACTCATAATTAATTTTGAGAAGAGTGCAATCTTGCCATTGGAAAATTGTGAATCACATTCACAACCCAAAACAAAATATAATTTACATTTTCAATTAATTACACAATGTGTATCCAATACACATCAATAATTAATTAACAAATAATTTATCTCTCTCTAATACATTATAAATCACATTTATAATATATTGTGAATAATATGGATAGTACTTTCCACATTATTCATATCCATGATAATTAAATCACATTTAATCATCTTGGATCTCTATTCTCACGTGCCCAAATAATATGAATCACATTCACATTATTCACATCTTTGATAATCAAATCACATTTAATTATCTAAGATAACTCTCCTTATAATATGAATCAAATTCATATTATTCATGATAATTAAATCATATTTAATTATCCATTTTCTCAATGCTCGGATACATATATCAACAATAGAATTATCCATGAACTCTTTCAAGGATAATGCACTTTCTCCGCGAATACTTGGAGATCCAGATCTCGGGCCTCCCATAGATGCTTGATTAAATCAAGACTATAAATCTAATCTTCTCATTGCATATGGATCACATTCAGATAAATGTCCAATATTTGGACCAAGATCAGATTACTTCTCTACTGGGAGGAGTCACTAAAATCCAGACCTGTTTCATCACTCCCTAGGAATGGAAGCGTCATGGTTATACAACCTTGATGATCACATCACCCTCAGGTATTCCCAATACCTGTACATCCTGCATACTGGAAGACTCAGAATAAACCTGAAGTATAAGATCAATTTTACATTGTCTACTTCAGAGTTTTATCATTAAGTTTCTCATTCGATCATTGGATGTCGGTATCGATCATATACTTTCCAAAAGCATATATCATACCTAGGTCTTGATCATATACTTTCCAAAAGTATATATCAAACCTACAAATTCAGCCAAGCTTCCAAAGCGAGATGACCGTGCATGGAATTTGATCTTCCCAACATCTCATGAGTGAGCTCATGTCTTCCGGTTCAGTAATGAACCAGTATGATCCCTTTGAGAGATCGTATTACTCATATGCCCTTATATGCACACCAGCGCGCTGGTGTATAGACCTTGATTAGGTCATCAACCTATTGGTCTGCCAAATGTACATACTCAGACATATAGTAATACATCTATCTCTGGTCAAAGGAAGCGTGCCTATATAAAGACAGTATACCATATAGGACTTTGGTTATCTCGATCTCGTAAGTCAACTCTTTGACCTAACTAATCTGACACCTCCGAATCTCTATTCCTATGCATAGGACCTGCATCAAGAGGTCGGTCAGATATCAACCTAACTGAGAAAGGATTGCCATCTCCTACTCAGGCTGGAGATCATCTCTTAACAATCATTTGATGGTGCTTGATGAGTCCTCAATCTAACTCTTTAGATGTTCATCCAAGCACCAGCCTCTATGATTCAATATTTGAATCAAAAACTGTATGATCATCAAGATGGCCAGGGTACATAACCCTAATTGTACTAAGGGACCTATTATGTAAATTATGTACTCTTCATTTCAGATTCAGGAGTGAATTGCAATAACATTTTCTGCATAATGGCTCGCCGTGGGATCGCATGTCCAACAGACGAGAGTATACAAATAGAGATGATCGACGAGACTAGAGAATGAGATTCAGCTTGCTCAGAGCAGCACAGTGATTCAGAGCAGATGACATAGGTAGAGTGATATGTCCACCAGGAGTGCGACTTTGTGATCACTAACGATGAAGCCGCTTAGTCTGACCCCATTTCACGAAATCTCCTCTCACTTTCAGATACTGCAGATTCACATATCCTGGTAGAGGAGAGCTTGGAGAGCACACTCTTGGCAGAGGACACATTCGAGGCTGCAAACCGTGTTCAGGATAGCGAGACAGTGTATATTTCTTGTGATTCAGATTCAGATCCCTCGAAGTCACATATAGATTGGGCCGAATTTGATGAGTTGATACCGTGTCTGATTCCTACAGAGCCATCAGCTAGGGTGGAGACTGAGCCGGCGGAGATTACAGATACACCAACAGGGTAGTCTACACCAGTTTTTCATGATCAGCAAGAGTTCTCCCACGCAGATTTGGCTGCCTTCACTCAGACATTTCAGAAGGTAGATTTGCCAGCTCCCAGTTGTCCAGAACTGAAGCCCTTACCGCAGTCACTGAAGTATAGGTTCCTTGCAGGCGAGCATGAGATGCACCCAGTCATTATCTCAGCAGATTTGACTGGAGAGCAAGAATCTCATTTGATGGAGGTTCTTGAAAAGAACAGCAAGGCGATGGGATGGAGCGTAGATGATCTCCACGGGATAAGTCCGACCCTGTGCTCCCACCATATCTATCTCGAAGAGGACGCTAAGCCATCGTGTGAGTTCCAGCAATGGCTGAACTTGAATCTTTGAGAGGTTGTCATGAAGGAGATTTCGAAATGGTGGAGCACCGATTTTATCTACCTCATCTCCGACTCCAAGTGGGTTAGTTCATTACATGTGGTTCCCAAGAAGACGGGCATCACTACAGTCGTGAGTGAGTCTGGAGAGGAGATAGCTACCCTGGTACCACTTCTTAGAGGGTCTGTATGGACTACAGACGATTGAATCAGGCCACCAAGAAGGATAATTTCCCGCTGTCTTTTATTGATAAAATTATAGAGGCTAGCTAGGAAGAGTTATTACTGCTTTCTTGACGGCTACTCTGGCTACAACCAGGTGGCCATTACGCACGAAGACCAGGACAAGACGACATTCACCTGTCCGTTTGGGACTTATGCTTTCAGACGGATGCCCTTTGGTGTATGTAACGTCCCGGGTGACATTCCAAAGGTGCATGTTGTCCATCTTCTCGGACATGGTGGGTGACTGTTTAGAGGTCTTCATGGATGACTTTTCAGTCTATGGCGATGGGTTTGATGCTTGTCTTGACTGCCTAGATCACGTCCTTCAATGTTGTATCGAGGTTAATTCTGTTTTATCCTAGGAGAAGAGTCACTTCATGGTGACTCAAGGGACAGTGCTTGGTCATATCATCTCCAACAGGGGCATGGAGGTTGATCCGACCAAGGTGGATATTATCAGGAAACTCAATCCACCATCCAACTTGCGACAGTTACGATCTTCTCTGGGGCATTTCGGTTTCTACCGATGATTTATTGATGATTTCAGCAGGATCGCCCGACCATTGATTGATTTGCTGACCAAAGACACTGAGTTCATTGTAGATGATAAGTGTCTTGTGTCATTTGAGACTCTCAAGAGTCTAGTTGTTGAGGCTCCTGTCCTTCAGCCGCCTGATTGGTCTCCTTCATTCAAGATCATGATGGATGCCTCCGATTTTGCCGTAGGGGTCGTGCTCACAGAGGAGGGACGGAGTACCTTTTGCCATTCACTATGCTAGCCATACATTGGATGCCATGCAACGGAACTACACCGTCACAGAGATTGAGATGCTAGCCGTAGTTTTTACGTTGGACAAATTCAGATCGTATATCATTGGATCCAAAGTGACTATCTTTACTGACCATACCACCATCAGGTACCTCATGGCTAAGAAGGATGCCAAAGCGAGACTGACTAGATGGATCCTTCTACTCCAGGAGTTTGATATTGAGATTAAGGACAAACCTAGAGTCAAGAATGTGGTGGCGGATCATCTTTCCCAATTAGAGAATCTTGAGGAATCTGAGCAGACTGATCCCATTTCTGAGACCTTCCTAGTTGAGGCGATCCTTGCTATCACCTCACTCTCGTGGTATGCCGACATTGTGAACTATCTTGTTGTCAAGAAAGTTCCACAAGGTTGGCCCAGACAGACACTTGAGACTTTCCTTACGAAGGCCAAGTTCTACCACTGGGAGGATCCCATCCTTTATCATAAAGGAGGGGATAGCGTATGGCGTTGGTGCATTCCTTAGGAGGAGCACTATAGCGTGCTCACATACTGCCACAAGCTTGAGGCAGGAGGACATCACTCTGGGAGGAGAACAACAAAGAAAATGCTCCAATCCGACCTATGGTGGCCTACTCTCTTCAAGGATTCTGATGAATTCGTGCAGAGGTGTATTGACTGTTAGAGGATGGGCACTTGTAGACAGCGTGATATGATGCTGATGCAGCCCATTCACTTCTGTGAGATTTTTGATGCACGGGGTATCGATTTCATGGGTCGATTCCCTAAGAGTTAGGGATTCGAGTACATTCTGCTGGCTGTTGATTATGTGAGTCGTTGGGTTGAGGCCATTCCTGCCCGAACCGTAGATGGTAGGACTGTTTGCAAATTTTTGAGGAAGAATATCATTTCATGCTTCGGGATGCCTAGAGTATTGATATCTGACGGGGGGTGTCATTTTGTCAACGATAAGGTAAAGGCCCTTGCTAGCGAGTTCAACATAGACCATCGAGTTGCCACTCCCTATCATCCACAGACCAATGGTTTTGCTGAAGTGTCGAAAAGGGAGATCAAGATGATATTGCAGAAGGTAGTCCGTCCAGATCGAAAGGATTAGTTACAGCTTTTGGACTCTGTCTTGTGGGCATATTGGACTTCCTTCAAGACTCCTTTGGGCACATCTCCCTTTCCTCTCGTTTATGGCAAGCCCTGCCATTTTACCTGTTGAGATTAGGCACAAGTCACTTTGGGCTATCATAGATATATTATTGGATCCAGTGAGCATAGGTGATCAAAGAAAGGCAGAATTGGCCGTCTGGAGGAGCTTAGAGATACAACCTTTTTCAAGCAGCCTACAATATAAGGAGCGAGTGAAGATATGGCATGATTCTCATATCAGCCATAAGCAGTTTGAGCCAGATCAGAGAGTATGGTTGTTTAATGCCATGCTTAGATTATTTCAAGGGAAATTGCATAGTAAGTGGAAGGGACCATACCTGGTCCGAAAGGTACATGACAATGGGAGTATCAACATATATGAGATGTCATCTAAGTCTACCTTTCGTGTTAACGGTCAGCATCTCAAACCATATCTAGATCATGAGTCGCTGGTCGTTGACGTCATCCCGATTCATTTGCATGAGATTTGGTCTTTGACTCACATCAGTTGCATATCATGCATGATTATCACTGTCTTCCACCTTGTATAGATCCAGATGTCGATATCATCTCATTCTTTAGTCTAACACCCCATCTGCATCTTGTGATTATGCTATACTTAGGGTGTACTTTACCCTAAGTATAAGGGGGTATAAGACTCTTGAGTATTCTTTTGATTCTTTTTACCTCTGTTTTTGCTGCCTATACTTAGGGATATTTTACCCTAAGTATAGGGGAGGTAGACCCTGTACATTATATCACTTGGTTTTACCTTTATGTACAATCTGCTATACTTAGGATTACTTGATCCTAAGTATAGGGGGAAACACCGAGCCCTCTTCGTTCTATTCTTTGATTTGTCGTTGCAGTATAGCATTCTATTTCACTTCCCTATACTAAGCACGAGTTATGTCTTCTTCATCACTCTTAATTCACTCTGAGGACATCGTTCGAGCTAAGTATGGGGGGGTGTCGTATATATTACATATATACTTTAGCCATAACTCATACTTGGTGTGTGTGTTAATAAATAAAATGGCTAAAATCCTTTATCTAAAAATCATAAAAAATTTAAAAATTTTCTTGTATATAAAATTCTTTCTTGCACATACATAGCTATTTATAAAAATTATTTTTTGTACAAATTTTTGTAAAAATGTTTTGCTTGAAAAAATTTTGTAAAAATTTTGATATCAAAAGTATGTATATAGTACAAATTTTTTGTCAAATATTTGAAAAAAAGTTTGCTTTATCAAATGTATTAAAAAAAGTTTGCAAAAACTCTTGTGTAAATAGGTGTAAATAGTTTGCAAAAATTCTGCATCCATGCATACACTTAAACATTTTTCAAAAATTTTGCACATGTTTAAAAACCTTGCATAAAAAGCTTTTTGTATATACTTGTACAGTTTTTCTGAATCATAGTTGACATTTAAACTAGCCTGGAATTAAATTGGAAAAATGGAGCTTGCTTAAGACCTTAATCCACCTAATTATAAGAGGAACCTTATAGGGCTTAGGGTTGAGACTTTTCAGGTCCAATAGTGACTTAATTCTTTGAGTTCACTAGGCTATGATCACATGTCATCTTGACGAGCCTAAGTAGAACATTTAACAACACACACACATGACTCTCACAGATAATGGATTTACTTGCACCAGCACCTTACACATAGCTCTCTACGGATGAGGTGGTGAGGAGGCAGTTTCCTTTGGTTTGGGGTAGCATACTAGGGTAGTACTTCTAGGTGGAACCTCTCATCTTCTTTTAGTGAAGGAAGTGCGCCTCAACATTGTCTAGCGGTGTTGACGTCTAAAGACAGGAGTTGTGGGTTGCGATAATGCTTCAAAAGAGGGACAATCTACTGGCTCAAGAAGAAAAAGTCCTTATGTATATATGTTGCACCATGTAGATATGTTGTACATGTGCACATAAAAAAAAAGTGCAAAAGAAAGAAAAACTCCAAAAAAATTGATGGGTCTGATAGAAAATAAAATACCCACCGGAGTGTATATAGACAAATAAAGAAAAGCTTATGTTACCCATTCTCATCTCATGAAGTTTGCAGCAGGGAGACTTAGCTACACTGGTTGGGCTCTCAAGGATACATGGCTACACTGGTCATGGTCCATTCTCTTCTTCCTCCTCTTCTTGAGCTAGTTGAACTTGAACTTAGAAGGGAATACCCTGCTCTTCGAGGAAAGAGCTGCCAGACTAGGGCATTAGAGTTACCTTGTTGAGGGAGGCTATGACTTTGCCATTTCTGAGGTAGGGAGCTATATACCACTTACACAGTACAAGAAAAGATTCATGGTCATTAAAGTTTGTGTATGTAGACTTGTTCTGATCTGGATTATTGAGGAGTCTTGACCATAGATTGGTGGAACTTAGAGGCTGTTGAGTCTTAAACTTAGGTTCAAATAAGGTTCCGACAAACTAATAATCCAAAGGTCCGACTGAGCTCCATACTCTAATTTAATGAAGACAAGTTTAATAATCAACCTTAATTCTCCTTCTTTTTCTTATCTTATCTTTTCACTTCTTTTGCAAATAAGTGTTTGGTAAGGGACTAGCAAAGGTAAAGTATAGGGGGGTGATGAATCCCTGATCATCACTCTTTATTCTTTCATTTTAGCTATTTATCTTAGCAGAGCATCATGTAAATAGATATAAATACAATAAGTTAGCATTATACATGCATGTGTTAATATTACATAATTAGCATGTATTTGTACAAAAATAAAAGAATAAATAAAAAGAAAAAGGAACGAGGTATTTAGAATAAATACAGAGTGACCCCAACCCCAAGAGAAGGCCAAACATTGGCCTGATCTCCAAATAAAACATGTAGGGAGAGATAGGGTCTACTCTATACTGTACATATCATGGGTGTAAATAAATAATTGTTTTTGACAAAATAAAAATAAAAATATTCTTTTTACCTCCTTGTATATATTCCTAAAAATAAAATAAAAATTAGAAAAAAATAAAATAGAGTTCTCTCTCCTTTGTACATAATACATGTATACATGCTTTCTTTTCTATTTAGTATATACCTGTAAATAAAAAATAAAATAAAATAAAAATTATTTGATACTCCAAAAATTATGTTATAAATAAAATAAAATATAAAATTGGGGTATTTACATAAGAATAACAAAATAAAAATAATTGTACAAAATACATAGGTATATTATACTTGTATATAATACACTATACTATATATAGACTAATTTATCTTTCAAAAAATAAATAAAAATCACATAAAAATAGTTTGAAAAATAACAAACATTTTCATTTTATACACTTTTTGATTTAAAGTCATTTACTATTTTTATTTAAGTAAATATTTTGTATATTCCATTTTTCTGATTGGTCCACGTCATGTTGTTGACCCGGGTCAACCTCCTCTTCCCGGGCTTGACCCGACCTGATCTCTTCACCGGACTGTTTTCTTCAATTTTTCCCGGGCAGATCATGCAACCCCTCGTCCCGATTTTTCTCCCGTGGACTCTCCTAGGATCCAGGACCCTCGCAGATCCCTAGGAAGGCACAGATCTCCCTCGGTTTGTGTGCTCTTGCTCGATTTCTCCACCCTCCTGAGAACCTTATAAAATCTCTCATCCGCCTCCTAGTAGAAGGAGCTCACGCCTCGCTCCCATCTCGAACCCTAGCCACCTCCAGCTGAGTGACAACTGCTCGGAGCATCGCTCGACTCTCGGTTTGGTGCAGCAGAGCCGACGCTCAACCTTCGTGGCCAGACCACCGCCGCGAGTAGCCTCTCCTGCCTTCCGCATCAAGGTTGAGGCCCGCCTGGAGCTCAGGAGCAATTTCAGACCTTCAGGTACCCTTTATCTCCTTTGCCTTTTCCATTTCGATTCAATCCTTCCATTCATCACCGTCGCGTGTTTACCTGCTCCGACCGGCCGGTCGGAGCCCCATTTCCCACATCCAACCGCTTCGATGGACCCGCACGCTCTCCCCCCATCTAGCTCCGCAATCTGATCACCCTTAGCCTCGACCATCAGGTCGAGATTAGGGCTTAGATCTCCCCAACCACCTTTACCGGAGATCGATCATTGATGAATACCCATTCATCACTCTTTATTCTTCTATTTTAGCTACAAAAACCTTTGCAAATACATGTAGATATGTGTAAATACCAATTAAATACCAAAAGCATGCATTGTGTAAAAACCTATAATTAGCATGTTTTTGTGCACAAAATAAAAGAATAAAGAGCAAAAAGAAAAAAAGGGAAATATTTAGAATAAATATTGAGCAACCTAACCCAAGGGAGGGCTCAGCATGGGCCTGACCGCATAAAAGCCAAAGTAGAGGGAGATAGGAGCTCATTTGTATATATTTGTAAATAATTAAAACTTTATATTTTCCTCACCCAAAAAAAATATGTTTGTACATATTGTATATATTTTATTAAAAATAAAATAAAAAGATAAAAATCAAAAATTCCAAAAATACCCTTCCTTCACCATGTGTATAAACCACACCCTTGTATTTATTTGACCTTATAAATAAATTCAATTATTTTCTAAAATTTTTGTAAATATTCTATGGCATATTTTGTAAATAAAATAAATAAAAAGAAACAAAACAAAAATCAAATAAAAATCACAAAATGAAAAATACAAAAATACATTGTATAAATACCATGTGTATAAATGTATATAAGTATTTATTTCACCCTTGTATATAAGTGATAAAAATAAAATAAAAATATTCTTTTATTCCTTATTTTATCTTGTAAATAAATAAAATACAAAAAGAGCATAAAAATACATAAAAATAACAAATAAAAAAATCAAAAATAAAAATCCATATAGTATACATATACCTATATATAGAGCTAACCTCTTTTTATTTCCAAAAATTAATTAAAAATCACCAAAAAATAGAAAAAAATAAAAGAAAAACATTTTATGTTTTGAGTTTTATTTAATTCGACCTATTTTTGCCCTAAAAAAATAAAACAAAATCCACCACACGTGGCCGCTCCTGATTGGGCCACGGGGGAATGTTGACCCCGGTCAACTCCCCCGCGACTCCTTCCTTTTCTGGCCAACGCGCGCCGCGCCCATCTTCCCCGATTTTTCCCACGCGCTCCAGGCTGTCACCCACTCAACCCCCGCGCCCGGATCCTTCGCCGCACATCCCTCTCCCTCGCCGGATCTTCCGCCATCAATTCCACGCCTTCTATAGCTGTCGCCACTCAACCCTAATCGCCCCGGTCACATTATAAAACCATCATCTCCGCCGCCCTCGCGCCGCATCTTTGGCCCTTCTCTTCCTTCCCCGTGACCTCCATTGGCTCCGCATGAGTGACAGCGAGCGTCAGCCCTTGTTGCAGTGAGGCGAGGACTTGAATCCATCGATCCGGCGTAAGTCGCCGTACTTGCTCCGCCGCCAGCGTTGAGCATCGAGCTTCAGGCCTTGACGCCCTTCGAAGCTACGACCCGGAGATAGCCCATCTCCAGCACAGTCTCCAGCATCCATCAGGTACCCGATTCGACCTTCCATTTAGCTTAATTTCCGATTACGCCCAAATCCGACCTCCGACGCATATCTCCGATTCCGGCCACTCCGATCACCCATCTTCCAATCCGACCCGACCATCACCTTCACCGTGTCCCCACGCACCTTCTACGCCCGCTCATTCAACCCAGATCGCACAGGATCTGGGAATCGAGCTCCACCGCCGACCACCCTCGCCGGAGCTCGCCATTTCGACTCACCGACCACCTTCACGCCACCTAACCGGGTCGAGGCACTTTGCCCTCGACCCGCGAGTCTTCTGGTTTGCTTTTCAGGTCGAAACGAGGGCGTCTGAGGCCCTTCACCATTCAGCCAGGAGACCCAGCTCCGCCGGCCTTGCTCGAGCTCCTCGGAGCTTGGTTTGACCGTTGGAGACCACCGGCAGACGCGGGAGCCTCCCGCGATTCTTCTCCGACCTTCAGGAGGCTCACCGGAGGGTTCTAGCGCACGCACGAGCTCGGCGAGTCTCGCCGGGGACCTGTTCTTCGAGGACCTTCCATCGCCGTTCGATCGTCCTCACCGCTCCAGATCAGATCATCGCCGTCCGATCGAGGAGCTGCTTCCACCGTCAGATCAGAGGAGACGCCATCTGGAGCGCCCACCAGCCGCAGCCGTTCGATCCACACGTGGCGCGCATCCAACGCTTCAATAATAAAGGGGTAAATATCATAGGGCCCCCTCGTAGTTTGTTTATTTCAGTTTAGTCCTGTAACTTTTAATTCACGTTATTTATTTTCTGGGATATTTGCATAGAGACCCTCGCGCTTTATTTTTATTGCATTTATACCCCTGCCAGTAGAGACCCACGTGCTTCATCACGTGTATTGTTGGGTTATTTGCATAAGACCCCCCTGTTGTTCTGGATGTTATGCAATGAATGAAATGTTTTGTTTATTTGCATATATACCCCTGTGAGCATTGATTTTGCACATGTGCGAATTATTTTGGGTAAATTGCATATAAGCCCCTGGACTTTTGGTACTTGTTACCAATAAGCCCTCGGAACTTATTTTTATTACCATTTGGTCCCTGTGTGCCCCAGACACGTGCTTGGCACGTGATTTCTTGGGTAAATTGCACCAGGACCCCAGAACTTTTGGGTATTTGCACTTAGGTCCCTGTGCACAGTGCCCCACCTTTATTTTTGAATAAAATATCAAACGACCTCCAAATCCAATGAAATTTTGACACATGGCTCCTGCCATGGTGTAGGAATTTCTATGATTTTTGGGGACATTTCTGATTTCATTTATTATTTTTAAAAAATCAAAAACCCCTATTTTTGCCACTGTTTGCCTTTAAAAATACCAAAAAAATATAAAAACTCCACCAAAAATTCTAAAAAAATTAGGAACTGTTTCTTGCTTGTTGCTTGATTTTCTAGCCAATTTTGGCTATTTTTCATCACATAAAAACCTTAAAAATTGAAAAAACCCCTAAAAACTCATAAAAATTGTAGTAAATAAATTAAAAATCCAAAAACAATAATTAGGGTGTCTAAATTTTCCTTATTCTTTCTAGAATATAGGAAAATTACCTTTAGGGCTTTTTGAGATCCAAAATTATTTTATTTTTGGGTCTTAAGCCTTGCTGGACAGTACCCTCTGTTTGTTGCATTGTTTGATTTTTAATAATTATTTTATCCATTAGAAAAATTCCAAAAATTCACCAAAAACAGTAAAAAACTTAAAAAACATAAAAATCAATTTTCTGGAATTTTTGCATCATTTTTGTGTGTTGTATAAATTGTTGAAGTCCAGTGTTTGTGTGCCTTCTTGCATTTTCTCATCTTTTAAAAATCTAAAAAAAAAATTCAAAAACAAATAAAAACCATAAAAAAGACTTTCTTGGATTCTTGACTACATCGTAGGCCGCAAGGCCAATCTGTGCTCCTTGAGTTCGACCCTGGGAGCTATACCAGGTTAATCTTATAGCAGACCGCTCTTTCTTGTGTTTTGATTGATTGATCTCTTTGAGTGGTTTATTTTCTTGATTGACGCATTCGAGTGACGGAGGACAACGACATTGTGATTTATTTTCCACCTCGGTCTCTCCTTGATTTTCGCGTCGTCAGAATGGCGCCGTTGCCGGGGAGCACGGCTTTGTAGTCAGTTTTCCATTTTGTCTCTCTCTATATTATTGTTGTTTTTTGACCATTCTCTCTTTGATTTTTGTGCGAGGTACTACGTGGAGATCTTGGAGTTACTATTTTGAGGACCCGCACAGGAGGAAGAGAGAGAGGAGAAGAAATTTTTATTTCAGAGAGAGAGAGATCATTATTCTTGTAATAATTTAGAACTTGGACTTTGGACATTCTTGGACATTTGTAACTTAGCGGGTCTGTTTCGCTGAGCACCGGTGTGCTCGGGGGACCCATTTGGATTTTCGCGGCTTTTATCGTGGTTTTCATAGCTAGCTGCCTTTTCCGGTGTTTCTCGCGGTTTTAGCCCCTAGACATAGGAATTTTGATTGATTGTGACGTAGATTTTTAAGGCCCAACACCTAATAGAATATCTGTTCCTATAGAACGTAACTGGACCTTAATAAAATTCATTGAAAAAGTTAGTGAAATTGGATTTGAGACCACGTGCCGTGAGGAGTCACATACAGCGCTGGCAGGACCCATTGTGGTGGGCACCGAGTGACTCCCAAGATCGGACTCCGGACTCAATTCGATTAGCTAACTATTGTTCTTCACGATCAATAGAAATTGCTTGTCTAAGGCCGGTTTTTCCCGCTGCACCATTTAGGTAGTTTATTTCTGTCTTTAAATTCTGCGCGGATCACTTGCATGTAGAGTGCTGGAGACAAGGTACGCATTTCTTTCTCTGCATGCATCATTGATTTTTCCGTGCATCGGCTTTTTCGTTCTCTCCCTCTGTTTTTGGATTAATCATCAGGAGAATCGGAAAAACCGTTAGGCCGCTTGTATTTATTTTGAAAAATATTTAAAAAGAAAAACAAAAAAAAAATTGGGACTGGATAACATTATTGACCCTAAAAGACGCTCACCTTAAAAATTTGTCTTGGGGAGAGCAACCCCCTCATTGTTTGGTTTGATTGTGCGAGAGAGTGACCCGAACACTAGGTAGAGCCCTCCGGTGCTCATCTCGACTGATTACCGACTCTTCTATGCGGGACAGTCGGTTGAGAGAGTATCGGGTATCCCAGCAGGTCACGTAATCGCTCTGATATCTTGAATGTTCACCAAATAAAATTGACAAGATAAATTGACCGATCTTTCACGGTCTTCACATTGTGTTGCGTTGGTGAACCGGGGGTTTGCTTGCAATCATATTTTCTCCAGATCCCATCCGCCCAACTCGCCAAGATCAAGATGATGGGAAGACGATCTCTTAGGCAGCCTCTGGCTGCACCGCTTTCAGGCACGTCTACTCCATCATCTAGGTTGGCCCGTGAGAGTCGAGACCAGCTCTCCGGGCCCGAGTTCGAATCCACCCTGTTCCCCCTCGATCCCCTTTCTTCTGCTTCTGAGAGACATGAGCCCGAGGAAAGACGAATTCATTTGACTGAACCTGAGTTGGGCTCTTCTGATTTTGCAGACATCCCAATGGCTGGAGCCGGTAGTTCAGACGATCGCCAGCCCGAACATTTTGTCTTAGACCAGGGGGCGATCAACTCCACCCTGATCGCGTCATTAGAAACAGTTCAGAACCAATTACGCGATCAGGGGGCATTTATGATAGAGATGAGGAGGGAGTTGGAGAGACTCCGAAGAGAGCGAGAAGAGCCAAGCGAGCCTGAGGACATTCCTGACGCTGATGCAGAGGCAGAAGCCGCAGCAGCAGCTGCCGCAGCAGCGGCAGCCGCCGCCGCAGCAAGACCGATGCGGGAACTTCACAACCCCGGATCTACACTGATGCACCAATGGGTGGTGATACCTGCTATTGTGGGGGATTTCAAGTTCCCCCCAAACACCCTGCAGATGCTTCCTCATTTTCACGGACTCGCCACTGAGGAACCCCACCTCCATCTCCAGGAGTTTCTGATGATCTGCAGTACTGTCCACGACCGTCGTGTGGACCAAGATACGATTCGAATGATGGCCTTCCCTTTTTCACTGGCAGATAGAGCAGCCGCCTGGCTGAAACATCTAGGGAAGTTTGTGTACACCTGGGATCAGCTCCGCACCGAGTACTTGAACAAGTACTATCCACTCGGGCGGACAAATGCAGCAAGGGCCCTGATCAACAACTTCTCCATGCTCCCTAACGAGCAATTTCACGAGGCATGGGAGAGGTTCAGAGAGCTTCTGGATAGATGCCCACACCACGACATTTCGAAGCCGAACCTAGTTCAGAGCTTCTTCAGTGGGCTGACACCAGAACTTCAGGGTCTGGTGAATGCTTCTTGCGGCGGGTCCTATTTTGCCAAGGACCACAACCAAGTCTGGGCCATCTATGAGGAGATGTCCGAAAATTACATGGTGATGTCCCAGACTCGGTTGTACACACAGAGATCTCAGCAGCCGCCAGGACCCGTGCAGTATCAGCGGATAGCACGGGTTGATGCAGGTCCATCCAGTTCATCCACAGTTGCAGCCGCACAGGCAGAGTCGGCCGCTGCGGACATGGGGATTATCAGTGAGAAGTTGGACCGCATGGAAATCATCGAGAAGAAGCAGTGCCAGGGCATAACTCAGATGGAGGAAATGGCACAGACTCTGAGCGACATGAAGACCCAGCTCTTGTGTCTTCAGGAGGCACAGACGGCTCCTCAGCCCCGTCTTCTGTCGCGAGGCGATTCCGGTGGCAGCCGCAGCTCGTCCCAGCGCTCCAGCTCCTTACAGCAGCCTAGACAAGTTCACCTTGTACAGGCGGAGCCGTACCAGCAGCAGCAGCCCTCTTACCAGGCACCACCATCTCCTGACTTACAGATGGTGGTATATCAGCCGGATCAGCCTCTGGATGTACTCCCACCCACCCCTTACGATGCAGAACCGTTGATGGATGTCAACGGGATTTGGTATGACCGTCCTCAACCTGGAATACGACGAGACCATCCCGGATTCAGGTGGGGGAATGGGGGTAACCAACCCCAGCAGCAGCCAGCCGGTCAGGGAGGGCAGTACTCCCAGCAGAGAGATCACCAGCAGCACCCAGCATCCCAGCCATCATCCTTCGTATCTCGTCCCTATCAGCAGCAGGGACAGAGTTGGAGACGTGAGCAGCAGGCTCACCCGCAGCAGCATCATTCCTCTTACCCCTCTCAGCCCCAGCAGCACCAGGTCCACCAGCCTCATTATCAGAGAGGCAACCCGTCGGGCTCCCATGAGAGCCCCGCCATGGATGATCTAGCCCGCCTCTTCACAGAGCAGCAGGCTACATTTAGACGGGAGATGGACGAGTTCCGCCAGGAGATGCGGGACCTGATGAGAGGGAAGGCCGCTATCCCTGCACAGATCGAGCCCAACCCGAATAACTTGAAGAGGAAATCTGAGCAGGTAGTTCACACTGAGCCTACCACTTCTAGTGACTCATTTGATGTTATCTCGTCGGATTTATTTGATGCTGATTTTGTCACACTTAGGAGCGGTAGAAGACCAGCAGGAGGCGCCTCATCTGAGCGACAACACGAGGATCCATCTAGAGCGCCAGATGAGGAAGAGGAGAGCGGTACTGAAGCCGCACATCATGATGAGGGTGGTACTGATGCCACCCGAGATGCTGATTCCACCGGCGGTACTGAGGCCGCCGTTTCACCACATCAAGGAGGTGGTACTGACGCCACCAGCAGAGCCGAGCCAGCCAGCGGTACTGAGGCCGCAAGACGGCTAGTTGTAGAGCCAACTAGAGGTGGTACTGATGCCACCAACATTTATTCTGATAGAAATGTTGTCTTTCCTCGCATGCATGTATCTCGGAACTCTGATTTGAATAAAGGAAAAGGTTTAGTTTACTCTGATCCCACTGTTGTGAATGATGTTCTTGAGGATCCGGTCATCAAATCAACTAGGCCTATTCCTACTCCTTCATCTGAGAAGGACCCTGTGATCCCCTTTCCTAGAGCCCTTGAGTTGGGGAAGGGGAAGAAAAAAGAAAAAGACCCAAAAAAGAGAGAGCAAGAGGAGTTCAGCCAGAGCATGATAGACCGATTTCACATCCAGCTGACCCTCAATGAGGCTTTGCAGCACATTCCTCTTCTTCAGCGATCCCTCAGAGATAGGACCACAATCAGGAGGAAGAAGAGGAACAAGACCGCAGAAATTCATGTGCTAACAAAAGCCACGTGTTACGCGATCCAGAACCATCTGCCGACTAAGAGGCCAGATTTAGGGGCCCCGTATGTCAGATGTCATATCAGTGAGCAGAGGTTCGACCGTACTCTCTTAGATAGCGGATCGTCGATCAACCTTCTTCCGGCAGCCCTTCTCGACCACTTAGAGTTGGGCACTCTTGTACAGAGCAGGACATACCTTCAGTTTGCTGATCGGTCTGTCAAGAGGCCAAAGGGGTTGTTGCGAGACGTTGTCGTCACAATTCAGGGTTTGCAATTCCCCGTGGACTTCGTAGTGCTGGACATGGAGACCCCTGACTCGTTGACCGATTTCCCCATCATCCTCGGTCGCCCGTTCTTGGCCACAGCCAAGGCAGTGACTGACCATGACAGTGGGAAGGTATACTTTCGCGTCCAGGGCAAGAGTATACAAATAGAGACGGTTAAGGACCACAGAGCCAGAGCTAGATCCCGCTCACATGGCAGTACCGATTCAGAGCAGCTGACAGACGCAGAGCCAGACATCCACCAGGACTGTGATTTTGTGATCACAGATGATGAGGCAGCTTGGGCAGACCCTGCAGCACAGACCATCCTCTCATATTCAGATACAGCTGATGCAGAGATGATAGAAGAGGATAGTCTGGAGAGCACAGCCCTGGTTCAGGATACTATTGAGTCAGCAGAGTCGGACCTTGATCGCGACACGATTTCCAGTGATGGTGGTACTGAGGCCACCCTGCTCTATGGTGGTGCTGATGCCACCTTGTTCTCCAGTGGTACTGATGCCACTGAGTCTGATATAGATCCCTCGGATTCAGAGTCTGATTGGGCAGATTGTAATGATCAGATGCCAGATCTGGATCCACCTGAGCCTATAGATGAGGAGGAGGTAGAGGCAGAGCAGACTAGAGACAATGTAGAGGACCCGCCTTCTCCAGATCCAGTTTGTGAGAGTTCTTTATCATTTTCCCAGGCAAATTTGGCAGAATTGTCCGCCTCCACACATCTTCTTCAGAAGCCAGATTTGCCAGCGCCCAGCTGTCCAGAGCTAAAGCAGCTCCCTACTTCGCTGAAGTATAGATTCCTTGCGGGAGAGTCTGAGATGTACCCAGTCATCATCTCTGCCGATCTGACTGGAGAACAAGAATCCCGTCTGATGGAGGTTCTTGAAAAGAACCGCAAGGCAATTGGATGGAGCGTAGCAGATCTCCATGGGATTAGCCCCTCATTGTGCTCCCACCATATCTATCTCGAGGAAGGGGCGAAGCCGTCGCGTGAGTTCCAGCGGCGACTGAACCCCAACCTACGAGAAGTTGTCATGAAGGAAATATCAAAATGGTGGAGTGCAGATTTTATTTATCCCATTTCCGACTCCAAGTGGGTTAGCCCCTTGCATGTGGTGCCCAAGAAGACGGGCATCACGACTGTGATCAGTGAGTCGGGAGAGGAGATTGCTACACGAGTACCCACCTCTTGGCGGGTCTGTGTTGACTACAGGAGACTCAACCAGGCCACCAAGAAGGACCATTTCCCCCTGCCTTTTATTGATCAGATCATAGAGAGACTGGCAGGGAAGAGCCATTACTGCTTCCTGGATGGGTACTCAGGCTACAACCAGGTGGCCATCGCTCCTGAGGATCAGGAGAAGACCACCTTTACCTGTCCCTTCGGTACTTACGCCTTTCGACGCATGCCATTCGGGCTATGTAACGCCCCTGCGACTTTTCAGAGATGCATGCTGTCAATCTTTTCGGACATGGTAGGGGAATGCTTGGAGGTCTTCATGGACGACTTCTCGGTTTACGGCGACGGTTTCGATTCCTGTCTTGACTGCCTAGACCGAGTTCTCCAGCGATGTATTGATACCCGCTTGGTTCTGTCTTGGGAGAAGAGTCACTTCATGGTGACTCAAGGGACGGTGCTTGGCCACATCATCTCCAACAGAGGCATGGAGGTTGATCCGGCCAAGGTCGATGTCATTAAGAAACTCACACCGCCGTCCAATCTGAAGCAGTTACGGTCATTTCTGGGGCACGTTGGTTTTTATAGGAGATTCATTCATGATTTCAGCAAGATTGCCCGACCGTTGACTGACCTCTTGACGAAAGACACCGAGTTCCTTGTCGATGACAAGTGTCTTTCGTCCTTTGAAACTCTCCAGCAGTGTGTAATTGAGGCTCCTGTCCTTCAGCCACCTGATTGGTCTCTCCCATTCGAGATCATGACGGACGCCTCCGATTTTGCCGTAGGGGCAGTGCTAGGACAGAGGAGGGATGGAGTACCGTTTGCGATACACTATGCTAGCCGCACATTGGATTCCGCCCAGCGGAATTATACAGTCACAGAGAAGGAGATGCTAGCAGTAGTGTTTGCCCTAGATAAATTCAGATCATATATCATTGGATCTAGAGTGACTTTGTACACTGACCACACCGCCATAAGGTACCTCATGTCAAAGAAGGATGCCAAGGCTAGACTTACTAGATGGATCCTTCTACTCCAGGAGTTCGATATTGAGATCAAGGATAAGCCTGGAGTCAAGAATGTGGTGGCGGACCATTTATCCCGATTAGAGCAGCCTGAGGATTCTGAGCAGATTGATCCCATTTGTGATACCTTCCCAGATGAGGCGATCCTTGCTATCGCCTCCCTCCCGTGGTATGCCGATATTGTGAACTTTCTCGTTGCTGGGAAAGTCCCACAAGATTGGCCCAAGCAGAAGATTGAGACCTTCCTTGCGAAGGCCAAGTACTACCACTGGGAGGATCCCATCCTTTACCACGAAGGAGGGGATAGCATCTGGCGTCGGTGTATTCCTCAGGAGGAGCATCATAGTGTCCTCACTTACTGCCACAAGTTTGAGGCAGGAGGACATCATTCTGGGAGGAGAACGGCACAGAAAGTGCTCCAATCCGGCTTGTGGTGGCCTACACTCTTTAAGGACTCTGATGAGTTCGTGAAGAGGTGTACGGACTGTCAGAGGATGGGCACTTGTGGACAGCGTGATATGATGCCGATGCAGCCCATTCACTTCTGTGAGGTTTTTGACGCATGGGGCATCGATTTCATGGGTCCATTCCTTAAGAGTCAGGGGTTTGAGTACATTCTGTTGGCCGTAGATTATGTGAGTCGTTGGGTTGAGGCTATCCCCGCCCGAGCCGCAGATGCGAAGACAGTTTGCAGATTTTTGAAGAGGAACATCATTATGCGGTTCGGGGTTCCACGAGTTCTGATTTCTGATGGGGGATCTCATTTCATCAACGACCAGGTGAAGGCACTTGCTAGAGAGTTCGGCATAGACCATCGTGTTGCCACACCATACCATCCACAGACAAATGGTCTAGCTGAGGTGTCGAATAGGGAGATCAAGAATATTTTGCAGAAAGTCGTCCGCCCTGACCGAAAGAATTGGTCACAACTTTTGGACTCGGTCTTGTGGGCATATCGGACGTCTTTCAAGACTCCATTGGGTACATCTCCCTTTCGCCTCGTGTTTGGCAAGCCATGCCATCTACCAGTTGAGCTGAGGCACAAGTCACTCTGGGCAGTTACAGACATATTGATGGATCCAAATGGTATAGGAGACCAGAGGAGGGCAGAGTTAGCCGCCTTGGAAGAGCTTAGAGATGCAGCTTTCTCAAACAGCCTACATTATAAGGAGAAAGTGAAGGAGTGGCATGATTCTCATATCAGCCACAAGCATTTTGAGATTGGACAGAAAGTATGGCTGTTTGATGCAAGGCTCAGATTATTTCCAGGGAAGCTACAGAGCAAATGGAAAGGACCCTATTTGGTCAGAAAGGTACACGATAACGGTAGCATTGATATATCTGAGTTATCTTCTGAGAGTACCTTCCGAGTGAACGGCCAGCGGCTCAAACCATTTCTAGATCATGAGCCGCGGGACGTTATTATTGCCGCTATTCATTTTGCGTGAGATGTGGTCTTTTGACTCACATCTTTTACATCTCACGCCTGATTTTCACTGTTCCTCCGCCTGTATAGATCCAGTTGTCCATATCATTCTATTCTTTAGTCCCACATCCCATCTCTCATCTTGTGATTATGCTATACTTAGGGTGTACTTTACCCTAAGTATAGGGGGGATGTCGGACCTGCGAGTATTCTTTTCATTCTTTCTGCTCTTGTTTTTGCTGCCTATACTTAGGGATATTTTACCCTAAGTATAGGGGGGGCAGATTCTGTATATTCTTCACTCGGCTTTCCCTTCATGTACAGCTTTCTATACTTAGGATTAGTTAATCCTAAGTATAGGGGGAAACCACCGAGTTCCTCTCATTCTTTTCATTTATTCGTTCCTGTATTTAGCCATTCCTTTTCACTTCCCTTTTACTAAGCACGAGTTATGTCTTCTTCATCGCTCTTGATCACTCTGAGGACATCGTTCGAGCTAAGTATAGGGGGGGTGTGTATATATTTCATATATACTTTAGCCATAACTCGTACTTTGTGTGAGTGTGTTAATAAATAAAATGGCTAAAAATCACAAAAATTAAAAATTTTTCATGTACATAAACCTCTTTTATTCTTGCACATACATAGCTAGTGTACAAAGTATTTTTGTAAAAATGATTTCAAAAATCTTTTGTGTAAAGCTTGTGTAAATATTTTGTATCAAAATTATGTATATAGTACAAAATTTTTCCAAAATGTTTTGAAAATCAAAAGTTTGCAAAAATCTTGTGTAAATGTTTGTAAATATCTTTTTGCAAAACCTGCACTTCATGCATCATTCATTCATGATTTCAAAACATTTTTCAAAATTTTTGCATGATTGTAAAATATTTGTAAATAGCATCTTGTGTACATATCTGTATATAGTTTTTCCTGGATGAGAGTTGACATTTAAACTAAGCCTGGAATTAAATTGAGAAATGGAGCTTGAAAAAGATCTTAATCCACTTAACTTTAAGAGGAACCTTGTAGGACTTAGGGTTAAGGCTTTTCAGGTCCATAAGGACTTAATTCTTCGAGTCCACTAGGCTATGAGTATATGTCATCTTGATGAGCCTAAGTAGAGCACTTAACAACACACGCATGACTCTCAGAGACAATGGCTTCACTTGCACCTGCACTTTACACATGGCTCTCCATGGATGAGGTGGTGAGGAGGCAGTTTTCTTTGGCTTGGGGTAGCATATGAGGGTAGTACTTCTAGGCGGAACCTCTCTTCTTCTTATAGTGAAGGAAGTGCACCTCAACTTGGTCTAGTGGTGTTGAAAGCTAAAGACAGAAGCTGTGGGTTGCAATAAAGCTTCAAAAGAGGGATAGTCTACTGGCTCAAGGGGAAATTTCTTATATATGCTGCACCATGTAGATATGTTGTACAGAAGTTGTTGAAAAAAAAAAATGCAAAAATGCAAAAAGAACTCCAAAAAAGTGGTGGGTCGGATTGAAAATTTAATAACCCCACCGGAGTGAAAAGCAAAAGCTTATGGTATCATGTTACATCTCATGAAGCTTGCAGCGGGAGACTTAGCTACACTGGTTAGGCTTCCAAAACTCTATACTTCTACCCCCTCTCCTTGAGCCGGTTGCACTTGAACTTAGAAGGGAATACCCCGCTTCTCGAGGAAAGAGTTGCTAGACTGAGGCATTAGAGTTACCAGGTTGAGGGAGGTTGTTTCTTTATTACTTCTGAGGTGGGGAGCCACATATCACTTACACCGCAAGGAAAGATTCATGGTCACTAGAGTTTGTGTATGTAGACTTGTTCTGATCTGGTTTATTGAGGAGTCTTGCCCATAGATTGGTGGAACTTGGAGGCTGTTGAGTTTTAGGCTTAAGTCCAAATAAGGTTCCGACACATTAATAATCCAAAGATCTGATCGAGCTCCATATTTCAATTTAATGAAGGAAAATTTAATAAGTCAACTTTGATCCATGTACATCCTCTTTTTCTTTTTCTTTTTCTTTCCTTTTTCACTTCTTTTTCAAATAAGTGTTTGCTAAGGGACTAGCAAAGTTAAGCATAGGGGGGTGATGAATACCCATTCATCACTCTTTATTCTTCTATTTTAGCTACAAAAACCTTTGCAAATACATGTAGATATGTGTAAATACCAATTAAATACCAAAAGCATGCATTGTGTAAAAACCTATAATTAGCATGTTTTTGTGCACAAAATAAAAGAATAAAGAGCAAAAAGAAAAAAAGGGAAATATTTAGAATAAATATTGAGCAACCTAACCCAAGGGAGGGCTCAGCATGGGCCTGACCGCATAAAAGCCAAAGTAGAGGGAGATAGGAGCTCATTTGTATATATTTGTAAATAATTAAAACTTTATATTTTCCTCACCCAAAAAAATATGTTTGTACATATTGTATATATTTTATTAAAAATAAAATAAAAAGATAAAAATCAAAAATTCCAAAAATACCCTTCCTTCACCATGTGTATAAACCACACCCTTGTATTTATTTGACCTTATAAATAAATTCAATTATTTTCTAAAATTTTTGTAAATATTCTATGGCATATTTTGTAAATAAAATAAATAAAAAGAAACAAAACAAAAATCAAATAAAAATCACAAAATGAAAAATACAAAAATACATTGTATAAATACCATGTGTATAAATGTATATAAGTATTTATTTCACCCTTGTATATAAGTGATAAAAATAAAATAAAAATATTCTTTTATTCCTTATTTTATCTTGTAAATAAATAAAATACAAAAAGAGCATAAAAATACATAAAAATAACAAATAAAAAAATCAAAAATAAAAATCCATATAGTATACATATACCTATATATAGAGCTAACCTCTTTTTATTTCCAAAAATTAATTAAAAATCACCAAAAAATAGAAAAAAATAAAAGAAAAACATTTTATGTTTTGAGTTTTATTTAATTCGACCTATTTTTGCCCTAAAAAAATAAAACAAAATCCACCACACGTGGCCGCTCCTGATTGGGCCACGGGGGAATGTTGACCCCGGTCAACTCCCCCGCGACTCCTTCCTTTTCTGGCCAACGCGCGCCGCGCCCATCTTCCCCGATTTTTCCCACGCGCTCCAGGCTGTCACCCACTCAACCCCCGCGCCCGGATCCTTCGCCGCACATCCCTCTCCCTCGCCGGATCTTCCGCCATCAATTCCACGCCTTCTATAGCTGTCGCCACTCAACCCTAATCGCCCCGGTCACATTATAAAACCATCATCTCCGCCGCCCTCGCGCCGCATCTTTGGCCCTTCTCTTCCTTCCCCGTGACCTCCATTGGCTCCGCCTGAGTGACAGCGAGCGTCAGCCCTTGTTGCAGTGAGGCGAGGACTTGAATCCATCGATCCGGCGTAAGTCGCCGTACTTGCTCCGCCGCCAGCGTTGAGCATCGAGCTTCAGGCCTTGACGCCCTTCGAAGCTACGACCCGGAGATAGCCCATCTCCAGCACAGTCTCCAGCATCCATCAGGTACCCGATTCGACCTTCCATTTAGCTTAATTTCCGATTACGCCCAAATCCGACCTCCGACGCATATCTCCGATTCCGGCCACTCCGATCACCCATCTTCCAATCCGACCCGACCATCACCTTCACCGTGTCCCCACGCACCTTCTACGCCCGCTCATTCAACCCAGATCGCACAGGATCTGGGAATCGAGCTCCACCGCCGACCACCCTCGCCGGAGCTCGCCATTTCGACTCACCGACCACCTTCACGCCACCTAACCGGGTCGAGGCACTTTGCCCTCGACCCGCGAGTCTTCTGGTTTGCTTTTCAGGTCGAAACGAGGGCGTCTGAGGCCCTTCACCATTCAGCCAGGAGACCCAGCTCCGCCGGCCTTGCTCGAGCTCCTCGGAGCTTGGTTTGACCGTTGGAGACCACCGGCAGACGCGGGAGCCTCCCGCGATTCTTCTCCGACCTTCAGGAGGCTCACCGGAGGGTTCTAGCGCACGCACGAGCTCGGCGAGTCTCGCCGGGGACCTGTTCTTCGAGGACCTTCCATCGCCGTTCGATCGTCCTCACCGCTCCAGATCAGATCATCGCCGTCCGATCGAGGAGCTGCTTCCACCGTCAGATCAGAGGAGACGCCATCTGGAGCGCCCACCAGCCGCAGCCGTTCGATCCACACGTGGCGCGCATCCAACGCTTCAATAATAAAGGGGTAAATATCATAGGGCCCCCTCGTAGTTTGTTTATTTCAGTTTAGTCCTGTAACTTTTAATTCACGTTATTTATTTTCTGGGATATTTGCATAGAGACCCTCGCGCTTTATTTTTATTGCATTTATACCCCTGCCAGTAGAGACCCACGTGCTTCATCACGTGTATTGTTGGGTTATTTGCATAAGACCCCCCTGTTGTTCTGGATGTTATGCAATGAATGAAATGTTTTGTTTATTTGCATATATACCCCTGTGAGCATTGATTTTGCACATGTGCGAATTATTTTGGGTAAATTGCATATAAGCCCCTGGACTTTTGGTACTTGTTACCAATAAGCCCTCGGAACTTATTTTTATTACCATTTGGTCCCTGTGTGCCCCAGACACGTGCTTGGCACGTGATTTCTTGGGTAAATTGCACCAGGACCCCAGAACTTTTGGGTATTTGCACTTAGGTCCCTGTGCACAGTGCCCCACCTTTATTTTTGAATAAAATATCAAACGACCTCCAAATCCAATGAAATTTTGACACATGGCTCCTGCCATGGTGTAGGAATTTCTATGATTTTTGGGGACATTTCTGATTTCATTTATTATTTTTAAAAAATCAAAAACCCCTATTTTTGCCACTGTTTGCCTTTAAAAATACCAAAAAAATATAAAAACTCCACCAAAAATTCTAAAAAAATTAGGAACTGTTTCTTGCTTGTTGCTTGATTTTCTAGCCAATTTTGGCTATTTTTCATCACATAAAAACCTTAAAAATTGAAAAAACCCCTAAAAACTCATAAAAATTGTAGTAAATAAATTAAAAATCCAAAAACAATAATTAGGGTGTCTAAATTTTCCTTATTCTTTCTAGAATATAGGAAAATTACCTTTAGGGCTTTTTGAGATCCAAAATTATTTTATTTTTGGGTCTTAAGCCTTGCTGGACAGTACCCTCTGTTTGTTGCATTGTTTGATTTTTAATAATTATTTTATCCATTAGAAAAATTCCAAAAATTCACCAAAAACAGTAAAAAACTTAAAAAACATAAAAATCAATTTTCTGGAATTTTTGCATCATTTTTGTGTGTTGTATAAATTGTTGAAGTCCAGTGTTTGTGTGCCTTCTTGCATTTTCTCATCTTTTAAAAATCTAAAAAAAAATTCAAAAACAAATAAAAACCATAAAAAAGACTTTCTTGGATTCTTGACTACATCGTAGGCCGCAAGGCCAATCTGTGCTCCTTGAGTTCGACCCTGGGAGCTATACCAGGTTAATCTTATAGCAGACCGCTCTTTCTTGTGTTTTGATTGATTGATCTCTTTGAGTGGTTTATTTTCTTGATTGACGCATTCGAGTGACGGAGGACAACGACATTGTGATTTATTTTCCACCTCGGTCTCTCCTTGATTTTCGCGTCGTCAATCATCGCCCCCCTCCGCTTCTTTGATTTCTATCTTTAATAACCAGGACCGGAGTTCTGCCCCGAGTCCCAGCTTTCCCTTGCCGGTATTTGCACGCACCGGGACTCCCTATTTCACCCATCTGAGATTCGCTGGAGCAGCTCCAGGCCTCCTTCATCTCCACGCTCATCCGGCCGATGGCTTCTCCATTGAACCCGCTCAATCGACGCGGAAGCTTCCCACGACCACTCTTGTGCCTTCCGACCGATGATGAATACTCATTCATCACTCTTTATTCTTATATTTTAGCTACAAAAACCTTTTCAAATGCATGTAGATATGTGTAAATAGAAATAATTGCCAAAAGCATGCATTGTGTAAAAATCTATAATTAGCATGTTTTTGTGCAAAAATAAAAGAATAAAGATTAAAAAGAAAAAAAAGAGGGAAATATTTAGAATAAATATTGAGCAGCCTAACCCAAGGGAGGGCTCAGCATGGGCCTGACCGCATAAAAGCCAAAGTAGAGGGAGATAGGGGCTCATGTGTGTATATATTTATGTAAATAAAATAAAATATTTTCCTCACAAAAATAGATGCAAATTGGCTTGTAAATATTTGTATATATATATTCCTTAGTATAAAAACAAGATAAAAATGAAAGAAAATCAAAAAGAACAAAAACATCACTATCACCTTGTATATAGACCACTATACCTATATTTATTTAACCTTATAAATACATAAAATTAATTTCCAAAAATCTTGTAAATATCTTAAATTATGTAATGTAAATAAATAAAATAAAAATAAATAAAATTAAAATAAAATAAAAATAGCAAAATTAAAAACACAAAAATATATTGTAAATATACCATGTATATAAATGTATATATGTATTTATCTTACCTATGTATATAAATAACTAAAATAAAATAAAAATATCTTTTTATTCCTTATATTATAATGAAAATAAATAAAATATAAAATAGGAATAAAATTGCACAAAAATAAGAAATTAAAAATAAAAAAAATCAAAATCCTATATATTGTATATATACCTATATATGAACCTACTATGTAAATACACTTTTTTTACTTTGAAAAATTAATTAAAAATCACTAAAAATAGAAAAAAATAAAATAAAAATATTTTATGTTTTAACTTTTTGCAAATTCGGCCATTTGCTACCTTAATTTTCACCTTCAAAATCCAGCCACGTGGCCGCTTCCTACTGGTCCTGGGATTGTTGACCGCCCGGTCAACTACCCCCCCCCAGGACCACTTCCCACGGGTCCTTAGCGGGTATCCATCTTCTCGGATTTTTCCCCGCTAAACCCGATCATGCCTTGCTCAAACCCCGGGTCCGAATTAATCTAGAGATATCCATCACCCTCGCCGGAGTATTTGCCTTGGGATCCGCGCTCCAGATTGCCCTACCCGCGCGCTCCTTTTTGGACCCTCCAGCGTATATAACGCCAGCTCCGCCACCTTCATTGCCTATCTTTGGCCATTCGATTCCACCTCCCGTGAGCTCCATTGCGTAGGCGAGAGTGACAGCTTGTCCCCCGTGGTGTCGAAGCGAGGAGAGGGAGCGAAACCACTGATCCGGCGAAGCTTCGCCGCCTTGCTCCGCCACCAGTAGGAGCTCGAGCCTCGGACGTCGGCGCTCCGTGAGGCAAAGACCCAGAGCTGCGCAAGCTCACCCACAACCCATTCAGCCACCCAGGTAGACCCGTAGCCTTCTCTGTTCCTTTAATTTCTAGTTACCCCCAAATCGTCGCTCCGCCGTGTTACGCCGATTCCGACCACTCCATAGCTCTATTAGATCATCGGAATCCACATTCACCATCGCCTCCTTCTCGCGTACCTTCTCCGTATCCCCATTCAACCCAGCTCGCACAGGAGCTGGGATTCGAGCTCCACCGTCTACCCCCCTCGCCGGAGCTCGCCCATATCGCCCCACAGTCCACCTTCACCCGCCTAACCGGGTCGAGGCAGTTTGCCCTCGACCCGCGAGCTTCCTGGACTGCTTTGTAGGTTCAAAAAGGGCCATCTGAGGCCCTTCGACATCGAGCCAGGAGGCGCAGCTCCGCTGACCGCGCCGGAGCTCCTTAGAGCTCGGCCGGGTCATCGGAGATTCCCATCCGACGCGGAGGCCCACGCCAGACCTTTTCCGATCACCAGCGCCCCGCGAGGAGGTCAGGAGCGCACGCACGAGGCCGACAAACTTCGCCGGCTACTTGTTCTTCCTCGACCTTCAGCAGCCGTCCGATCAGACCTCCAGCTCCAGTTTGCATCTGGGCCGTCCGTTCAGGAGCTGCATTCACCGTCAGATCTGAGGAGGATTGATCCCAGCCGTCCGATGCACGAGGGTTAGCCACCTGCGCCCAACACCGTTCGATCATCCACGTGGAGGAACCCCCACCGTCGGATTCGCTCGAGGAGCCCAGCTGTGGAACGCCCGTTGTTCCCAACCGTCAGATACTCCGCGTAGCCTTCATCCAGCCGCTCCATTAATAAAGGGTAAACTACCCTTAGGCCCTTCTGTTTATTGCATTTCGTAGTTAGTCCTGTAAATGCGTAATACATTTGTTTAGTTTTTGGGATATTTGCATAGAGACCCTGGTGCTTGCATTTATTTGCTGATATGCCCCTGTGCGTTGTATGACGCGTGCATCGACACGTGATTGTCTGGTTTATTTGCATTACATGCCCCTGTAGTTCTGGTTGTTCCTTAATGAATGAATACTTTTTAGAAATTGCATTTATACCCCTGTGCGTGATACATTTGAGCATGTGCGGATATTTTTGGGTAATTTGCGAATAAGTCCCTGGACTTTTGGTACCTGTTACCAAATAGCCCTCGGAACTTATTTTCTTCACATTTAGGTCCCTGAGTCGCGCGTGCGTGACTTCCTGGGTTAATTGCACCAGACCCCCCCAGACTTTCGGGTATTTGCACTTTGGTCCCTGTGCAATGTGTCCCTTCTTTATTTTTGGATAAAATAGCAAAATACCTCCAAATCCAACGAAAATTGGACACATGGATCCTGCCATAGTGTAAAATTTTCAAGGATTTTTGAGGACATTTTTGTTTTCATTTGATATTTTTAAAAATTAAAAAAACCTCCATTTTTGTTACTGTCTAATTTTTAAAGCCACAAAAAAATTAAATAGTGTCTAAAAATTACAAAAAAATTGTCTACTGTCTATTTTGTTGTGTTTGATTTTCTAGCCAATTTTGGCTATCTTTCATTACTGAAAACCACTAAAAATTGAAAAACACTCAAAATTTTATAAAACTTCTAAAAAATAAACAAAAATCCAAAAATAATAAATTAGGTGCCTAAATTTTCCTTGTTTTATTCTCTTTACAGGAAAATTACCTCCCAGTTAATTTGGGGCCTTTAGATATTTTATCTAGGCCCTTTGAGCTCGGCTGGACAATACCTACTGTTTTAGTCACTTTTAGATTTTTAGAAAATTAAATAAATATCAGAAAAATACCAAAAATTCATCAAAAACACTAAAAATTATAAAACGCATAAAAATATTTTTGTTAGAATTTTTGGTTGATTTTTAGTGCATTAAATAAATTGTTGAAGTGTGTTGTTTTCTTGTTTTTATTATTTTCTTAATTAACTAAAAATCCAAAGAAAAAATATAAAATATTTAAAAACCACCAAAAATACTTATTTTATTTTCTTTTATTTCTTTTTGACTACTTCGTAGGCCGCGAGGCCAACCCGTGCTCCTTGTGATCGACCCTGGTCGCTATATCAGGTTAAATTAATAGCAGGACCGCTATTTTGTGTTTGATTGATTTTATCTCTCTTGGTGGTCTATATTTTTCTTGATTGACCTAGCTGAGTGATTGAGGTCACGACGACCGATTGATACCTTTACCTTGGTCATTTGGCCGGTTATCAACCGACCATCGGAGCTGATGATCACCTCCTTGGCTCTAGTGAAGTTCATCCCAGCGTTGTTCTTCCAAATGTGCTCCGCACCATTGGATCGGTCGACCCTCTCCAGATCGAATCCACACCGCCGACACCGCATGCTTTTCAGACCGTTGGATGCCAGGTGTGGCGCATCTACACCCCACATCCCCGACCAGTTCTAAGCGTCAGATCTGACACCTGCGGCGGATCAGGGCCGCACGTTCGTGCCTCCACCAGCGGCCTCCACGTGTCCCCACGTGCTCCTCACGTGCTGCAAGGGTATATTACGCTTTTTACTATGCACTTTTTATGCTTTATGTTTTAGTCTGTTAAATAAAAGTTGTAGTTGGAACCATTTGCACTCTAGTCCCTAGGGTTTCTGGTATTTGCATTTTAGTCCTTCCTGTCTGGAGACATGTGCCTGATCACGTGCACTGTGGTGCTTTTGCATATTTTCTCCTGTAGTTTTTAATAGTTAATATCTGAATGAAAGTTTTCTGAATTTGCACTTATGCCCCTGTGAACGCTGTATTGCTCATGTGCTTGAATTTCATGGAATTTTACAGAGACACCCTTGAACTTTTTGTGCATGTTATGATTTAGTCCTGAAACTTAAACTATTTGCATTTAGGTCCCTACAACCCGTGTGCTTGGTTTTTAATTAAATAAATATCAAATCTACTCCAACAATTCCCAAAAAATTACTAGTAGCTCCTGCTACTGTCTAATATTTTTGGTAAATTTTGTGACACAATTTGATTTTATTTTCTATTTTCGAAAAATAAAAAATCCAAAAAAGTGTGTCTGCCTAATTTAGAAAATCCATAAAAAAATATAAAAATACTCCTAAAAATTCTACAAAAATTCTCGTGTGCTTGTTTTGCTTTGTTTTTATTTCAATAGCAGTTTTGTTTCATTATCCTTTATAAAACCTCTAAAAGTCACAAAAGACCTAAAATCTTATAAAAATCATTAAAATTTTATAAAAATAAAAAAATGTGTTTTCAGTTTCTGTAGTTAGATATTTTTACCTATTTTCACAAAAATGCAACCATGAGATTTTGGGCACTTTAGATATTTTAAAGTCGCCTTTTCATCCAGTCTGTACACTATTTTCGTATTTTGCCTTTCTTTGATTTTTATAAAATCATATAAAAATATGGGAAATTCCATAAAATACCAAAAACACTTGCATATTTTAAAAATATAAAAATATTTTTATCTTGAATTTTTTAGCCTTTTTAGCCTTAATAAAAATTGTTGTAGTGTTATTTCTTTTATTTTCTTATTCATTTTCTTATTAGAAAATATAAAAAAATTTTGCAAATTAAAAACCACAAAAATATGCCTTTTCTTCTTCCCTGATTTCTCGACTACTTCGTAGGCTTGGACCGTGATCCTTGCGTTCGACCTTGGTGGCTATACCCGGTTAAATAAATAGCGAGACCGCTTCTTTAAATTCATGCTTGATAGTTTTTATTGGTGGTCTTAGTTTTCTCGTTGCGTCCCGCTTCGTCGATTAGGGTCGCAACAACCTTGATTGATTTTTGACACTTAACCCTGGTAGGCGGAGCGCTCAACACCTATACATATCCCCCCTATGATCTTTCTTCTCTTTTTGAACCTCTTTTGACCCTGTTTTGGCCCTCCTTATTCGAGCTCCAAATCGAGGGACGTGACAGGTCCCTCTCTAGCTCCTTGGAGATGTAGTCAGGCAAGTCGAAGGGTGTGTTTCACGGCCTCCGCCACACGCCGACGTTGAGGTCCTCGTCGTGGTCTTACGGCCACTGAGGTAACCCTTTTCTTATCTTTTCTAGCTTAGTTTAATCCCTAGATTTTATTCTCGCTTTGGTTTTACCTTGTAATCACATGATTTAGCCATAAACTGCTTCCTAGACCAATTGATCTCCCACCAGATCAGATCCTGGTGCTCCTCCTCCTTGCCTCACCGGAGCAACCACCGCCTCGACCCCCTTCACGTCCATTAGCCCCTCTTATGGTCGAGGCAGTTTTAACTCAACTTTGCTCTACTTCCTGTGTAGGTTTGGATGCCAAAGAACATCTGACAGAGTATTTTGACCCTCATCGTAGATACCTAGAACCTCTAGGCTTCGCCGCCCTCGTTGGCAAACCCCGATGGTCTTCGTCCCATTTTGAGCCCTCTAACAGACAGAGTACCCTTCCAGTAAGGATTTGGGCTGTTTTGGAGTTGCAGCGCATGTCGGAGGAAGGAGAGCAAGCAGGAGGAAGCTTGTGTCGTCGGAGTTCATCCATGTTCTTCCCCATACACCCTTCGCCATCGGATCAAGGCCATGCCCCAGTCTGCACATGGATTGTCGGATATAGAGCATCACAGCCGCATGATCTCGCCCAGAGATCTAATCTCAGACGTCCGTGGGTGAAGCATCATCGAATGTCCCTGTTGCGACACGTGGACAAGTGACGGCATCAGCGCCATTGGATCGTGCTAAGGAGTTGGGGTATTTTGCACTTCTTCCCATCTCACTTTTTGTATTTAATATTTAATGTATAATCTTTCATTTGCTGTTAAGATTTTTTTTTGTAAAATTTATAAAATGACCCCTGAACTTCCTTTATTTGCAAACGAGTCCGTGCCAGCTCATCTCACGTGCAGTCCCATGTGAGGTGGGCATTTTTCAGGCAGGCCCTTGGAGTTTGTTGTATTTTGATTGGCCTTGAAACTTTTTATTTCTTATGTATATTTTTTTGAAAATTGCAGCAAGGTCCCTGCACTTTATTTGTATATATGCTCATGCTAGAACTTGAATTTTTGTGTGTTTGTTGCATTTTTTAAAATATCACTTGTGTTCAAAAAATCCTAAAAAATAGGTGTAGGCTCCTGATCTTTGTAGTTCTACGCCATATTTTTATTTTGTAATTTATGACTTTTAAATATTTATTAAAAATTAAAAATCACAATTATTCCATGTTTGATTTAGAAAACCCATAAAAATATTAAAAATGTTTTGAAAAATTTCCAAAACAATATATTTTGTTTATTTAAGAATTTTTAGTCTTCGGATTAAAAATCACTAAAAATAGAAAAAGAAAAGTCTTAAAAATTGAAAAATCCAAAATCCTTTATAAAAATCTAAAAAAAATCTAAAAATTCCAAAAATATATTTTCTATTCTATAATTGTCTATATATTATTATCTTTATATTAAAATTGATTAGAAGATATTTAGACTCATTTTTCTATTATTAATATTCATTTCAATTTTGACTATTTATTAAATCCCTGATTTTGGATATTTTTCACTTTAAAAATATAAAAAATTAGCAAAATTCACCAATAAAATCACAAAAATAGTAAAAACTTATTTAAAACCTAAAAATAATTAAATATGTAATTTTTAGTTATTTATATATATTATCTATTATTGTATATATAGTCTTATATATATCCTATATTATATATTTCAAAGAAAAAGAAAATACAAAATATAAAAATTTTAAAAGAAAATATAAAAATATAAAATTTAAAATAAAATATAAAAATAAAAAATATAAAAAGTTAATGAAATACATATTAAAACCACATAAAAAATAGACAAAGAAGTACACATCACTGATGAATCTCAGATCCATCACTCTAAAAGGTAATAATTAAGCTCAATTCCCCAAAATTCATTTACATTTTATCCATTATTCTGCATAATTAGTATTCATGCATATATAAATAATAATTACACTTTATCATTCATAATTGCGTAAAATAAGAAGCCAAAAATCCCAGCCCATTTGACATGTAAAATAAGATAGCTTCCCTGATTTTAAATTAATTCATGCTAGCTTCAAATGACATGAAACTATCTCCATTGTGTACATATTACTTACAAGAATAAATAAAAAATACAAAAAAATCACTAACATAAATAAGTGGACCAGAAACCCAAAACCTAATTCTAGGATTTCTGGACTAAAACATTGATATTTTCCTCATACAATGTCTGATTTGATCCTACTCACTTTAAAATAATGTACATTCAATTACATTCAATAAGGCTAAGTTCAAATGAATTAGAGATCATTTGTGAAAGTTGGGTTTTGGGCCTCTTTTGTACATTGTGTATTTTAGCCGTTTTTGACCTATTATTTTATGTACATAATTAACTCATTTTATTTTATTTCTTTTTTATTTATTCTCTTTGATAAAAGTTTTATTAAAATGCATAAAAATCCAAATCTAAAATAAGATTGAAATCAAAGAAACTAACTGAGTCAGAGTGTTCACTAAAAGTCTGTACAAAAGTTGTCGTTTTCGTATTTTATTTTATTCATTCTTTTTATAATTAATAAAAATAAAATAATAGATTAATGTATAATATTTATCCTTGATTTTATCGTAATTTTTCCTTATTTTGATCTTATTTTAAAATTAAAAATACAAAACTCAAAAATCAAGATTTTCTATGTACATAGAGAACTCAAAAATATCACTTTATGTAATTAACTAATTTTGGTTTGTTCCTTCATGAAAGCGGTATATCTCATCGAGATGATCAACTTTTGTGAAGGAAATTTTCAATTTGAGGTCGTTTGCTATTTCTTCCAAATTTATCTTTATCTTTTTATTTCGAATTTTCTGGTGGTGACGCGTGGCAGCTTCTGGAGCCACCACGTGTCACTCAATTTCAACATTTATTTTTCATTTATTTTATTAAAAAAATATTAGAAAAATATAAAAAAATATATAAAAATCCATGCACGTGCCTCCTGCGCGTGTGCCCTGCACGTGCTCTGCCTCCCTCTTTCCCCTTCAAGTCACGTGGCAGAACTTGGGTCGTCCAATCTCGGTCGATTGAATGGTCACTACTTCTCTTCCTCCTCCCGCCTCCTTTTCAGATCTAGGCACTGCTGCCCTCTGCTCGTCACGATGTCGCGTCCCCTTTGGCGCCGCTACCTCCTCCACGATATCACCAATCACTCAACCACCTTCTTCCAATCACACCCGTGTGTCCCCCTCGTCCGATCTCTATCGGATCCCAATCAAATCACCCCAAATATATCATCACCACCGTCGCATCCCTCATCAGATCCTCCCTCAGATCCTCCTCGTTAATCGCCGATCACCCAAATCCATCGAACTCGCAACTGCGATCTCCGTCGACTCTTTATCTCCCGTTATTTAAATGTCATCTCCGCCCCCATCTCAAATTATTTGCTGATAGCCCCAAGTTCGACGAGGAGACGACGACGATAGAGCCGCCTCCTCCACCATCCTCGGTGAGATCCAATGCCTAGCGGCTTTGCTGCATCACGCCCGACCTTCCGTCTCCACATGAGCTCCTCTTCTCCGGCCATCCTCGTGTTGTCGAGCCACCGACCACTCGATCCCTCTCCACCGCGCGACCACCGTCCACTACCTTCCTTCACTGTCATCTTCATCACCGTAGAGATCTCGCTCTGCCTCGATATTTCACCCATCCGCTCCAGGGCACCTATCCACTAAACATCTGCTCATGCATCAACCACTGTCTTCTTGACCACCACGAGCCACCGCCAATGCAACTTCCTCCACCTCCACCTTTGCCTCTCCACCTGCCACGACACTGCTCCGACGCCAACCACTACATTAGAGTCTTTTCTACGCCTCCTGCATCAATCCATCAACTTGCTTTAACAACAAGTCCATGAGCTCATCGCTAGAGTCATTCCTCCGACAGCAGGAGCCCCTACTCCTTCGACATTCACCAGTGTGCCGACAACTTCACCTACTCCTAAGGATCGACCATCGTCATCAACAACCATGTCTGGAGCTGCAGGTCTCAAGAGCAATACATCTAACTCCCAGGGAGGGGTCACGTGTCATCCGACCTCCCTCCTGGAAAAAGTGCAAGAGCCTCCCCCGAAGTCCCAAAGATTCATGCCCAAATCTAGCTACCCAGGGGTCACGTGCTATACACGTGACCACTTGGGCATTTTGCAAAAGCTACCTCTGAAGTCCGCCTAATTCCAGAACAACCCCCGCCATCCGTCGCATGTGCCCCTCTAGAAATTTTGCAAATTGACCCCCAAGGGTCTGGGTAGTTTCTCTTTAGCCCTTCCATTGCATCTTTTTATTTAATATAATTGCAATTAGAGCCCTGATTTTTCTTGTAAATTTCTCTACATTATGGCATAACTGTTGTATTTTTATATATTGTGGTTCTTTAATAATAATTATTCTTATGGAATCTTACATACTTTGCTCGCTCTGCACTCTGAAATTCATTATTAATTAACCATAGACCCAAAACTTGCGAAAAATTCATGGATAGTAGAATTAATTGCATTTAACATCATGCCCAAAAAATGTATTTGCATGCATAATTTGCTCTATAAAAATTATTTTGTGTATTTTTTTAATTGATTTTTAATAGATATTAAATTCAATATTTTTAGGATTTAGGATTTTTCTAAGATATATTATCTAGTATCTTAGATAATTTTATCTTCTGAAAATAAGCAGTTTTAACATTATTATAATTAATTAAATATCATGTTTTGTATTCATTAATTCATAAAATATTTATTTTGCATCTAAAAATTCAAAAAAAATTACAGTGCTTATATTTCATTGTTATTTACATCTTGGCTAAGTTCCATAATTTTTGGACTCCAATTAATTGAAAATTGTATTTTAGTCCCTAAAATTGGCAACATTTGCATTTGCATCCGAAAATTACATAAAAAGTACCAAAAATATTCTCCTCAAAAACCACACATGAAATTCGACATACATAATCCTAAGTTATTCCTTTGCCTCTTTAAGTTCAACGTTGGGACTTGCCCAAGCATAACAAACATAAAACCACTCCGATTAAAGTTGAATAAATTAATTGTGGTTATTTCTTGATTGATTCTGATTACCCACCTACAACGAAATGACAAAATTCGTCTTTAAACGCTTAACAATTCACGCAAACTAAAATAGGGTTTTTACAATTCATCAGATGGCGTCGCTATCGGGGAGGCAAATAACTTAGGATTTTTGTTTAGAAAATTTAAGTGATCGGTTTTCCTTATTCGGGTAGTCTGGCCCCGAAACTTTACTGTAAAATTTCCTTTTTTTTCTGCATTTATTTTATTTTATTATTTTTTAGCATTTATTTTCTTATTTTATTTTTTGATTTTTTTGTCACTCTCTTACACACACTCTCTCTCTCTCTTTTATTTTTTGTGCGAGGAAGCCCCTGGAGATCTCCAATTTCACCAGCCACTCCAGGGTCGCATGTGACCACTGGACACTTTGTAGCTAAGCTCCTTGACGTCCACTTATTTCTAGAACCAGCCCCGCCATCCAAGGCACATGCCCCTTGGAATTTTTGTAGGAATACCCCTCAGGGTGTAGGTAATTATTCCCTAGTCCTCGTACTACAATATTTTATTATTGTAATTGCACACGTACCCTTGTATTCGTTTGTCATTTTGAACCTCTATGGTCATCTTTTTGTTTATAAAAAAATTTTCGTTTTGTAAACAATTAATTCTTTACATAATGCCATGCTTGTGAATTTTTTATGATCTTTGGTTAATTAATAATTATTATTTTAGTGGAAAATTACATATTTTAGCCAATTGACACTCTAAAATTTATAGATAATTAACCATTGCTCGAAATTTTTTCAAAAATTTATGAATCGTAAAATAATTGTATTTAACATCGTGCACAAAAGGAATCATATTTGCATACGTATTTTATTCATTAAAAATCATTTTATGTATTTCATTAATTAGTATTTAATAGGTAAAATCTTGTATTTTTAAGGCTTAGGATTTTTCTGAGATAAATCATCTAGTGTAGATCTTAGATAATTTTATTTCATGAAGGTAGATAGGTTTAATATTTATTATAATTAACTATTGAAATTTACTCTGTTTGTATTCATAAATTCATTATTTATTCGTCTTGTATCTAAAAATTCTAAAAAAAAATTAGTGTGTCCATTTCATCATTATTTACCTCTTAACCAAGTTTCGTAATTTTTGGACATCGTTTGACTAATATTTATTTTCTAATCTTTATATTCAGCCGGTATTGCATTTTGCATTCCAAAAATGCTTTAAAAATATCAAAAAAATACTACCTCGAAAACTACGCATGAAAGTCGATAGACACCAATCTAGGTTGTTCCTTTGCTTCCTTGATTTTGATTATGGGACTTTCCCAGGTAAAATAAACAAAAAAATCACTCGAATTAATTGGATTAAGTTTCTAAGTGATTATTTCTTGTTTGATCCTGATTACCCGCTTACAACGAAATGACAAATTAATCATATTTTAAATGCTTAATTCACACCAATTAACGAGGGATATCCGCCTGATCAATCACATTATTTGCACCTCATTGCCCGATCTACCAGTTTTGCTCCCTGTGTTTGACCTCTACACATACTTGCACCTAATACATCTTTGCTATAGAGTTATAATACATTTTAACTCCATAATTTATTTTCATTTTTTTATATTTATTTTGGGTTAATTGTTGATTGACCCCGGTTTCATGAGCGGTCACTTCAGCGACACTGTAGTTTGCATCTTGTGTAGACTACTTTGAACCCTCATAAAATCCTCATCATCAGACCACTATCCTTAATTTATTTTTGGTAGTTTGAATTCTTACCACTTGGATTAAAGATCTTCAAGTTATGGGCTAATATTCCACTACAGTTTAAAGGAAGAATCCAAATAAAGATCATTAGCATGTATTACAAATTAAGTTGGGATATTTCTCTTAAGAACCTAAAAATAATATAAAGATAACAACCCAAGAGAGTCATGACGCAAAGGGGCTTTAGGTTTTTTGAGTGGTTGTCCAATTCGAACTTGTAGAATAGAAGGAAAAGAGATCAGATTGCACTACCGAGGTCTACTGTTACATATATACATCACATACGGGTTGTCTCTGTGTGATAATTAATGGTTGCTTACTTAATCACCATTTCCATCCTTATAGTGACAAACAATGTCTTGGAACCATTTTGATGTTGCTTCAGTATGGAGTTAAATCCAGAGTAGCCACTCATTCATGTCTAGTAAATGTGAGGAGGATGCAAGTAAAGTATGATTAATAAATCTAGGTTTAACTCTTCTTTATATTAAGCGACCAAAGTACGATTAATAACTTTAGAATAAAGAAAGAGATCATATATAGGTTCCAGGGCATACTTATAAGTTATACTTGTATGCTTTGCAGTTAAATTTAGTGTTTTACTTTGTCAGTAATTGCTTCACTAGATACTCTTTTGATAGCTGATTATGTTTTTAGTAGTTAATATCAAGCTATTTATTAGTGCATGTTTACTTTCCCTATACCATTGTTGTTTATACCTTATTAATTACCACTAGAAATGTATTGAAGGCATATCAACTTAATTTTTAATTATTAAATAATTTATTAAATGGCAATCTATCAAGTTGCACTCTCTCTCTTGATACATTTCACCTTGATATAACATATATAATTTGCTTTACCGAGCTTAGCCTTATTTTAATCTAACTTTGTGACCTAGCTTAACGTAGCTTGTATTACAAGAGGAAGGATCCACATACCTCTGACATGAAATATGAAGTTGGGTGGATGTATCATGTAATAGTTATTGTAATTTTCTTAAATTCAATTATTACACAAATAGAGTCCTCCTAATAATCACAAGGTATACTCTCTTCAATTATATATTGTATATTATTTATGTTTCAAGTTTCATAATTATATTTATTATTATTTGTGATTGGGCATATGGCTTTGATTGTATTCATCATTGGATGACTAATATTAGCAAAACGAAATGATTTATAGAGACTAACGTCTGGATTAGATTTGAATTACCATGGATTGTTATATAACTTTATTATGATCACTACAGGAAAATTCTATATTTGTCACATTCGAAATAATGTTGCAAAAGTGTATTCGCAACGTTTATTTTTTAAAAACGACATTTATTTTATGTCGCTTTTAATGTGACTAAAGGTTGTGCCGCAAATGGTATTTGTGACACATATTTACAAACGTTACAAATAACTAACATTTGCAACGTTTTTGTTTTCGTTGTAATTAAATAGCAACATAAAAATACATGTTGCTATTACAGTTTCTGCAACACTTAGTAATTGACACGAATACTATTGCAACATTTAAATAATTGTTTCATATAGATTTCATTGTAACAAATTTGTTGCCTTGTTGATAATAAAATTGTAACATTATGGAAATGTTACAGTGGTATTACAATAATTACAATAATTGTAATAATTATGGAAATGCTGCATATATTCATGTTTACTATTACAATAATTGTACCTGCAATATTTACAGCCATTGTAGATAACTTGCGTCAATTTCATTATCATTATAAAGAAACTATAGCATCTTAACAAAATACGACAAATCTCAATTATCATCACATATACCAAACCATGATAACATAGCAGTGCAGATGCTTCACTTAACAAAATAGGACTATAAAAGTTACTACCAAAAGTTGTAGTACAAGACAACTTATACAATGAAAAAAAAACTAATTCTAAGCATCCACTACAGGAAAACTAGCTTTTAGTAACATATGAAAGTAACATTTGTATTAAAATATTATGAATGATGAATTATTTGTAACATTTCTAATAAACGTTGGTTTAAATATAGTATTCGTAACATTTTTAAAGTAGCGTCACACTTGAGTGGGTCTTTTGCAATAATAGACAATAAATGTAACAATTAGTTGCTATATTTGCAACACTTAATAACGAATGTTACTAAAATAAATAAATGTAACGTTTGATAGCAAATGTTACAATCGAAAATTTGGCGGAACTAAAGCCCGCCCACTTTTTTCAAGCACAAAAAAGATCGAAAACCCTAACCCTTAGCCCTCCCACCGTCATCCCATTCCAAGTTTCTCCACCATCGACTCCTTAACAAGAAGAAGGCCTCTCGCAAGCTCTTCCATCAGCCACCTTCTTCCTCCGCGTGAGGAAGGTTCCCTGCAGGCTTCTTCCTCCACGTGAGGAAGGCCCTCCACCGGCTTCGTCCTCTGTCGGTCTTCCTCCTCCATACGAGGAAGGTTCCCAGGTCGACAGGCTTCCTCCTCTGGTGATTCTCTTTCACGCAAGACTCCTTTCCGTCGATATTCCTCCACGTCGAGGAAAGTTCTTTGATGGTTAGGTACCTCCTCCGTCAACCTTCCTCCTCCACGCAAAACCCCCTCTCCGTCGGTGACCTTCCTCTTCCGTGAGAAACCCCTCGCCGCCGACCTTCCTCCTCCACACGAAGAGCCGTTCCCAGCAATCCGCCTCTCCAGATTCATGTGATTTCAGTCGTTGTTGTGGTAATGAGTAATTTCTTTATTTTTTCCCACTATTCTGTTGTGCTTCACATATAGATAGGATGCTCATTTATAATTTCTTTATTTTTTCCATTACTCTGATGTGCTTCACGTATGTATATGAGAAGATAATTTTATAAACTCCAGCCCTATGGGAGTGCCCATGGGAGTTTATACAGTACTTTCCTATAGATAAGTCATCCTATTTCCAGTACAAATCAGATCTAAATTCTAAAATATTATAGAAGGATTTAAGACATCCAAAGTTGAGATCCAAATAACACAATTAGTATTCAAATTCTAAGATAGGATAAAAAGGCTTAAAGGCATGTCCATCTATTTTGTAATTTCTTTATTTTTTTATTTTGTTGTGCTTCACATATAAATAGGAGGCTCGTTTGTGCTGTGCTTCACATATGGATACGAGAAGATGATTTTATAAACTCCAGTACTATGGACTCGCTATGTTCTCATGAATAATTTGACTCGCTATGTTCTCATGAATAATTTCGGCCGCTATTCATGCATCATGGCATCTACTTCTTAGTTAAAATCCGTAAACTTAGTTTCATAATTATAAAAGGGAATTTAATGTAAACTTAGGATGGTAAAAATTTCGAAGTTTATATTAATTCACAAGGTAAATATGTCATGTTATATGGCTTATCTAAATATTGTTGTATGACATATCCAAAGTCCTGCATAATTTCTCTCTAATGTTTAATTGCATATTGACATGTCTACAAGTTTTTTTAAGATTACATATATTTGCCGTGTTTATAGGTTTTTGTTTTAATCGTGCTAAACTTACAAATTTGCTTTAACATTTGTGAAAGATGGGCAACGTTTAATACTCTTATTTACCTTGTTAGACTTTGGCAATGACTACTGGAGTTTTATAGTACTTATCGTCTGAAAAGAATGATGAATTAAAATTCTGTGACGATCCATTTACTTTACATTACTTATGAATGGCTGTACACTATTACAGGATACAAAAATGGATAAGTCATGGATGCAAATGAGATTTGTCGATGTCTTTGAATACGATAGAGGAGTGAAGCAGTTTCTTGAATGGGCTTTTCACGAGGATAGGTTCTCTTATAGAGGTGGAATAGATGGAGAGAAAATTCTTTGTCCATGCATAAAGTGTAAGAATACACATTATTATGAACAAGAAGTTGTCTATGATCATCTGATATGTGAAGGGTTCTGGTTACATTATGAGGTTTGGAGTGCACATGGAGAGGAGGCTAGAAATTCATCACATCAAGCAGCCCAAAATGATCCAATTATGGATATGTTATGGGAGACTCAATTCACTCCTACACCTTTTCCCTTTCAAGATCCATTAGAGATTGATGACAGTCAGTTTTATAAAAATTTAAAAGATGCAGAGGAGCCCATAGCTCCAGGATCTAAAGTATCTCGATTGGAGTTCTTGTTAACCATTTTTAGGATGAAAGTGATGCATCATTGCACTAAGGCAATGATTGAAGAACTATTAGAGTTTATTGGTCAAGTTTTGAATACTCCTGATGGCTATCCAACTAATTGGTACAATGCGAAAAAGCGCCTTCGGTCATTGGGTTTAAAGTCTGAGAAAATAGATGCATGTCGTAATGATTGCATATTATATTGGAAAGAGAATCAAGATCTTACTAGTTGTCCTGAATGTAATGTTTCGAGATACAAAGAGATTACAAGTGCCAATGATAATTCTAAGAAAAGAGCAGAAAAAATACTTCGATATTTTCCATTGATACCGAGACTTCAACGTCTTTTCATGTCATCCAAAACTGCTAAGTGGATGTCGTGGCATAAAGAAGATAAGGTGATTGATCCTAATGGATTATTGCGTCATCCTTCAGATGCTGAAGAGTGGATACAATTTGATGAGAAATTTCCAAATTTTGCATCAGAAGCTAGAAATGTTAGGCTCGGTCTCTCCAGTGATGGTTTCAATCCGTATGCAAATATGAACCTTAGCTATACAATTTGTCCGGTAGTAATCGTGACTTATAACTTACCACCATGGATGTGTATGAAGCCATCCTTTATGATGCTCTCCATGTTAATACCGGGCCCAAAAGGGCCTGGAAATGCAATAGATATATATATGCAGCCTTTGGTTGATGAATTGAAGCTGTTGTGGTATGATGGAGTGCAGACTTATGATGCCCACAAAGAAGAGAAGTTCACAATGCATGCGATGTTATTATGGACTATTAACGACTTTCCAGCCTATGCCAATTTATCGGGATGGAGTACGAAAGGGAAACTTGCATGTCCGGTGTGTATGGACAAGACACACAGTATTTGGTTAAATGAGAGTGGAAAGCATTGCTACTTGGGTCACCGTTGATTCCTTCCAATAAAACATAGATGGCGTAGAAATCAATACAATGATAAATTTGATGGAGTATCATCAGGTTCGAAACTTGATTTCGTGCGTGCTTTTGGACTTGACTTGTTGCATCAACAGGAAAGAATTGGGTGTATTCGTCTAGGACGACTTTTTAAGAAAAAGCTCAATGGTGGTTGGAGGAAACAAAGCATATTTTTTCGAGAGTTACCTTATTGGAAACATTTACAGATTCGTCACAATCTTGATGTCATGGATATTGAGAAAAATGTGATGGAGAACATACTTGGAATCTTGGGTTTGTCTGGAAATGCTAAAGATACTTTGAAATCTAGGAAGGACTTGCAACAATTAAATATAAGAAAGGAATTACAACCTATAGAGTTGACTGATGGAAAGGTGAAATTACCCGGAGCCTTGTATACATTATCCTCAGATGAGCGTCAGAAGATACTCTCTTTCTTAGCTAACATTAAGGTCCCAGATGGCTACTCTTCCCAGCTTTGTAGATGTGTAAACATAACAGAGAAAAAGATCTCAGGACTTAAGAGCCATGATCACCATGTCTACATGCAAGTATTCTTACCCTTAGCTATTCGCGGAGTGCTTTCCTCAGAACTTGTACATCCCTTAACAGAGCTGAGACAATATTTCAAAGCTATATGTGTGAAGGTACTCGATCCATCAGCATTATGTAGATTGGAACACGACATCATAGTGACACTATGTAAGATGGAGCAAATATTTCCACCATCATTTTTTGATGTAATGGTGCACTTGACTATGCATTTAGCAAGTGAGGCGAGAATTGCTGGTCCAGTGCAATATAGATGGATGTACCCCATTGAAAGATATCTTAAAAAACTTAAAGGGTATGTCATCAATAAGGCTTCTCCAGAAGGGTCAATTGTCGAAGGATATTTATTTGAAGAATGCATCAATTTTTGTGCGATGTATATGGATGGTATAAATAATCGTTTTAATCGTATGGAGCGAAATTTTGATGGTGGTATGCATGAAGTCAGAAAAGAATATTCGTCAATTTTTTCTTCCAATGGAAGGTCGATTTCAGGTACTATAAGACGAGAATGGTTCCAACAAGAAAGATGTCTTGCACACTACTATATATTAATGCAGATGGATGAGATAGACATATTTTTTGAAGAGTACAAACAAGTATCAAATGAAAGAGATGATATATCGACATTCTTACTTTGGTTTCAAGTGCAAATTGAGCAATTTAAGCAAAATCATGATCCAAGATGGACAATAGAATTGGATATAATATCACGACCTCCGTATTCACATGTTCACTCACATTCATGATATATAGTAAATGGGTTCAGATTTAGAAAGAAATCTATTGACATCATCAAGACGAATCAAATGAGTGGTGTGATTGTTAAGTCGGCTCTTGATTCTGGATTGGAAGGCTATTACGGTGAAATCATAGATATTATTGAAGTTAGTTTTACACATGATCATCGTGTGGTGCTATTTAAATGTGATTGGTTTGATGTGTTCAACGAAGGTGTAGGTTATCGTAAGGATAAGACAACTGGCTTTGTAAGTTTAAAGAAGAGTGCTCGTTTGGCAACTGAGGAACCTTTTGCATTAGCAAGTCAGGTAGAACAAGTTTTCTATGTAGATGACAACGGAGCACGTGGATGGATTATACCCGTAAAAGCGATGCCTAGGGATTTTTATGATGTTCAAGTAGAAGGAATCATTCCAGACTCAGATGCCTACCAAGGTCACATAGGTGATGTTGATACTTCACGCATGCAAGATGATGTAGATGTCAACGTTGTTATTGGTGGAACCAATATTATTGTGAATGAGTAATGGTACAGTATTATATTATTTCAAGATATTTAACATTTTTATATATAATATGTCTAATTGGTCTGAATCACAATGCAGATGGGACCACGATCTGAACGTCTTGTTCGTTCTACGCCGATTGCACATATGGGAGGAACCAAACCGACGGTAATTTGATAGTTTCAATTTTTGTGTATTAACATTCCAAACAGTTTTACTACAGTATTTATTTATTGAGTGTAGTTATTTATCGCATATACATTTTCTTATTTAGCTAAATATTTTCAATTTTAAGAAGTGTTGGATTGCATCATTTATCTATAATATAATGCAGATGGCACCGCGATTTAAACGTCGTGTTCGCTCTACACCGAATGCACCTTTAGGAGGAACCAAATCAACGGTAATTTGATAGTTTTAAAATTTCAAGTGAATATTAAACATTGACATTCTAATAAACAATATATTTGTAATAATATTGCTTCTTTATATTGTTTATCAAGTGAATTTTTTTTGCAGATAACACCATTCTCTGACCAATCTGTTCACTCCATGCCAACTGCTAATGCTACATGTAATCTTCCTATAGAACACATTGAGACTGGTGTAGCTAGAGATCAATCAGAGATGCATGATTCACCTATACAAGATGGTGATGAGGAAAGGGATATTGGACCTTCATCAGGCAGGGGATGTAGAGGACCGTCAAAGTGTCATTACCTTGATCGCTTAGCCGCAGGACAAACATTGCATGTTAGAATTATTGGAGGAGGTGCCGTTGGAGAAAATGCTGCATTGTTTCACAGTTTCTTGGGGAAAGTGGCACGTTTGCGCATTCCTATCTTAACTCGTGATTTTAGAAGAGATGTTTCAGAGGATGTTAAAGCTTCTATTTTACATGATATGGAGGTATGCCATAGATATCAACTGATGTTAAGATTTTAAGAAAAAATTCTAATACTTGTCTTTTAGGGTTCATTTACATGGAAGCGCAATACTGAGATAGATAGACAAATATTGTCACATGCAGGTGATTTACATCGTCGGTATCGATGTGAAATGAAAAAAAAGGTAAACATTTCTAATAAATTGATATTTCAACAGTGTTCTAATATGGTGAATAATATCTCTTAGTTTATTTTCTTCACAGTATTTTGATGAGACGATACCCATATCAGAGCTACGTAAAAGAGTTCCCAAGGAACTTGACGCAATAACATGGAGAAAGCTCGTTGATTATTGGTCTTCTGAGGAATATAAGGTAAATTTATTTGCTTATTGGTTCTCCTCCTTTTTGTTGAGGAGTAACTCATTTTATTTGTATACTTTTCCAAACTACATAGCATTGATAGATCTGCTATTAGTGGAGATCATGGGAGGGGGACTTCCACTTCTTGTAGTATGGTTTCACAATAGAAGCAAATTGGATAAATATGAAGAGATTATGAAGTTTAATTGAACAATTTCTAGACTAAACAATGAAAGAACATATTAGTTTAGATAGTCAATTTGGATTTAAGTATTCAATGTTTATATTTATTTTTAGGTAAAGGCAAGCAAGAATCAGAAAAGTCGAGCAATGGAAGTAAATCCAACCCATCGAATGGGTAGAAAAAATACCCACCAAAAACAAGATGAGTTTGTATGTATTAAGTCAGGTATTCATGTCTATTCTAATTCTATATTTTTCTTTTGTCTATAACCTTATCTTTTTCTTCATGCAGATGAAATTGAATTCTTTTGAGCCATCACGAGTAGAAACGTTTCTTTTGACTAAGAGTCGTGAGATTAAAGGTGTGAGAACGTGGACATCTCAGATCCATCAAAAAGAACATGTAAGTAAATTTTGAAGATAAATTTATTATTTTGTAAATATTATAATTTTTATATGAATATCCAGGAGGAAATGGTAAGTCTGATGTCTCCTTCATCTACTGAGAACGAGGATGGAACACCTGTGGTAGCACTCTCTCCAGATGAAGCTTTTATGAAAGTTAAAGGACCCGAGCCTTTTGGTCATGTTCGTTGTGGAGGTCGTGGTACCACTCCTTCTCGATATTTTGGTGTTCAAGGTGGCTCTTCGAGTAAAGAGGTTATTGAACTTCGCAGTAATGTACGGAATTTGACAGAACAAATTGCTTCAATGAATAAAGGACATGCATCCCTTATGCACCAAATGACAGAGCAACAACAAATGTTTGAGAAACAAATGGCAGATCAACAGCAACAGATGGCAAAGCAAATGATGGATATGATGGAGGCTCGTCGTCAAGAGATGAAGGATCTCGTATCAATGATGTCAAAGGAAAAGGACATGTCTTCTCAAGCAAGTGATAGTGCTCGTAACAATGATGAGTCTAGCGATGATGATGAGTACTATTCGGAAGATGCTTAGAAATAACTTTTTTATTATATATGCGATCTTTTACTTTAAAACTTAGAAGTGACTTTTGTATAATATAAACATTTGCACTTTTATGTCATTAAGGTTTATTATGAGTAGTGATGATTGTGGTTGATTATTTTAAATAGATCTTATCTTTTCACTTGTCAAAAGATACATTTGATATTTGCATTATTATTGTTGCAATCATATTTGATATGATACTAAAGGTATTACCAATAGCAGATAATTATGATAATTGTGCATAAAAACTCATTTGAAACAAGGATCAAACATTGGCAATAACCACGATTCCAACATTCTCACGGTGCTGCTATTTTATTACCAACGAAACATAAATGTTACAAAAACCTATAAATGCAATATTTGTTTAAATGTTAGAATAATATTTGTATCATTCTACAAATGTAGCTGATGAATCCACGATTCATCGCCTTTATTCTTTTATTTTAGCATCGTTTCCTTAGTCAAATACCTGTAAATAACCACTAATTTCATAAAATTACCATTTCGCATGCATTTGTTAATTATTCATTTTTAACACTTTTTGTAAATAAATAAAAGAATAAAGAAGAAAAGAAAAAGAAAAGGAGGTATTTATGCAATAAATACAGACTGACCCAAACCCCGAGAGAAGGTCAAGACTTGACCTGATCGACCAGGAATAAAGTAGGGGGAGATAAGGTTGTCTGTCAGAAAATCCAAAAAATATCTTGTACATATTTTTCATGTATATTTGTATAAAACTTACATTATTTTATTTGTATATAATTTGACCTAAAATCAATTATTTTTGTAAATAAAAGTTGTAAATAAAACTATGTTGTAAATAATAAAAATTTTTATAAAATAAAATATTGTATATATTGTAAATAAATACACCTAGAAAAAGCCGTAGTGCGATAATTGAAACATCAATTCCGGCTCCATATGAGCTCAAATCGAACCAAACTCACTTCCATAATACTATAAATTAAATTATCTTTCAAATGGCTATGGTTTCGTATTTTTTGGAGTTACAGTTAAAAAGTCGGTTTTCTGGGGTGTATTGTGCAATTTACCCATATATTTATTGTATATATTTTATATTTTATTTATTTTATATAATGTATATATTATAAATATTGTTTTCAATAAAAATAAAAATTAGAAAAAAAATAAATAATAATAAAAAAATCTTGTATAAAAATTATTTCCTTATTTGGACCTATGTACATTATATCTTATGTATATAATATATGTATGCCACTAACTTCCATTTATAAAATCCACCAAAAAAATTTAATTACCTAACATTAATTAATTATTTTAAATTAATTCTGAATTATTTATTTAATTATTTGATTGATTGATTTGATTTTGTAACGTGCCTTATATATATGATTTGATTGCATGCCCTTAATGGCCACCATTAAGGTGGCCAATTAATTTCTAATTAATTTATTAATTTATTTAATTTATTAATTTCGAATTTCGTAATTATTTAATTAATTAATTTATTAATTTAATTAATTATTTTAATTCACACAATCAACACCTTCCATTTTTGTAAATATCTCCATTTCTGACCTTCGTCTTCTTTTTAATGGGCTCCTCCTCCCTCATTTCTTCTTTGATCAATCTTTGGAGAGAGGAGCCCGACCTCCGAGAAGCTACTCATCGAAGAAGGGTGCTTAGCCTCCGAGCCGTCCGGTGACAGCGTTCGGTCGTCGTCGAGGCCACAATAGCATTTCCAATCTCAAGGTGAGATCCCAACTTTATTTCCTGTTCTTTTTCGTAGGTAATCGTAGTTCTAAATTTTGCTCCTAGTTTATTAGTTGTTAGATCTTTACAAATCACCAAATTTTCCACCACACTTTGATCCGCCCTCGAAATCAATTTACCATCTCATCATCTGATCTCACCATTTTCACTCTCTATCTCGCACAATCTCTCACCTCCGATCACGCACGGTGGTCGGAGTGTCGGATCTCTCTTTCGCATCGCCGAGATCCATCCCCATTCATGGTTCCTATATTTGTGCATAAATAAAAAGAATAAAAAATTTATCTTTTCGGTTGTTTGTCTCTAACATCTGTTTTGCAGGAAAATCAAAATAAAAAAAACATATATAAAATAAAAAATAAAAAAATTCCTTTCCCTCTTTCTATTTTTATTTACATTTCCTGTATAAAAAGAAAAGAAAACAAACAAAAAAAATATACATTTTTTTTTGCTTCTAACATTGATGCAGGTCACAGATCAATAAAAAAAACAAAAAAAAATAAAATTTTCAACCGCCCTCCAGCGCCGGTCGCGCCTCCGCGCCTGTCCACCGCCTTCAGCGGGCGGCGGCGCCGCCCCGCGTTCCCCACCAGGCCGCGGACCCCTCCACCCTCGCACGGCCGCGCGCCGGGTCCCGTCAGCCCGAGCCCAGGCGCCGCAAGCCCCCTCCTCCAGAACCTCCTGCGGCTGTGCCGGACCCCCCCCTCCCCGCGCGCGACCTGCTCTGCTTCTCCAACCCCCACGCGCGACCAACCTATAGCCGCCCAGCACCTGCCACGCGCGAAGGCGCCTCCCGCGCACCTCCTTCCACGTGCGGAAGCCCCGCTCTCCAGGACCTGCGCGCCCAGGCCGCGCGACCTCGCCCCGCGCGGCTCCGTCCTCGAGCGGGCGGCGCCGCCCACGCGAGCCGCCTCCGCGACCTCCAGCTTAAAGCCACTCCGCCCCGCACAGCCCCCTCGCGACAGCCGCCTCTCCTCGACCCCCTCCATCGGTGGCGGCAACCCTTGTGCCTTCCCCTTTTGTGGAAGAAAAGAACGAAGCCCTAGAGGACCTCTTCTGATTAAAATATTTGGTCAATTGCATTTTGTCCTCTGAAGGTTTTCGACAATACGGAAACGCCCCTGCCAGAAGTCTTACATGCTCCTTACTGGGTAATTTGCGAATTTCATCCTGCAGTTATCTATTGTTATTTTATTATGCAGAGACTTTAACTATTTACAATTAAACCCATGTACTGCAGACATTAATTTGACATGATCTTTTGATTGGAATAAATATTTTTATGCTAGCAAAAATTCTCAGAAAATTTGTGGATACTCTTGATATGCATGTGAACATTGTATAAAATCTTCATGGCATTTTGACTTTATTTGGTATATTTAAAAAAATCAAAAACATTATCTTTTTGCATATCTCAACTTTGAAAATTCATAAAAATCGAAAAAGTGCCTAAAAATTCCACAAAAATTCATGTAGCTGTGTTTTGACTTGTTTTATTTTCTGGCCATATTTTGTACAATTTTCGTTTATAAAACTCCAAAAAAAATGCGAAAAATGAAAAATCTTTAAAAAAATGTAGAAAATTGTAGAAAAATCCAAAAATTCTGATTTCAGTTTCTTTTTGTAGATATTACTTTGCACTTTGTCTTAAAAATAATTTCAGGATTTTTGAGCACTAAAAAGGTTTTTGACTTGTAAAATAATCCTGATCGTCCATTGTTTGCTCTGTTTTCCACTATTTTCATTTTTATAAAATCACAAAAACATTTTCTTTTCTTTGATCATTTTGAAAAAAATACAAAAAGATTGTGTGTGCTTTTATCCCTTGTGAATATTGTGCTTGTTTTAAAAATACAAAAAAAATATAAAATTCAAAAACCACAAAAAAATTAGCATTTCTGAAAATTGACTACTTAGTTTTTAAATCGTGCTCCTTGTGTTCGACCCTGGTCGCTATACCAGGTAAAAAGAATTGCGAAAGACCGCTTACACATTTCTTGTTTGATTTATCTTCTCTTGAGTGGTTTCATTTATTTTTCCGTTGACCGAATCGTGCGGTTGAGAACAACGACATTTCTGATATCATTTATCCTCTCTTAACCGCAACGAATTTCGGCTCATCAGAATGGCGTCGTTGCCGGGGAGCACGGCTTTGTAGTCATTTTTCATTTTTCTATTTTTGTCTCTCTATATTATAATTGTTTTTTGACATTCTCTCTTGGATTTTTGTGCGAGGTACTGCTTGGACGACTTGGAGTTTCTTTTTAAAGGACCCGCGCAGGAGGAAGAGAGAGAGGAGAAGAAATTTGTATTCTTGAGAGAGAGAGAGAACAACAATTATTGTAATAACTTAGACTTTGGACTTGTGGACTTGAACTTTATCCGGGGTCTGTTTCGCCAAGTGCCGGTGCACTTGGGGGACCTCACCGTTGTTTTTCGCTAGTTTTGTTTTCTCGCATTTTTTTTATTTGATTCACGTGATTTTCGAGCCCCTAGCCTTAGGATTTTCTCTTGCTTGTGCCGTAATTAGTAGGGTCCCCACACTTAATTATCTGCATGTTCCTATAGTGCGCTTAATTGGACCTACTAATAATCAATTAATAAAAATAATCGACTCATCTCCTTCGTAGCCTACGTGCCGCAGTCCACCCTGTAAAGCGCTTTCTCCTACCCCCGATTTGTCGGGCAGAGGAGGGGTGGGCCAAGACCGGACCCTTTGGCTTGGAGGTCGGTGATCGATTAGATGGTTCTGCGAGTAGAACTTGCTCATCTAGGACTCGGATTTCCGCTTGCATCATTTAGCTAGTTTTATTTCTGTATTTAAATTTCTACGCGGATCATATTGCATGTAGAGTGCTGGAGTAAGGTACGCATTTTCTATCTCTGCATGCATCATAGTTTTTGACCGTGCATTGGCATTTTCGACTTCCTCCCCCTGTTTCTTGGATTCTAATCATTCAAAGAGGAAATCGGAAAATTCGTTAGGCGTTGTTTATTTCTTAAAAAAAATCTAAAAAAGAGAAAGCAATAAAATCTGGGACTGCTAATGCAAACTTGACCCTAAAACCCACCTCATTTAAAAATATTTGTTTTGGGGAGAGTCACCCCCTCATTGTTTGGTTTGCTTGAGCGAGAGAGTGACCCGAACACTAGGATAGAGCCACGCCTGAACTTCCGTTAGACTACTGGTCTTAGAGTTAGTCGTTCTCCAGTGAGGATCTCTCCGGTAACCGGTAAAGCGGACCGTGACGTCCTTAACAGAGCGGGTTGATCGGGTAGCCGGTAAACGGTCCGCAACTTGTACTGGCTGGGAAAGATCTAGCTTTGGGATTGGGCCAGTCTCCTGGGAGCATCGGGTTCCTAACAGCTCGCTTAATCGCTCTGCAAGATTGTTTTATCACCTAACTTAAAATAGACAAGATTAACGACCGATCCTTTACGGTCATCAGCTCGTGTTGAGTAGGTGAAATTGGGGTTTGACTTCTCATCTTGTTTGCTTACCAGATCTCATCCACGATCATCCCCACATCACGATGATGGGAAGGAGATCCCTTAGGTTGCCTCTGGCAGCACCGCTATCAAGCACTCCTCCCCATTCATCTAGGGCGGTTTCGGAGAGCCAAGACCCGCTCTCCGAACCTGAGTTCACTACCACCCTGTCCCCCCTCGACCACCCTTCTTCCACCAGTCCTGAGATACCTGTGCATCAGAATACACAGTTATTTGTTAACTTGACGGCACCTAAGCCTGGGTCTTTTACCTTTGCAGAGACCCACAACATGGCCAGCAGTGATGGACGAACTGATGGACAGCCCCAGAGTACCACTTATGTTCTAGATCAGGGCGCCATCAACAACACCTTGTTAGCCTCCTTAGAGACGATGCAGCGACAGATTCGAGATCAAGGAGCATTCATGGCAGAGGTTCGTCAGGAATTAGCACATATGCGAGCTGACAGAGGAGAGAATAACCGAGGAGGTGGTGGAGAGATTCTAGAGTTTGGAGGAGGATCAGACGGAAACCCGGAGGACCAGCCGGAGCAAGCTAGGCAGCCACGACCGATGAGGCAGTTACACAACCCGGCTGCAACTTTGACCCATCGATGGATTCAGCTCCCTGAGATCCTGGGTGATTTCAAGCTTCCCCCCCAGACCATTCAGCTTTTGCCCAAATTCCATGGGCTAGCCACCGAAGAGCCGCATCTATACCTGCAGGAGTTTGAGATGATCTGCAGCACTGTCCACGACAGATATGTGGACGAGGACACTATCAAAATGATAGCATTCCCTTTCTCCCTGGCCGACAGAGCAGCCAATTGGCTGAAACATTTGGGGAGATTTGTTACCACTTGGGAGCAACTCCGGACCGAGTACTTAAACAAGTACTATCCACTCGGTCGGACCAACGCAGCACGAGCTCTGATCAACAACTTCTCCATGATCCCTAATGAACAGTTTAATGAAGCGTGGGATCGATTCCGTGAGCTCATTGACCGGTGTCCACACCATGACATATCCAAGCCCAATCTCGTCCATAGCTTCTTTTGTGGGCTAACACCGGAGCTGCAGGGGCTTGTCAACGCTTCTTGTAGGGGTTCCTACTTTGCCAAGGACGAAGACCAAGTCTGGGCTATTTATGAGGAGATGGCTGAAAATTACTCAGTGATGTCCCAAACTAGGCTCTATGCTCAAGGAAAACCCCAACCCCATGCCGTGTCCTATCATAGGATATCACGGGTTGATGCGGGTCCACCCATTTCTTCATCAGCAGCAGCAGCCCAAGCAGAATCTTCAGCTGCTGACATGGGTATTATCAGTGAGAAGTTGGACCGCATTGAGATAATAGAGAAGAAGTAGTGCCAAGGCTTGACACAGATAGATCAATTGGCACAGACTCTTAGTGACCTGAAGACCCACATCTTGTGTCTCCAGGAGGCACAAGAGGCTTCTCAGCCTCGTTCCAGGTCACGAGCTGATCCCACCAGCAACCGCTCTTCCCAGCACTCTGCCCAGTACCACCAGGTTCACCACATTCAGGCAGAGCCGGTTCAGCAGTTGCAGCAACACTACTCTCAGCCACCACCATCTCAGGACACTCAGATGGTGATGTATCAGCCGGATCAGCCACTGGCAGTTCTTCCCCCTTTTCCATACGAGCAGGAGCCGTTGATGGAAGTCAACGGGATTTGGTATGACCGGCAGCAGCCCGGGATACGCCGGGATCATCCTGGATTCAGGTGGTCCAATGGAGGTACCTCATCCCAGCAGCAGCCTCCAGCTCAGGGTGGACAGAGCAGCCAGCAGCAGCAGCCCCATTACTCCCAGCCACAGCAGCACTTCCAGCAGGGTCCTCATCCTTACCATCAAGGACAGCAGTGGAGGCAGCAGCAGCAGCCTCAACAGTATTCTCAGCCTCCCCCTCAGTTCCAACGGGGGAACCCATCTGGTTCTCATGCACCTGTCTATGAGAACCCGGCCCTTGATGACCTCGCCCGCTTACTCACTGACCAGCAGGCAACCTTCCGGCGAGAGATGGATGAGTTCCGGCAGGAAATGAGGGAGATAATCAAGGGAAAAGCCGCCATACCCGCTCAGATTGAGCCTAACCCGAACAATCTGAAGAGGAAGTCTGAGCAGGTACAGTTTACAGAGGCCACCACTCCTAGTGATATTTTGAATGATATTTCTTCTCCCATATTTGATGCTGATTTTGTAAAACTTAGGAGCGGTAGAAGGCCAGTCGGCGACGCCTCGTCTGAACGACAACCCATTGATGATTCGAGAGCGTCAGACGAGGAGGATAGCGGTGCTGATGCCGCTGATGATGTTGATGATGGTGGTGCTGAAGCCACCAAGGATGATGATCCAGTCGACGGTACTGATGCCGTCATTTCTCCAGATGCAGTTAGTGGTACTGATGCCACTATTAGAGGTCATGCTGAGCCAGAGTGCGGTGCTGATGCCGCAAAGACAGATGCCGTGGGTGGTGCTGATGCCACCATTTCTAGTCCTGTTGTGTTGCCTCATACCTATGTATCTCAGGACATTATCAAAAATAACAAAAAAAATGAATAAAGGAAAGGTTTCTTTATCTACTCAGAGTCCATATGTGTTGCATGATCACTCTTGTATGGATTCCAGTCCTTCCCAGCAGCAGGAACCTCTTCCTGACCCTCTATCTGAGGAGGGTCCAGCTATCCCTTTCCCTCAGGCACTCCGCTTAGGGCAAGGGAAGAAAATGAAAAATCAAAAAAATTCACAACAGTTGAGTTCAGCCAACAGATGATTGACAGATTCCATATCCAGCTGACTCTACAGGAGGCATTAGAGCACATCCCTCTCTTCCAGAAGCACTTGAGAGAGAAGACCACTGTACATAGGAAGAAGAGGAATGCAGAAATCCATGTGCTGACACGTGACACTTGCTTCGCTATACAAAATAAATTGCCAGCCAAGAAACCTGATGCAGGAGCTCCGTATGTCAGATGCCACATTCATGAGCAGCAATTTGATCGTACTCTTTTGGACAGCGGTTCTTCGATTAACCTCCTTCCGGCTGCCTTACTCGATCGATTCGAGTTTGGCCCTCTTAGACAGAGCAGGACGATCCTTCAGTTTGCTGATAGATCTGTAAAGAGGCCGAAGGGGTTACTTAAGGACGTTGTCGTCACAATTCAGGGCCTGAAATTCCCCGTGGACTTTGTTGTATTGGACATGGAGATCCCTGAACGTGTGATCGATGCCCCCATCATTTTAGGAAGACCATTCTTGGCCACAGCCAAGGCGGTGACCGACCATGATAGTGGGAAGGTATACTTTCGCATCGAGGGAGAAAGTGTACAAATAGAGACGATCGAGGAGACACGATCTAAAGATTCAGAGTGCTCAGATCAGATGACCGACTCAGAGCGAATGACAGATGCAGAGCTAGACATCCACCATGAGTGTGACTTTGTGATTACAGACGACGAAGCAGTTTGGGCAGATCCCGCATCACGAGCTCTTGCCACATCCTCAGATAGTGAAGATTCACATATCATGGCAGATGAGAGTTCGGAGAGCACACTCATGGCACAGGATACAGTAGAGGCTGATTACCATGATCAAGATAGCGAAGACGATTCTATCTCATGCGCTTCAGATTCAGATTCCTCAGACACAGACACCAACTTTGATTGGAAGGAGTTAGGTGAATATTTACCGTGTCTGGTGCCTGCAGAACCGACAGCTAGGACGGAGAGTGAGCCAGGACAGCTGACAGATATACCAGCAGAGCCATCTTCGTCAGATTTACCATTGCGAGAGTTCTCACACACAGATCTGGTAGAATTCACTCAGACATTTCAGAAACCGGATTTACCAGCTCCCACTTGTCCAGAATTGAAGACCTTACCGCAGAACATGAAGTATAGATTCCTTGCAGGAGAGCCAGATATGTTCCCAGTCATTATCTCAGCAGATTTGACTGAAGACCAAGAATCTCGTCTGATGGAGGTTCTTGAAAGAAACCGCAAGGCAATTGGATGGAGTGTGGCTGATCTCCAGGGGATAAGTCCGGCCCTGTGCTCCCACCACATTTATCTCGAAGAAGACGCCAAGCCTTCGCGTGAGTTCCAACGAAGGCTGAACCCGAATCTTCAAGAAGTGGTTATGAAGGAAATATCTAAGTGGTGGAGCGTCGATTTTATCTACCCCATCTCTGACTCTAAGTGGGTTAGTCCATTGCATGTGGTACCCAAGAAGACGGGTATCACCACAGTTGTGAACTGGAGAGGAGATAGCCACCCGAGTACCCACTTCTTGGAGGGTCTGTGTGGACTACAGACGATTGAATCAGGCCACCAAGAAGGACCACTTCCCGCTACCATTCATAGATCAGATCATTGAGAGATTAGCTGGGAAGAGTTACTACTGCTTTCTGGATGGGTATTCGGGATACAATCAAGTGGCCATAGCACCTGAAGACCAAGAGAAAACAACGTTCACCTGTCCGTTTGGGACGTATGCTTTTCGACGGATGCCCTTTGGATTATGTAATGCCCCAGCTACATTTCAGAGGTGCATGCTCTCTATTTTCTCGGACATGGTTGGTGAATTTTTAGAGGTCTTCATGGATGATTTCTCGATTTATGGTGACAGTTTTGATGCATGTCTTGAGTACCTAGACCGAGTACTTCGGCGCTGCATTGAGGTCAACTTAGTCTTGTCTTGGGAGAAGAGTCACTTCATGATGACTCAGGGGACGGTCCTTGGCCACATCATCTCCAACAGAGGCATGGAGGTCGACCCGACCAAGGTGGATATCATCAAGAAGCTCAAGCCACCGTCCAATATACGACAGTTGCGGTCTTTTCTGGGGCATGTCGGTTTTTACCGACGGTTCATACAGGACTTCAGCAAAATTGCCCGACCGCTCACAGATTTGTTGACAAAAGACACTAAGTTCCTTGTAGATGATAAGTGTCTTGCATCATTTGAGACTCTCAAGAATCTAGTTGTCGAGGCTCCTGTCCTTCAGCCGCCTGATTGGTCTCTCCCGTTCGAGATCATGACGGATGCTTCTGATTTTGCCATAGGGGCTGTGCTAGGACAGAGGAGAGATGGAGCGCCTTATGCCATTCACTACGCTAGCCGAACAATGGATGCCGCTCAGCGGAATTACACAGCCACAGAGAAAGAGATGCTAGCTGTAGTCTTTGCCTTGGATAAGTTTCGATCTTACATTCTTGGATCTAAAGTGACTATCTATACTGACCACACCGCCATCCGATACTTAATGGCAAAGAAGGATGCCAAAGCCAGATTGACCAGATGGATCCTTCTACTCCAGGAGTTCGATATAGAGATTAAGGATAAACCTGGAGTTAAAAATGTTGTGGCAGATCACCTCTCCCGTTTAGAGAACCTTGAGGATTTGGATCAGATTACACCTATTACAGAGACTTTTCCAGATGAGGCGATCCTTGCAATCACCTCACTTCCATGGTACGCTGATATTGTGAATTACCTTGTCACGAAGAAGGTCCCACAAGATTGGCCCAGACAGCGACTTGAGACCTTTCTTGCAAAAGCCAAGTCGTACCATTGGGAGAATTCCACTCTTTATCATGAAGGAGGGGATAGCATCTGGAGACGGTGTATTCCTCAAAAAGAGCAACATAGTGTCCTCACCTATTGCCACAAGCTTGAGGCAGGAGGACATCATTCTGGGAGACGGACATCACAGAAGGTGCTTCAATCCGGCCTTTGGTGGCCTACCCTCTTCAAGGATTCAGATGAATTCGTGAAGAGGTGTACTGACTGTCAGAAAATGGGCACTTGTGGACAGAGAGATATGATGCCGATGCAGCCCATTCATTTCTGTGAGGTTTTTGACGCATGGGGCATCGATTTCATGGGCCCATTTCCTAAGAGTCAGGGATTTGAGTATATCTTACTTGCTGTAGATTATGTGAGTCGTTGGGTTGAGGCCATCCCCGCCCGAACCACAGATGCTAATACCGTTTGCAAATTCTTGAGGAAAAATATCATTTTACGGTTCGGGGTACCTAGAGTGTTGATATCAGACGGGGGGACTCATTTTATCAATGACAAGGTAAGGGCCCTTGCTAACGAGTTCAGCATAGATCATAGAGTTGCCACTCCTTATCATCCACAGACGAATGGTCTTGCTGAGGTTCTAACAGGGAGATTAAGACTATATTGCAGAAGGTAGTCCGCCCAGACCGAAAGGGATTGGTCACAGCTTTTAGACTCGGTCTTGTGGGCATTCGGACATCCTTCAAGACTCCATTGGGTACATCTCCATTCCGACTCGTTTATTGGCAAGCCGTGCCACTTACCAGTTGAGCTGAAGCATAAGTCACTATAGGCTGTTACGGAGATATTTTTGGATCCAGAGAGTGTAGGAGATCAAAGAAAGGCAGAATTGGCAGCCCTGGAGGAACTTAGAGACACAGCATTCTCGAGTAGCCTACAGTATAAGGAACGAGTAAAGATATGGCATGATTCTCACATCAGCCATAAGCAGTTTGAACAGAATCAGAAAGTATGGTTATTCGATGCAAGGCTAAAGCTATTTCCAGGGAAGTTGCAGAGCAAATGGAAGGGACCATACTTGGTCCGGAAGGTGCACGACAATGGCAGCATTGATATATCTGAGATGTCATCTGAATCCACCTTCCGAGTTAACGGTCAGCGCCTGAATCCATATCTAGATCATGAACCGCTGATCGTCGATGTTGCCCCGATTCATTTTGAATGCGATGTAGTCTTTGACTCACATCATTTGCATCTCATGCCTGATTTTCACTTTCTCTCGCAATTGTATAGATCCAGATGTCCATATCACACACTCTTTTGTCTAAACACCCCATTTCCATCTTATGATTATGCTATACTTAGGGTGTACTTTACCCTAAGTATAGGGGGGTGTCAGACGTTTGATTATTCTTTTAATTCTTTTTTACCTCTGTTGTGCTGCCTATACTTAGGGATATTTTACCCTAAGTATAGGGGAGGTAGACTCTGTATATTCATCTCTTCGGTTTTCTCTTTGTTTACAGTCTGCTATACTTAGGATTACTTGATCCTAAGTATAGGGGATCACCGACCTCTATTGATTTTATTCTTTTATTCGTTGTTGTAGTATACTATTATTTTCACTTTTCTATACGCGGCACGAGTTATGTCTTTCTTTCCAGCTCTTTGATCACTATGAGGACATAGTTCGAGCTAAGTATAGGGGGGTGTCGTATATATATATGTATATATACTTTAGCCATAACTCGTACTTTCATACATTATTTTTATATGGCTAAAACACAGTGTAAATACTCAAAAAACTCAAAAAAAATGATGAATAAAAAAAATCAATTAAAAAAACCACTCTGTATATACTTGTATAAATGACTCAATTTGTAAATTCTTGCATCGCATTCTTGTGAAATAATCATCTCACTCTTGTGTAAATATGTATTTTATTCAAAAAAAAAATCTTTTTGTATATATTTGTATATATTACTAACTATTTTGAAAAAAAAACTTTTTGCATGTGCATCATCATTTTTCAAAAATCCATAAAAATTTCAAAATCTTGAAAATTGTTTCACAAAAAAGTTTTGTTTTCTTTTCTTTGCATGTACATATTTTCTTGCATTTGCATGAGCATTTTTCAGGATGATTTTGACTATTAAACTAAGTCTGGAATAAATTTGAAGAATGGAGCTTAGTTGGACCTTAATCCACTTAATTTCAGAGGAACCTTATAAGATTTGGAGTTAAGACTTTTCAGGTCCTAGTGACTTAATTCTTTGAGTCCATAAGACGATGTTCACATGTCATCTTGATGAGTCTAAGTAGAACAATTAACAACACACACATGATTCTTTCAGACCGTGGCTTACCTTGGACACTGCACTTTACACGTAGCTCTTCATGGATGAGGTAGTGAAGGAGCAGAATCTTTTGGCTTGGGGTAGCATACGAGGGTAGTACATCTAGGCGGAACCTCTCATCCTTCTCTAGGGAGGGAAGTGCGTCTCAACCTAGTCTGGTGATGTTGAGGTCTAAAGACAGGAGCTGTGGGGTTGCAATAATGCTTCAAAAGAGGGATAGTCTACTGGCTCAAGAGGAAAAACTCCTTATGTACATGTTGCACCTTGTATATATTTCAAAAAAAAAAAGGAAGCAAAATCCCAAAAGTGAACAGGCCTGAAAGAAAAATAAAATGCCTGTAAAAAAAAAAGAATAAGAGCTTCAAAGTCATATATTTTATGAGCTTGCAGCGGGTGACATGGCTACACTGGTCATGCATCCAATGGATAGGTAACTACACTGGTTACCGTCCCATTCTCTTCTCCATCCCCTCTTCTTGAGCTGGTTGTACTTGAACTTAGAAGGGAATATCCCCGCTCCTCGAGGGAAGAGTTGCCAGATCGGGTTATTGAGTTACCTTGCTGAGAGAGGCTGAATCTTTGTTACTTCTGAGATGAGGAGCTATATTTCACTTACACGTACAAGTAAGAATTCATAGTCATAAGAATTTGTGTCTGTAGACTTGTTCTGATATGACTGTTGAGGAGACCTGAATAGGAGTCTTATGGAACTTAGAGGCTATTAGGTTTTAAATCCATGTCCCATTAAGGTTCCGACACATTAATAATCCAAAGGTCCGACAGAGCTCCAGACTACATTTTTATGAAGATAAGTTTGAAAGTCAATATTGTTCTAACTTCTTTCCTTTTTCTTTTCTTTATTTTCATTTTCACTTATTTTCAAATAAGTGTTTGCTAAGGGACTAGCAAAGGTAAAGTATAGGGGAATGATGAATCCACGATTCATCGCCTTTATTCTTTTATTTTAGCATCGTTTCCTTAGTCAAATACCTGTAAATAACCACTAATTTCATAAAATTACCATTTCGCATGCATTTGTTAATTATTCATTTTTAACACTTTTTGTAAATAAATAAAAGAATAAAGAAGAAAAGAAAAAGAAAAGGAGGTATTTATGCAATAAATACAGACTGACCCAAACCCCGAGAGAAGGTCAAGACTTGACCTGATCGACCAGGAATAAAGTAGGGGAGATAAGGTTGTCTGTCAGAAAATCCAAAAATATCTTGTACATATTTTTCATGTATATTTGTATAAAACTTACATTATTTTATTTGTATATAATTTGACCTAAAATCAATTATTTTTGTAAATAAAAGTTGTAAATAAAACTGTGTTGTAAATAATAAAAATTTTTATAAAATAAAATATTGTATATATTGTAAATAAATACACCCAGAAAAAGCGTAGTGCGATAATTGAAACATCAATTCCGGCTCCATATGAGCTCAAATCGAACCAAACTCACTTCCATAATATTATAAATTAAATTATCTTTCAAATGTTGTGGTTTCGTATTTTTTGGAGTTACGGTTAAAAGTCGGTTTTCTGGGGGTGTATTGTGCAATTTACCCATATATTTATTGTATATATTTTATATTTTATTTATTTTATATAATGTATATATTATAAATATTGTTTTCAATAAAAATAAAAATTAGAAAAAAAAATAAATAATAATAAAAAAATCTTGTATAAAAATTATTTCCTTATTTGGACCTATGTACATTATATCTTATGTATATAATATATGTATGCCACTAACTTCCATTTATAAAATCCACCAAAAAATTTAATTACCTAACATTAATTAATTATTTTAAATTAATTCTGAATTATTTATTTAATTATTTGATTGATTGATTGATTTTATAACGTGCCTTATATATATGATTTGATTGCATGCCCTTAATGGCCACCATTAAGGTGGCCAATTAATTTCTAATTAATTTATTAATTTATTTAATTTATTAATTTCGAATTTTGTAATTATTTAATTAATTAATTTATTAATTTAATTAATTATTTTAATTCACACAATCAACACCTTCCATTTTTGTAAATATCTCCATTTCTGACCTTCGTCTTCTTTTTAATGGCTCCTCCTCCCTCATTTCTTCTTTGATCAATCTTTGGAGAGAGGAGCCCGACCTCCGAGAAGCTACTCATCGAAGAAGGGTGCTTAGCCTCCGAGCCGTCCGGTGACAGCGTTCGGTCGTCGTCGAGGCCACAATAGCATTTCCAATCTCAAGGTGAGATCCAACTTTATTTCCGGTTCTTTTTCGTAGGTAATCGTAGTTCTAAATTTTGCTCCTAGTTTATTAGTTGTTAGATCTTTACAAATCACCAAATTTTCCACCACACTTTGATCCGCCCTCGAAATCAATTTACCATCTCATCATCTGATCTCACCATTTTCACTCTCTATCTCGCACAATCTCTCACCTCCGATCACGCACGGTGATCGGAGTGTCGGATCTCTCTTTCGCATCGCCGAGATCCATCCCCATTCATGGTTCCTATATTTGTGCATAAATAAAAAGAATAAAAAATTTATCTTTTCGGTTGTTTGTCTCTAACATCTGTTTTGCAGGAAAATCAAAATAAAAAAACAACATATATAAAATAAAAAATAAAAAAATTCCTTTCCCTCTTTCTATTTTTATTTAGATTTCCTGTATAAAAAGAAAAGAAAACAAACAAAAAAAATATACATTTTTTTTTGCTTCTAACATTGATGCAGGTCACAGATCAATAAAAAAAACAAAAAAAATAAAATTTTCAACCGCCCTCCAGCGCCGGTCGCGCCTCCGCGCCTGTCCACCGCCTTCAGCGGGCGGCGGCGCCGCCCCGCGTTCCCCACCAGGCCGCGGACCCCTCCACCCTCGCACGGCCGCGCGTCGGGTCCCGTCAGCCCGAGCCCAGGCGCCGCAAGCCCCCTCCTCCAGAACCTCCTGCGGCTGTGCCGGACCCCCCCCCCCCCCCCCCCCCGCGCGCGACCTGCTCTGCTTCTCCAACCCCCACGCGCGACCAACCTATAGCCGCCCAGCACCTGCCACGCGCGAAGGCGCCTCCCGCGCACCTCCTTCCACGTGCGGAAGCCCCGCTCTCCAGGACCTGCGCGCCCAAGCCGCGCGACCTCGCCCCGCGCGGCTCCGTCCTCGAGCGGGCAGCGCCGCCCACGCGAGCCGCCTCCGCGACCTCCAGCTTGAAGCCACTCCGCCCCGCACAGCCCCTCGCGACAGCCGCCTCTCCTCGACCCCCTCCATCGGCGGCGGCAACCCTTGTGCCTTCCCCTTTTGTGGAAGAAAAGAACGAAGCCCTAGAGGACCTCTTCTGATTAAAATATTTGGTCAATTGCATTTTGTCCTCTGAAGGTTTTCGACAATACGGAAACGCCCCTGCCAGAAGTCTTACATGCTCCTTACTGGGTAATTTGCGAATTTCATCCTGCAGTTATCTATTGTTATTTTATTATGCAGAGACTTTAACTATTTACAATTAAACCCATGTACTGCAGACATTAATTTGACATGATCTTTTGATTGGAATAAATATTTTTATGCTAGCAAAAATTCTCAGAAAATTTGTGGATACTCTTGATATGCATGTGAACATTGTATAAATCTTCATGGCATTTTGACTTTATTTGGTATATTTAAAAAAATCAAAAACATTATCTTTTTGCATATCTCAACTTTGAAAATTCATAAAAATCGAAAAAGTGCCTAAAAATTCCACAAAAATTCATGTAGCTGTGTTTTGACTTGTTTTATTTTCTGGCCATATTTTGTACAATTTTCGTTTATAAAACTCCAAAAAAATGCGAAAAATGAAAAATCTTTAAAAAAATGTAGAAAATTGTAGAAAAATCCAAAAATTCTGATTTCAGTTTCTTTTTGTAGATATTACTTTGCACTTTGTCTTAAAAATAATTTCAGGATTTTTGAGCACTAAAAAGGTTTTTGACTTGTAAAATAATCATGATCGTCCATTGTTTGCTCTGTTTTCCACTATTTTCATTTTTATAAAATCGCAAAAACATTTTCTTTTCTTTGATCATTTTGAAAAAAATACAAAAAGATTGTGTGTGCTTTTATCCCTTGTGAATATTGTGCTTGTTTTAAAAATACAAAAAAAATATAAAATTCAAAAACCACAAAAAAAATTAGCATTTCTGAAAATTGACTACTTAGTTTTTAAATCGTGCTCCTTGTGTTCGACCCTGGTCGCTATACCAGGTAAAAAGAATTGCGAAAGACCGCTTACACATTTCTTGTTTGATTTATCTTCTCTTGAGTGGTTTCATTTATTTTTCCGTTGACCGAATCGTGCGGTTGAGAACAACGACATTTCTGATATCATTTATCCTCTCTTAACCGCAACGAATTTCGGCTCATCAGTAGCTAAATGCATCAATTGCAACAATTTTTCTTTTGTTACTAATTAATTGTAACGAATATGAAATGTTACAAATATAACTTATTTGTAACATTTGTGTATAAATGTCGCAAGTGGGATTTGCGGCACCACTTTTAGCGACAAGTAATGCGACACAAAGAAAATGTTACATTTAATGGAAAAAACATTGCGAATGATCTATTGCAACAAAAACTGGAATGTTGCAATTATTGTTTTTTCCTGTAGTGATCTTCAGAATAATACTCATCATCATCACTGCATTCTTCATTTTCACGAGCACTATCACTTGCATGGGAAGACATGTCCTTTTCTTTTGACGTCATAGATATAAGACCTCTCATCTCTTGACGATGAAGCTCCATCATATCCATCATTTGCTTTGCCATATTTTGTTGTTGATCTGCCATTTGTTTTGCAAATAGATGTTATTGCTCTACCATTTGTTGTATAAGCGTCTCTTGTCCTTTATGCATGGAAGCAAGTTGTTCTGTCAAATTGCGCATATTACTACGAAGTTCGACAACCTCTTGACTCGTAGAGCCACCTTGAACACCAAAATATCTAGAAGGAGTGGCACCACGACCTCCACAACGAACACGACCAAAAGGTTCGGGTCCTTTAACTTTCAAAAATGCTTCTTCTGGAGAGAGTGGTATCACAGGTGTTCCATTCTCATCTTCGGTACAAGGAGGAGACATTAGAGTCACCATTTCCTCCTAAAAAAATCATATAAAACTTTATGATCTTTAAAAAGAAAAAATAGTAATAAAATTTACTTACATGTTCTTTCTGGTGGACCTCGGATGTCCACATCCTCACGACTTTAATCTCTCGACTTTTAGTTAAAAGAAAAGTTTCTACTCGTGATGGCTCATAAGAATTCACTTTCTTCTGCATATTGAAAAGATAAATTAATAAATGAAGGGAAATATAATACACATAATAGATGAAAATTTAAAACAATACATACAAACTCGTCAATTTTTTTATGGGTATTTTTTCTCTCCCATTCGATGTGTTGGATTTACTTCCATTGCAACGACTTCTCTTGTTTCTAGTGTTCTCTCCTAAATTACAAAAAAAAAACTATTAACACCCAAGTTAACATCCTAAACCTTTCGTAAAAATATATTAAAAAATATGCATTTACCTTATACTCCTCAAAAGACCAATAATCAACAAGCTTTCTCCATGTCACTGCATCAAGCTCCTTGGAATTCTTTTACGTAGTTCTGATAGAGGTATCGTCTCATCAAAGTACTGAAAGAACAAAACTAAAAGCTATTAGTTACTAATTTAACACACAATATTGAATATCAAATATTTAAAAGAATACTTAACCTTCTTTTTTATTTCGCATCGATACCGACGATGTAGATCACCTGCATGTGACAATATTTGTTTATCTATCTCAGGGCTACGCTCCCATGTAAAAGAACCCTATAATATATACCAATGTTAGAAAATATTTTTAGATCTTTTAAAAACAACTAATATCTATAACATACCTCCAAGTCATGCAAAATTGAAGCTTTAACATCATCTGAAACATCTCTTCTGAAATCACGAGTTAAAATATGAATTCGAAAACGTGCAACCTGCCCCAAAAAACTGTGAAATTGTGCAACATGTTCCCCAACAGCATCTCCACCAACAATTTTAACATGCAATGTTTGTCCAGCAGCTAGACAATCTAAGTAACGACACCTTGATGGGCCTCTACGTCCTTAACTGATGAAGAACCAACATTTGTTCCATCATCACTATATTGCATGGGCGATTGATGTGGCTCTGATTGTGTTTCAGCTACATTAGGTAACTAAGCACAATTGTTAGCTCGTGTGTCCATCTACATCACAATTAAGTTTCTAATAACAAATGACATATTTGCAACAGGAAAATATTATGAAGTTGTAATACTCAGGTGTACAGTTGATTTACCACTGATTTACTTCTTGTTGGGGGTGCAGTCAACATTGAATCAGTACGACGTTCAAATCGATGTGTTTCCTGCATTACATGTTTATAAAAAATAAACTAGCTAAAAAAGGAATATATTCAAATGAAAAAAATTTAAACTATCAAATTACCGTTGATTTGGTTCCTGTTGAATCAGTACGACGTTCAAATCGACGTGTTTCCTGTATTAAATGTTTATAAAAAAAATTAAACTAGCTAAAAAAGGAATATATTCAAATGAAAAAAATTTAAACTATCAAATTACCGTTGATTTGGTTCCTGCTAATGGAGTAATTGGTACAGAGTGAACACGACGTTCCGATCGTGGTCTCATCTACATTGCGATTTAAAACAAGATATTAAAATAATTATAATTTTATATTGTAAACAAGTGTACATTTTAAAGGGAAAAATTAGATTACCATTACTCATTTACAATTCTATTGGTTCCACCAAGAAGAATATCCACATCTACATCATTTTGTACGCATGATGCCTCGACGTCACGCATATTACATTGGTAGGCATCTGAGTCTATAACGATGTCTTCATTTTGGACATCATAGAAGTCTCTAGGCATCATTCTTACAGGTATAATCCATCCACATGTCTCATTGTCATCTACATAGAAAACTTGTTCCACTTGACTTGCTAATGCAAAAGGTTCCTCTGTAGCTAGACGGGCACTTTTCTTTAGATTGACAAATCCGGTTACCTTATCCTTGCGATAACCCACGCCTTCATTGTACACAACAAACCAATCACATTTAAATAGCACAACTCGGTGGTCATGTGTGAAGCTAACCTCAATAATATCTATAATTTCCCCATAGTAGCCATCCAATCCAGACTCGAGAGCTGATTTAACAACCACACCACTCATTTGATTTGTTTTATTGATATCGATAGATTTCTTTCTAAATCTGAACCCATTTACAATATATCCTGAATGTGAGTGGACATGCGAATACGGACTCTGTGATATTATATCCAGTTCTGTAGTCCATCTTGGATCACCATTTTGTTTAAATTGCTCAATTTTCACTTGAAACCAAAGTAGGAATACAGATATGTCATCTCTTTCCACTGACAAATGTTTATATTCTTCGAAATATGCATCAATCTCATCAATATGCATTAATACATAGTAATGTGCAAGGTATCTCTCTCTTTGGGACCATTCTCGTCTTATAGTACATGATATTGGTCTTCCACTTGAAGAAAAAATTGCTAGACGTCCTTCTCTAACTTCAGGTGCACCACCATCAAAATTTCTTTCCATACGATTAAAGCGATTATTTATACCATCCATGTACATCGCACAGAAATTTATGCATTCCTCAAATAAGTAGCCTTCTACAATTGACCCCTCTGGAGAAGCCTTATTGATAACATATCCTTTCAATTTTTTAAGATATCGTTCAATGGGGTACATCCATCTATATTGCACTGGACCTGCGATTCTTGCTTCGTTTGCTAAGTGCATAGTCAAGTGTACCATTACATCAAAAAATGATGGTGGAAATATTTGTTCCATCTTACATAGGGTCACTATGATACTGTGTTCCCATTCATATAGTGCAGATGGATCTAGTACCTTACTACATACAGATCTGAAGTATTGGCTTAGCTCTGTTAAGGGACGTACAAGATCTGGTGAAATCACCCCACGAATGGCTAATGGTAAGAAAACTTGCATGTACACGTGATGATCATGGTTTTTGAGACCCGAAATCTTTTTCTCTGCTATGTTCACACATCTGGAAAGTTGAGAAGAGTAGCCATCTGGTACCTTGATGTTAGCTAAGAAAGACAATATCTTCTGACGTGCATCTAGGGATAATGTATATATTGCTCCAGGTAACATCACTCTCCCATCATTCAAGTCTACAGGTTGTAATTCCTTTCTTATGTTTAATTGTTGCAAGTCCCTCCTAGATTTCAAAGTATCTTTTGCTGTTCCAGATAAACCTAATATTCTAAGTATGTTATCCATCACATTTCTCTCAATATGCATGACATCAAGATTATGACGGATCTGTAAATATTTCCAATAAGGCAACTCTCGAAAAAATATACTATGCTTCCTCCAACCACCACTCAACTTTTTCTTGAAAAGACGACCCAGTCGAATATCTTGAATGCTCTCCTGTTGTTGCAACAACTCACATCCAGAAACACGTACAAAGTCCAATTTTAGACCTGATGATGCTCCGTCAAATTTATCTTTATATTGAGTTCTATGCCATCTATGTTTAATGGGAAGGAATCTACGGTGACCCAAATAGCAATGTTTTCCACTATTATTCAACCAAGTACTATGTGTATTATCCATACATACTGGACATGCAAGTTTGCCTTTGGTACTCCACCCTGATAAATTGGCATAGGCTGGAAAATCGTTAATGGTCCATAATAACATCGCACGCATTCTGAACTTCTCTTTTTTGTGTGCATCATATGTCTGCACTCCATCGTACCATAGCAACTTCAACTCTTCAATCAAAGGCTGCATATATATATATATATATATATATTGCATTCCCAGGTCCTTTTGGACCTGGTATTAACATTGAGAGCATCATAAAGGACGACTTCATGCACATCCATGGTGGTAAGTTATAAGTGACAATCACAACTGGCCAAATTGTATAACTGACGTTCATGTTTGCATATGGATTGAAGCCATCACTTGAAAGATCAAGCCTGATATTTCTAGCTTCTAATGCAAAATTTGGAAAATTCTCATCAAACTTTATCCACTCTTCAGAATCTGACGGATGACGCATTAATCCATTAGGATCTATCACCTTATCCTCTTTATGCCATGACATCCATTTAGCAGTCTTAGATGACATGAAAAGACGTTGTAGTCTAGGGACCAATGGAAAATATCTAAGTACTTTCTCAGCTCTCCTCTTTGAATTATTAGAGGCACCTGTATTTTCTTTGTACCGTGAAAAATTACACTCAGGACAAGTAGTGAGTTCTCGATGTTCTTTCCAAAATAGAATGCAATCATTACGACATGCATCTATTTTTTCTGATTTTAAGACCAATGATCGAAGACGTTTTTTGGCATTGTACCAATTAGTTGGATAGCCTTCAGGATTATTCAGCACTTGACCGATAAATTCCAGTAACTCCTCAATCATTGCTTTAGTACAATGATGCACCACTTTCATCTTAAAAATAGTTAATAAGAATTCCAATCTAGATACTTTAGAACCAGGAGAAATAGGCTCCTCTGCTTCTTTTAAATTTCTGAAAAACTGATTGTCATCATTATCTAATGGGCCTTGAATGGGAAAATGTGTGGGGGTATATTGAGCCTCCCATAACATATCCACAATTGGATCATTTTGGACAACTTGATGTGATGAATTTCTAACATCCTCGCCATGTGCACTCCAAAAATCCTAATGTAGCTAGAACCCTTCGCAGATTAGATGATCGTAGACAACTTCTTGTGTGTAAGAATGTGTATTCTTACACTTTATGCAAGGACATAAAATTTTCTCTCCATCAATTCCAACTCTATAAGAGAATCTATCCTCATGAAAAGCCCATTCAAGAAACTCTTTTACCCCTCTATTATATTCATTGATATCCGCAAATCTCATGTGCATCCATGAATTATCCATTGTAATCCTATAAAAATAAACAAACAACCAAAATCAATCAACAATAATGTCCCCAAGTTATACACTATAAATAACTAAGTAGATGTTGCTTTTAACTTATGCATTAATTTATTTATCATTTTATAAATAAAAAATATATTTATATTTTCGTTTAATATTAAAATTGAGTTGCATATTTACATGGTTCCATGAAAATGTATAAAAGCTATGTATGATTTACGTAAAAGCAAGCATTGGTCATCCTACTCAGATGCAACCTACATGCATTGGTCAAGTTACCTATAGAGATAATTAAAATCATGATATTAATTACTAATGTTAATATGCATGACCTAATTGTTGATGTAAAGAAGTACGACCAAATTGTTAATGTAAAGATGCAAGACTAATTTGCCTTAAATGTCAAGAGTCATCACAATTATTTGAAATAATCTCAAGAGAAACCATAACGACAACAGTTAACCAATGGTAAGAACAATCGTTTCCATTACAATCCTAAATGTATTATACCATTTATTTACATGGAGATTTGTAAATCTTATATTTGGTGTTAGGTTCTAAATCATGTGTATCCTTCATTTTGTTTAATATGTTTAAGACATTATAACCAACTCTATATATTCATTTTTATATAATATTACAATGTATTTATTGAAATAGTATGCATGCGTAGATCAATTTATATAATGCCACCACCAGCTATGCCAATTTTGCCACTCATCATGCCCTTACTATTCAGAAATGAGATGTTCATACAATGCTTACATAGATTTAATGCATACCCATTGTTAACAAATTAATAAATAACCAACCACACAAACCAAAATAAAATGTAGGTTGCAGAGATATAAACTAAACAGTGATATAAACAATTTTAAAATCTTTATTCTATCAGCTATCAAGCCACAGAAAAGCCCACTCAACAAACAAAGAGCATTAAAATATAAATAGAGAGAAATATATAAAATATTTAAACTTATACCACAATAGCGAGGGAGGACAGCGATCTGGACCACGATGAGATGGAGCAGTGGCGGCCGGCGTGGGAGAGTGACAACCGGCGTGGGGAGGGGCGACTGGCGTACGTGTAGCGACGTGGGGAGGGGCGGCCGGCGTTGGGAGGGGCATCCGGCGTGGGGAGGGGCCGGCGTGGGGAGGGGCGACCGGCGTTTTGATGCAGTGGGGAGGGGCGGCCGACGTGGGGAGGGGCGGCCGGCGTGGGGAGAGGCGGCGCTGGAGAGGGGTGAGGCAGAGGCGCGTTGGAGAGGGGCAAGGCGGAGGCGGCGCTGGAGAGGGTTAGGCGGAGGCGCGCTGGAGAGGGGCGAGGCGGAGGCGGCGCTGGAGAGGGGCGAGGCAGAGGCGTGCTGGAGAGGAGGGTGATGAGGCGGAGGCGCGCGGAAAGGAGGGTGGCGAGGCGGAGGCGCGTGGAGAGGAGGGCGGCGAGGCGGCGACGCGCGGAGAGGCGGCGCTGGAGAGGCGGGTGGCGAGGCGGCGTGAACGCACGGCTGAGAGGATGAGGAAGCACGGGGGAGGGCCGACGACTGAGAAAAATTGGAAGCACGGGGGAGTCCAATGCGCATATGGTTATCGATTGTGATTTCTTAAAGTGATTTAGGGTTTTTTTTTGGCAAAAAAATGAGCGGGATTTTTTCCGCTTTTATTTTCGTTTGTTACATTTCATACTAAGTGTTACAATAATGACAATCAAACGTAACATTTATTTCTCAATTGTTGCAAACAATCCAACAAATACAACGTTTGTCATTTAATGTTACAAATGTTCAATTTGATGCAACAATAATTGTAACTGTTGCAAAAGTATCATCATCCGCAACATTTTAATTTAAATGTCGCCTTCATCCGTTACTAAAGGTACTTTTTCTTGTAGTGGATGAAGCAAGGATACATAAAATTACTTTATATCACTCTATCTTTTATGAAGAACTTTAGGTAATGATTTTATCATTTTGTTGAGTTATATTGATTATATATTCATTATTGGCAATAATACCTAGAGAATTTCAAGGTTGAAGAAGGAATCGAGAAGTCCTTTGCTATGAAGGACTTCAAATGTGCAAGTTAAATTTTAGGTATAATCTAAGGGACTTTAGTAATCTCAAGAGAAGTACATCGGGAAAGAATTTCAAAGATTCAATATGGACGAGGCCAAGTCTGTGAGTAGTCCTTCTATACCACACTTCAAGTTAAGCACCAAGCATAGTCAAAAGACATAAGATAAAAAGAAGAATATGGAGATGATTCCATATACCTTGACCACATGCAGTGTTATGTATGATATGGTTGTAATAAACATGGTATTTCTCATTCTGTTGCACAATATTAGAAATACATGTATTTATTTTAAAGTAGTGAAGGTATGTCTTTTGGGTTATACAAATTATGATATGCCAAGTGTACCCATGAAAGGTGATCTACATATATGTATTTGATGACATACACATGTGATGTTTCTCATAACAATCAAGGTTTTAGAAGTACGTGGCTTTGTCTACTATAAAGGCAAGACTCATTGTTGCTACAATAGCTAGTAAAGAGCTCTTGTAGATTACAAAGTTTAGACAAGAAATTTATTTTATTCAAGACAAGTAGTTTCTTTATTTTGATAGTCATAGAGGGTTTCATCTTGGTAACAATCTTACTTTCTATGCAAGGTGAAAACACATAGATATTAGATATAAATGGGTATGTGATATGTTTGTAACACTCCAACCCCCACACATAGTCTCATATCTAAAACTCACAAAGTGTGGGTATGATTGTGGGTTATAAGGGGTGGGGATTACTACTTGACAACTTATGCTTAAGCATTTTGGGTGGTTGTCAACGGGGTCAATTAGGCATGAATCCAACAAGCTGTCAAAGGTAGTTTTCTTCGTTAACGAACCGAGGAGCTAAGCTTGGGATGTTACAAATGGTATCGGAGATAATTTTTCTTTGATAGTAGAAAGAGCTGCCCTAGAGGTGGAGCCACACCTACAAAGAGACAGGAGGAAAAGTCTACCGGGAGCATGCAACCTCCAATGTCACTGGGAGTTAGTGATGGGCGATGTTGCAATAAGGATGTGCGAATATAAGTTGGGGAGAGGTTGTAATACCCCAACCCCTGAACATAGTCCCATATGTAAACTCACGAAGTGTGGGTATGGGTTATAAGTGATAGGGATTACTACTTGACAACTTAGACGTAAACATTTTGGGTGAATGTCAATGGGAAATTGGACCCCAACCCAAGAAGTTGCTTGGGACAATTTTCTCCGTTAATGAATCGAGGACCTAAGCCTAAGATGTTAGAATCAAAAGACCTTGTGTTAAGATCCACATATTTGATAATGGTCTTAATTAGGGAAACTTTGGAGATGTTCCATCATAGGTTTGGAGATCGTTAGTGAAGGGGAAGATTTGTTGGGTAAGTTCTCCTTCGTATGAGAACTTTTGGGACTAATTATACAATCCTAATGAAGATTTAGATTTATAACATTCAGGTAATTTATTTGCAATCATTAAATCAACGATTGATTGATATATCTTTCCTTGATTATTTTTCCGATTGATTGATGAAATTTGACTAATTAAGGTATGTAGATTTTTTATGGATGCAAAAGACCCTTTGCGGTATTAACATAAAAGAAAGATGCATAGTAACATAAATTCTCACAAGTTCTCATAGTACAAAAAAGAAGTCATGGGGAGGCGGGAGAAAGTCATGGATTCCACAACAAGGTTTGGAGAACCTTCTTTGGAGTTGTTACTCTCCAACATCTTTCCATATAGTTTAGAAGCAAGGTTATCGGCTTGGTAATATTTCTTCTCTCCATTATTTAGTGATTTACAACACCGTATGGAGGGTCGGATTTGTTAAACCCATCATGGAAGGTTAATTTGACTACAATGCTTGATTTTGGGACAAATAACCTCACATTTTTTTACCTATAATAGGATGGATTTTCCATGTTAAAGATTCTCTGTGCATGTGATTGATTTTTCTTTAGTTGGATTTTATCTATGCTTGCAATTGCCATGGTTTAACATATGGTATAGGATCTACTAATTAATTTTGTGATTTTCTCCACATATATAAAGGGAACCATTCCCAACAAGTAGATTTCTCCATACTTGTAACCATTGATAGAGGGAGAGGGGGGCGGGCAAGGATAACCCCTAACCTCAACAATCATACCTACGCAAACCTCATATATTTACGTATGATCAAATATACATCTCTTAATTTATTCTATTAGCTCCGATAAAAGATAACATGAAAGAGAACCACATAAGATAGTCTGTTCATTTGCAACGGAGGTCCATTGATGCACCAATTAGAAGATGCGAGATTTTGGAGGTTGAGTCATCTAAAAGAGGGCATGGAAGGTCTAAGAAATGTTGGAAGGAGACTATCCGAAGTTATCTTAATTATTTGGATCTAAGTTCGAGAATTATCCAAAACAGATCAGAATGAAGGAAAGAATCCATGTAATCCATCCTACTCAATGTGAGAGTAGACTTTGTTGTTGTATTGGCCCCCTCATCCTTCACCTAAAAAAAGTATAAATCTTGTTAAGTACAAAGGTGGAAAAGTTCCCCAGAAAAAGAAAAGTTCCCCAGAAAAAGAGATCCGTCATTTTTAATCCCAATTTCCTATAAAAAAATCAAAATCTCTATCTAAACCGTAATCGATTAAAAAAAGAAATAATAATTTTATATTTAATCGATTAAGTATTATTGATATTATTTAAATTAAATAGACACAACCAATCACTCAATTATCTCGTTAAAGAGATTGATTTGTCTATTAATAATTTCCTATTAAACCTCTATCATAATTTGAAAAGAGTCTACTATGTTGTCAAAACTCCTCCATTCTATCACTTGAAATTGGGGGAAAAATCAGCGAGTAGCCTTTTTTTCCATCGGTGCCAAGTCGAGTAGTTGGTGACTCTGTGGTGTTAAGTATCAATAGTAGTCCAAGTCCATCCATTTCATGTCAAGTTGTCAACATAAACACATATAAAGTAGCACATCAAATAAATGACAAACGAATATTACACGTATACAATGGTCCTTCAATCAAAGAACCCATACTACACAGACCAAAGTTCTCTCTCCTCCGTATGCGTATTTCACGGTAGCATACATCGTGTACGGCCGGTCAATCTCTTCCCCGTTAGGTAGATCCTGACCGTCCAAATACTTCTTTGGCACAAACAGGGTCAGGATGAGGAAATCAAGGGTACCCCCGCAGCCAACCTTGCCCTTAGATCCTTCCTTAGGATCTTGCCAGATGGCGCCTTCGGAATGGTGGTAACAAAGAACACCCTGTTGATCCTCTTGTAGAATATAACCTGGATGCAGAAGTTAATTAGTTTAGGCAAGCTAATTGCGCTATTTAACAAAGACCTATGATAATTTTCAAGCCTTTAGACGCATCTAAGAATTCCGGCTCACCTCCTTCGCGACGAACTTCTTGATCTCGTCCTCCGTAATTTCCGAGCCGTTTGATTTGACGACGAATGCAACAGGGACCTCCCCCGAAAGATCATCCTTCATGCTGAAACTCGAAGGGAAGGGAAACCAATTAGTCCCTGCGTTCGTATTAGGATGAGGTTGGCAAGTGATGAGGTAGCTAGGGGTACGTACGGAACGACCGCCGCATCGACGATGTCGGCATGAGTGATGAGCAAGGCTTCAAGCTCAGCTGGTGCCACTTGGAACCCTTTGTACTTGATGAGCTCCTTCAAGCGATCGACGATGAAGATCTCGTCGTCGTCGTCGACGTAGCCAATGTCACCGGTGTGCAACCAACCCTCTTTGTCGATGGTGTTTGCTGTGGCCTCGGGGTCATTCAGATAACCTGCAAATCACGAGACAGTCGCAGATGATGATCACCAAATTTACAACCATCTTGATTGAACTCATGAGTCTACACATGCCATTTGATATATTAGTCTATCTTTTACTTTAAAGAAAGATTTATTAATTAATATATGGATGTCTTTAGCCTCGGATCTCGATGACATTTAACTGTTGCATATGGGTTAGAGTCGTCTGCTGTAAAAGGCAGTTGCAGCAGGTGCAGTAATGCACTGGATCGTTGGATCAGAATCGGACGATACCACAGGGACCGGAATAGTGGCGGAGTCGTAAATTCGTGATTGGACGGCTATGCCATGTACAGCATCGACTGTTGTACAGCAGACGAACCTTCTATTCTATAGGAGTGTGATATGTATGCAAAAGTCGTGCGCAACGAGAATAAGCATGCAAATTCTGCACGTGGAAAATTCTATGAATATATAATTTGCTAACAACAAATGCAGGTTTGACCATACCAAGCAAAAATGTAGGAAAGTCTTGTATAAACTAAATAAAGTACCGTGGTCAGTAAGGAAATAAGGTTATTTGATATTTCAATTTTTTATTGCACAGTTTGTTCTAATCACCCATGCATGTCACGTTAAGATTAGGAACAAATTGTCTATGTAGCACAGCAGGAGCTGTGAGGGCCGTCCGATTCCCATCCGACAGCCCTCTGTATCACAGCACCTGCTCTGCTACAGCAGAGTATCCATTTGTTAAGATTAGCGTCAAGCATACCCTTTTAGGCCATAACTTAACCTTAAATGACAGGTCAAAGTATGAAATGCCACGTGGCATCCTTTCAAATGATACCTACCACCACCTAACTTAATTCCTCCTCCTCAATAATATTTAATCACCACATATCTAACCGTCCTCCACACAAGACGTCGGAATATTTGACTGGAAACTAAGACATCTGAAATCTAACATCTCATTAAATATACATGGAGAGACAAAAGCAGCAACCACCAATTTCGGGGAGAGGATCCTCTGCTGTAGAAGGTTTTGCAGCAGAGGTGCTGTAAACCCAAATAATTTTTTTTGTGATTTAGATTCTAAAATCTAATCTTACAGATTGAATCTTTGGTTAATATTCTATATATCCTCCAAATTTCGTTTAAATCTGACATTATTTGCTATTTTATCTTAATGGTCAAACAATCGGTCAAGATCTAAGCAACTTGAACTCCATTTAAAAAAGATCCGAATCTTGAACTATTAAGATAAAATAGCAAATAATGTCGGATTTAAGCGAAATTTGGAGGATATATAGAGTATTAACCTAAAATTCAATCTATAAGGCTGGATTTTAGAATCTAAATTTTAAAAAAATATTATTTGGGTTTACAGCCCCTCTGCTTGCTGCAAAACTTCTACAGCAGAGGATCCTCTCCCCCAATTTCGAGCAATAGACCGGTGGCTTTGTCTTGGTGTTAGTGTGGGCCAATGAGGGTTCACAAACGGGTGAATCAAATGATAATGATTTTAATTAAACAGTAACTACCACAAAATTCGACTTATCTAAGATGAGGGAATGGGAGCAATTTGATAATGTACTTACCCTTCATGATCTGCTGTCCCCTGATGCAGATCTCGCCGGGTTGATTCCTGGCCAGGGAGACACCGGTTTCCGGGTCGACGATCTTAAGCTCGGCGTTCCTGACCACCGTCCCGCAGGAACCGGACTTGACCTCCATCGGCTCCTTGGCGAAGGCCAGACACATCGACAGAACAGGCCCCGCCTCCGTCATCCCGTAGCCCTGAAGTTTTCATGGCACATATACCTCAGTTTTTGCTTTTTCATTCAGTTAATCCGTTCTTGATTATTCTGATTCACAAAATAGTTCACGTAATACATAACGTTCAGGATAAAAAAGGGAGATTATTGATTGAATCATCGCAAGTCGGTTTAAGTGATACGATGGTTGGGTCACTCGATTAATCATATTCAATTCCCAACTTATCTTTGAGGTGTCCCTCCTGGATATAGAGGTAAATAAATATATCCTCTTCTGTCTTTGCCCCTTTCATCAAAATATTGAGAGACCTGTCTAGAGAAATTAATCTAAACTTCTCTGGACGAACAGATTCCAACTTTAAGTACAGGTCGGTGCATACGGTTGGCCTGGCAAATTCGTATTATATATAACCATAGTCACATGAGTGATCGGCCTCTAAAACCCCAAGTAGATAGTTTATATATCTATTTGGATGGCCCTATGTAATCATCATAGATCGACTATAGAGTTATCACATTGAGATCTTAATTAATTGCTAATCCGAATATTAAAATAGAGGACGTGTTGTAAGAATATAGCAATATAGTCAATCACACAAACCTGGCCAAGCTTAGCGTTGGGGAGCTTCCTCCTAAACGTGTCCTCCAACTCCTTCCCCATGGGCGCCGCTCCGGACAGCAGCGTCCTCACCGACGACAGATCGTAATCTTCGATCATGGGGCTCTTGGCGAGCGCCAGGACGATAGGCGGCACTAGCGGCGCCACGGACACGCAGTACTTCTGCACCAACTCCATCATCGCCACTTGATCGAACTTGGGCATGATGAGTATGGTGCTACCAGCCCTAAGCCCGCAGAGAAGCACAGAGTTGAGGGAGTATATGTGGAAGAGCGGCAGCACGCACATCAGCACATCCTCTTCGTGTAAATACAGATTAGGGTTCTCCCCGTCCACCTGCTGCGCCACACTCGTCACCAGCCCCCTGTGCGTCAGCATCACCCCCTTGGGCAGCCCCGTAGTCCCCGACGAGTACGGCAGCGCCACTACGTCGTCTGGGCTTATCTCTACCTCGGGAAGCATGCTCTCGTCAGCCGACATCAGCTCCCCGAACTGCACGCACCCCTCCGGTGCATTCGCATCCGTGCACACCACCTATATATAAAGCGACAGTGTCAGGAATCCAAATACTGATATTGAACATATCGTGTAACATAGTACTGGTCCTGCCACTAACCTGGATCTCGCGATCCACCTCCTCCCTGAGAGCTTTTAGCTTCTCGACGTAGCAGGAGAGGGTAACGACAAGGCGCGCGCCGGCGGTACGTGCCTGCTTGCACACCTCATTGGGAGTGTAGAAAGGATTGGCGGTGGTGGACATGGCACCGAGGTGGGAGGCGGCGAGGAAGACGAAGACGAACTCAGGAGAGTTGGGGAGGAGGATCATGATGACATCGCCTCGACGGATGCCCATGATATTGTACATATACGAGGCAACACGGCGGGAGATGAGGTCGACGTCGGCGTAGGTGAAGATGGTGCCTGTGGAGCCGTCGATGAGGCACGGGCGGTGGGCAATGCGGGGGAGGTGGTTCTGGAAGCAGTAGGAGTGAAGGGGCATGTGGTTGGGGATGGGGATGTCGGGAAGCTTGGATCGGTAGATGAGGAGGTCGAGCTCCTCATGTGGGAATGGTGAGAGGGAACCCATTTTGGTGCGTGTCAGTTGATGAGATGTGCAGGGAATGGACGGATGGGTGTTGGTCTGGTAGGTGCTGATGGGTGGGAGAAGGGGGGTTTGATATACACATCACAGGTAGAGGTAGGTGTGGGGGACAGGGAGGGGATTAAGGGAGAAGACGGGGGAGAAGGTCGGGAGGAGGAGGGGTTGGTGAGAGTTGTGAGGTTGGACCGAAAGGAAGCCACGTAGGACCGTTACCTACCGCCAACACGCGGGGGCTTGTGTTCGCGGGCTTACCTACCACGGACCGCATGGGAGAAGGTGAACCGGTTCCGCTTACGGCTCGCGCTGGATGACAACACGATCACGTCCTCTGTGGTCCAGTTTACAGGTTTCTGTGGTTCCAAGTGGGCCGTTGCCTTCGAAGCTTTCATGTTCGATCCCGAGGTGGACAGCTCCCATTGCCGTTACCACAGAAGCTTCGATTCTTACCGGGTTACCTCAAGGTGCCATCACATTCTTTATTCCAATCATTTCTTGACCCTCAACTCTCGTAATCATCTAAGCAGTTATTGTTCACAGAAGGTTATTCAACTCATCTCAGCTCAGTAACCAAACTAGCCGATACCATTTTAGTTACATAATAAAATGAGCGTATGCATGCGGAGATCCCACAATAAAATCGGAGTTATAATAATAAAAATGTCGGAGTTTGGTCGTTATATCTTTCAATTTTCTGATGTAATCAAACGAAATTGTTTTTTATTTTTAAATTCTCCAACATATATGCGCATGTACGTGTCTCGGTTTTTAGAACCACACATCATTTAATAATGATGATCGGTTGGATTTTTAACAAAGCCAGCCACGACTAAATTAGCAATGAATATTAGACAATGTTAACAAAAAATAATAAATAATCATCATTGTATTAAACATTAGCGAATATGATAATTGCTTCGAGTTACAAGAATAATAAAAGATAATTTTATAATTAACAAAAAATAATATTTATTGTTATAATTTAAATAACTCAGCCATGGCCGGTCCCAAGCCCGGGTAAATGAGGAGGGTTGCGCATTAGGTAGCCGACAGCCAGCGCAGGAGAGATAAATTCGTAAATAGTGTTATTAAAGTTCTTCTAAGAACACTATTTATGAATTTATTTCGAAACTGTTCGGATCTTTTAAACATGGATTTAAGCAAACATACAGATTTCGTTAGGGCGTTCCCTACTTGCGACGCGTTGCATCGCCCGAATGCAATGAGAAATTGGCAAGGGCCGCTACATCGCAGCCTGGATGTAGTTCAAAATTTACAAGGGTTCTTGCATGAGGAACGCATGCGGGTAAATAAGATAGTTCCGCTGCATCACCGCTCGGATGCAGTCCAAAATTTACAAGGGTTCTTGCATAATGGACACATGCGAGTAAAGAAGTTAGTCCAAAAGAGATTGCAAAGGAAGTTACGGATTGGTAGTTGGAATATCGGTACTTTAACTGGAAAATTGATGGAGATAGTGGATACAATGGAAAGAAGGAAGATTCATATATTTTGTCTTCAAGAGACTAAATGGGTTGGAGAGAAAGCAAGGGAGATCGAGAAGACAGGCTTTAAACTTTGGTATTCAGGTAAAGATAAGGGCAGAAACGGTGTTGGAGTGGTTGTTCATAAAGATTTGAAGGATTGTGTGGTTGAGGTGCAAAGATTTGGGGATCGGATTATTTTGCTAAAGTTGGTGCTTGAAGAAGAAATTCTGAATATCATCTCAGTTTATGCACCGCAAATTGGTTTAGATGAAAGGACTAAACAAGCTTTTTGGGAGGATCTGGATAAGATTTTACAAGGAATACCACAAAGAGAGATGGTTTGCATAGGTGGAGATCTTAATGGACATGTGGAAAAAGATGTTTCAGGGTATGCAAGTGTGCATGGAGGACATGGTTTTGGGGATAGAAACGAAGAGGGAAAAGTCATTCTGGAATTTGTAACGGCATATGATCTTTTCATAGCAAACACTCTTTTCAAGAAGAGGGAGGAGCATTTAATTACTTATAAGAGTGGCTCAACTAGAACACAGATAGATTACTTTGCGTTGAGGAGAAGAGATCGGTTGTGTTGCAAAGATTGCAAAGTAATCCCTGGAGAGAGTTTGACAACCCAACATCGCTTGTTAGTCTTGGATTTACAAATAAAAGGGCTGGTAAAGAAAAGGAAGGTTCCTAAGATCACTAGAACTAGGTGGTGGAATCTTCCGCTGAAGCAATCAAGCTTCAGGGAGAAGGTTTTAGAAGACTTATCTTGGGATTGTAGCGGTAGTGCAAATGAGATGTGGGAGGCAGTAGCATCTTGTATTCGAAAGGTAGCTAAAGAGTTGCTAGGTGAGTCAAAAGGAGGAGCTCCGGGTCAAAAGGAGGCTTGGTGGTGGAGTGAAGGGGTGCAAGAGAAGCTAAAAATTAAAAGAGCTTGCTTTAAAGCTATGTCTAAGGATAGAACAGAGGAAACTGTCACAGACTATAAAATAGCGAATAAGGAAGCAAAGAAGGCTGTAAGCGAAGCTAAGTCAAAAGCTTATGAGGTTTTGTATAAAAAGCTCAACTCTAAGGAGGGCCAGAAGGATATATTCAGGTTGGCCAAAGCAAGAGAAAGAAGGACCAAAGACCTTTCTCAAGTGAGATGCATTAAGGACGAGGAAGGTCACGTGCTTGTTACTCAGAAGGATATAGAGACTAGATGGGAGCAGTACTTCCATAAACTTTTCATTGGAGAAGGAAGTAGAGAGATCACTTTGGGTGATCTAGCTAGTAGTGAAAGTTACTTGAATCGTGCATGCTATAGACGAATACAAAGAAAAGAAGTAGAGGAGGCTTTGAAGGTTATGAGACCTGGGAAAGGTGTTGGACCGAATGACATCCCTGTAGAAGTATGGAAAGTTTTAGGTGAGCATGGTTTGACTTGGATTACGAATCTATTCAGTGTTATTTGGCGAAACAAGAAAATGCCTGAAGATTGGAGGAGGAGTATCGTGGTGCCTCTTTATAAGAACAAAGGAGACATTCAAAATTGTTCAAATTACAGAGGTATCAAGTTGATGGGTCACACTATGAAAATTTGGGAACGTGTGATCGAAAGAAGGTTGAGGCAAGTTTCCCAAGTAAAAGAAAACCAATTCGGATTCATGCCAGGTCGCTCAACTATTGAAGCCATCCATTTGCTGAGGAGAACAATGGAGATTTATAGAGCTAAAAGGAAGAATATCCATATGATCTTTATTGATTTGGAGAAGGCTTATGATTCCGTCCCACGAGAGATACTATGGAGAGTTTTGGAGAAGAGACAAATACCTGTCCTATACATTAATCTCATAAAGGATATGTATGATAGGGCTTTATCTTGTGTAAGGACCTCGACAGGGAAGACTGTCTATTTTGATATCAACATTGGTTTACATCAAGGTTCAGCTTTGAGTCCATTTCTTTTTACTTTGATTATGGACGAGTTGACAAGTCACATTCAGGATGAGTTACCTTGGTGTATGTTATTTGCTGATGATATTGTGTTGATTGACGAGACTAGAGATGGAGTAAATGAGAAGCTTGAGGTTTGGAGACATGCATTGGAGACTAAAGGCTTTCGTATAAGTAGGGCTAAGACGGAATATATGGAATGCACCTTTGATGGAAGCAATGGTGAAGGAATCGAGGTGAAGATTGGTGACGATAACATTCAGAAGAGAGATTCTTTTAGATATCTGGGATCTATTTTGCAACATGATGGGGAAATTGATGGAGATGTTACTAATAGAATAAATGCAGGCTGGCTAAAGTGGAGAGGAGCCTCCACTGTTCTTTATGATAAGAAAATTCCTTTAAAAATTAAAGGAAAGTTTTACAAAGCAGCCGTGAGACCTACTATGCTTTATGGTTCTGAATGTTGGTCTGTGAACCATAGACATGTGCAGAGAATGGTTGTAGCAGAAATGAAAATGCTAAGATGGATGTGTGGACATACACATAAAGATCGGATTCGGAATGATGCAATTAGAAAGAAAGTTGGTGTAGCTCCGATCGAGGATAAGATGCGAGAAAACCGCTTAAGATGGTTTGGTCATTTGCAAAGAAGGTCAACTGATGCACCGGTTAGGAGATGTGAGTGTTGGGATGTTGAGCCGGCTAAGAGAGGGCGAGGACGGCCCAAGAAGTGTTGGAAAGAGACTATACGAAGGGATCTTAGCTTTTTGGATATAAGTCCGAGATTGACCCAAGATAGATCTGAATGGAGGCGAAGAATCCATGTAGCCGACCCTACTTAATTGTGGGAAAAGGCTTTGTTGTTGTTGATGTTGATTGTTATAATTTAAACATCGAAATTTAAGCAAGTGAATATTAGAAATTATTTCCAATCTTTTTATAATGTAATGATTTTTTTTCTTGAATACAGATTTTAGTATTCCCAATCTATATCTGTACTATGTATTAAAGCCGAGTTCTTCGCAGCATCTTGCCATGTCCCGTTACAGTGCCTTGCGTGTGGGAGTTCTTCGTATGCACACACCCTCTCTCTATTCTCTTCCTAGGCAGGACATCCTCATGATCCAAATGCCTTTTCATGGCATCTGATATTCAATTATCCCTGTGAGGACATCGATTGGTGAACCGTTTGTTGATCAATGCATATAAATATTATATAATATTATATATTATTTTTAATATATAAATTGAAATGACAGATGAAAAACTGTCAGAAAGTGCATGATCGACAAACAGTTTGCCGATCGACGAATCGTTAGTCGATTGATGCCTTGACAGGGAAATTTGAATATCAGATGCCTTGACAAGGCATGTGGATGATGGAGAGTCCTATTAGAGAAATCTCCCCTATGTGGGAGTCACTCTCTCTCTCCTTCTATATATATCCCCTACTTGATCTTTGTCCATATTCAATTCACATTCTCTCTCTACCAATTTACGTTCACTCTCTCCCGTTCCTTCTAAGTTCCTAAATTTAGAATTATAATAACATTAAAATAATAAGGGTAAAGTATACATTATTAATGCATTTATAAGATTTGAAAGTTTTAAGGATTTTTTTTAGAAAAAACTACTTTTGAAAAAACCTATAATGTATGTTATGATTTTTGATATCTATAGTATACTGATGAGCCGTCCGATAGACTAAGGTAAAGGAATCACTAAGGTCGTTGCGACCTCAGTCACTCGGGACTCAGAGCTCGATCAAGAAACAAAAATCAAACCACCAAACAAAGAGAGAAAAACAATGAAAATGAAAATCGCGGTCCTAGCTAAGTGATTAACCTGGTATAACTCCCAAGGTCGGTCTCAAGGAGCACGAGTTGGCCTCGCGGCCTACGAAGTAGTCGGAAAAGAAAAGAAATTAAAACAAATATTTTTTGGTGGTTTTTAATATTTTTATATTTGGTTGGATTTTTAATAATGAAGAAAAATAATAAAAAGATAAAAACAATCACATTTAACAATTTATTTAATTACTCTAAAAAGGTCCAAAAATTCAAATAAAAATATTTTTATGTTTTATATTATTTTTACTGTTTTTGGTGAATTTTCGAGGTTTTTATAATTTTTAGGGAATTTTCTAAGAATAAAAGAAGGCAGAAATAAAGACAAACTGTCCAGTCAGGCTTGGAGGACCAAATTAAAATATAAAATGGTCTTAGGAAAGCCTGAAGGTATTTTTCTTGAAAAATAGAAATAGCAAAGAAAAATCAGAAAAAAAAGTTTATTAAATTTTGAAATTTCTATGATTTTTTAGAATTTTAAAGAGTTTTAAGGGTTTTTCAATTTTTATGCTTTTTATAAATCCAAAAATAGTTAAATTCACATAGAAATTAAAACACACAAAAATAAATAAGACTTAATTTTTTTGTAATTTTTAAAAGGGCTTTAATATTTTTTGGGAATTTTTAATCTGGACAGAGGCAAAAATGAAGGTTTTTGAATTTCTAAAAAAACTAAAAAGACACAAAAATGTACCCAAAAATTAGTGAAAATTTTACACAGTGGCAGAAGCCACGTTTCCAATTTTCACACGATTTAAGTTAAATTTGATATTTTATTTAAATCAAAAACAAACACACAGTGTACAAGGACCTTAATGTAATAAAAACATAGTCCAGGGGCCAATCAATAACACGGCAAGTAAGCTCAGGGCTAAAAACGCAAAAATCCCACGAAACACGTGCCACACACGTGATTCATACACGGAAGGACTGAACTGTAATTCCTATTTTAAATCATTCAAAACATAACATGAAAGAACTACAGGGAATATATTGCAAAATCACCGAGTTCTCACGTGTCGAAGCACGTGGCCACACTCACAGGAACTAATATGCAAATAAAATAAACATCCAGGTCCTAAGTGCAATTATCCAAAAATAAAAACAACTAGGTTCTATATTTACAGGACTAAATAATAAAGACAAAAAGGAAAAGGGCCTAAGGGTAAATTACCCCTTATTATCTGAGGGCTGGAGGCACGCCACGTATAGATCAGACGGTTGTGGTTCACTGCGCCTCTACGAAGGACTGCTGGCTCGGATCTGATGGCTGAGGGGTGATGACTGGCCTGAGCACTCGGGTAAAAGGTAGTCGATGGTCGTTGCGACCCAAGCAATCAGACTCGGTCAATCCAGAAAAAGAGACCACCAAACAAGATGAAATCAACTCGAAAATCTAATAGCGGTCTTGCTATTTTATTAACCTGGTATAGCGACCAGGGTCGAACACAAGGAGCACGTATTGGCCTCACGGCCTACGAAGTAGTCAAAAATAAAATAAAATGAAATAAAAGGTATTTTTGGTGGATTTTTAGTTGTTTTTGATTTTTTTGGATTTTTAATTAATTAAGAAAATAAGGAAACCAAGAAAACAAGGCAATTCAATAATTTATTTAATGCATCAAAAATCAAGCAAAAATTCAAATAAAAATGTTTTTATGTGTTTCATAATTTTTACTATTTTTAGTGAATTTTTGGGATTTTTCTGATTTTTATTTAAGTTTCTAAAAATCAAACAATGTCAGAAACTGAGGGCACTATCCAGTCAGGAGAAAAAGGCCAATGTAAAATGCAAAAAGGCCTATTTAGCTCCTGGAGGTATTTTTCCTATAAACTAGAAAGTGTAAGGAAAATTTAAGCACTGGATTTATGATTTTTGGATTTTTAGATTATTTATTATAATTTTTATGAGTTTTTAGGTGTTTTTCAATTTTTATGAGTTTTATATAATGCAAAATAGCCAAAATTGGCCAGAAAATCAAAAAAACCAAAACAAACAGTAGGTAATGTTTTTCTAATTTTTAGATAAGGTTTAATATTTTTTGTGATTTTTAAAATCAAACAGTAACGAAAATGGAAGTTTTTAATTTTTTGAAAAATATCAAATAAAAACAAAAATGTCTCCAAAAATTCTAGAAAGTTTTACAACATGGCAGGAGCCATGTGTCCAATTTTCATCGAATTTGGAGTAGGTTTGATATTTTATTCAAAAATAAAACTTAGGTACTGTGCACAAGGACCTGAGTGCAAATACCCAAAGTTCTGGGGGGTCCGGTGCAAAAATCCCATGAAATCACGCGCGTCGCGCATGTCTAGGGCACTCAGGGACCTAAATGAAACGAAAACTAAGTTATAGGGCTATTTGGTAACAGGTACCTGATGAATTGGGGAGAATCAAGGGTCTAGATATCTCACAAGGCGAGAAATCCAGTCGCTGAATTGACCTCTTAAAGATCCCCAGATCAATCAACAATTAACCCACAATAAATATATGAAATGAATATCCAAAAATGTGGAGTTAACATTTATTATAACTCTACATGTAAATGTGTATAGGTGTAAGTACAGGTAGAGGTCGAACACTGGGAGGCGAATGGTTGTATGTGATGTATCTTTTAATTATTCAATCAATTGTTCATGTCCTTTTATTGTTTTTGTGGGTTTTGAGTTTTGTATATTTTTTTATATTTTTGTTTTTATAATTTTTATTTTGTTTTTATATTTTATATATATATACTTTTATTTTTAGTAATATAAATATATAGATACATATATATACATATAAGATATATAAGATATATATATATATAAAGAGATGTATATATAAGAAGAGAGAGAAAGAGGAATAATATAGTATATATATATAGAGAGACATAAATACTAAATATATACATAAATATAATTTTTTTAGCTTTTTAATATTTTTCTAATTTTTTTGTTATTTTTCTGAAATATTTCTAATTTTTATGTATTCATTAATTTCAACAATGTCCACAATAAAGGATTAAATAGATAGCCGAATATAATTTGGGTTTTAAAAATATAAAATAAACTCCAAAAATTCCCAAATTAATTTTAATACATTAATAATAATATATAGATAATTATAAAAGAGAAAAATGTATTTTTGGTATTTTTTAAAGGTTTTTCTATTTTTTTTGATTTTGGAGCTTTCTGATTTTTTATTTTTCTTTTTCATATTTTTAGGGTTTTTTAATTTCTGGACTCAATATATGTATAATTATACCATATACATTTTTTTTTTGTAATTTTTCAAAATCATTTTCTAATTTTTTTGTATTTTCTAATTTAGACAGTGCAAAAAGGGCTTCTATTTCATTTTTAATAATTAGGAAAAATGCGAAAAAAAATGCAAAATAAAATATGCCCGTGAAAGTGCATGGCATGAAGCACATATCCTAATTTTTGTGAATTTTTAGAAGCTACCTAGATAATTTTAATAAATACATAAAAGGTACAAAAATCAAACAGCCTGGCAAGGGCATTTTTGCAAATAAAATAAGTTCCAGGGGCATCAGTGCAAAAATACAATAGAAATAATCATTTATTTAAAGTTTTGGGACTAATTTCCAATATGCAAAAACCGCCAGGGGTTACATGCAATTTTCACGCGCCTCACGTGGGACTGCACGTGAGGCGCGGAAGGACCTAAACGTAATTACAATAACTACAGGGTCCTTTCTACAAAATTTACATTTATTTTATAACGTGCTAATTTATTTACAGAACTAAAAATTAAATACACAAAAAGTGGGGGCTAAGTATGCAAATTACCCCCAATAGGCGCTCATCCAACGGCTGATCTTCTTTCACTAATCCACGTGGCGCCTCCACGTGGGCCGATGCCTGTTCGCAGATGAGCAGTGAGGATTAGATCACTCGCGTGATCTGACGGTGGTAGCATCGCTTCATCGGACGACTGGCAATTGAACTGGGCCTTCGTCTTCATCCAACGGCTGAGAGCACACGTGCAAGAACAGGGAAGAAAGCTCACCGGGGCGAGCTTCTTCCTCCTCGATCTCGCTCCCTCGCTGGTCTTCGACGCACCTGAAGGTCCCAAAAGATTCCTGGGAGGTCGCTGGATCTGCTGGAGGTGGTAGATCGGCCAGAGGTGCCCTGGAGCGGCGCCACGATCTCGGTGAAGAAGCACGGCTCCAGGTAACTCCTCCTGCGTGCGAATCGACTCCTGGTGCTCTTTGGCGCACCTAACCTGCACAGGAAGGTAGAGGGGCTCGAGGGCGTCACCCTCGACCCGGGGTTTGAAGCTGGAAGCACGAGGATGATGTTGGGCGAGGAAGCTCCGGCGAAGAGTGACGGAGGAGCTTCGATTCGCGGATCCAGAGAGGAATCCGGTTGGTCAAGGTGGCTGGAAGGTGGAGAATGCAGAGGGGAACGAAATGAGGGTGAAATCGAGTAGGAAAGCAGGCAGGGTTACGGTGGAGAAGTCGCCGGAGCTGAGCTCCAGCGAACTTCGAATTACTTAAACTAAGCTAATCTACGAATCTAAATGCAAAATAAATGACAGGAATAAAATGCTGATATGAAAATCTACCTAAAAATGTAAAGGCGCAGCTCTTATACCTGGAGGGACTCCAGGGAGCAGGGCGGCTGCCGGAGCGCCGCCGTGGGTGCAACCTTCGCCTCTCCGATCGATTCAAGGTGCTGGCGAGCTCCTCCTGTCACAAGGAACATCGCCGGGACCGAATTCAGGGAAGGGATTGGCTGAAAGCTGACCAAAATTGAAGAGGAGGCGAAGGTTCCTTATTTATACACAAACTGGGCACCCTTATTGACCGGGTTGTAGCCGGCGATACGAGCTATGTGCAAAGGATCTAAATGATCGGTGGGGATCATGGATGATCAGAGAATAATTTGTCAAAAGGATTCGAGGGTGATGGGTCACTGAACCAAGCGGGAAAAATGGCTGAAATCGGGGGACAAGATAGTCCACGTCACGTCAGACGCTTGGGGGCGCAGTTGACCGAGCGGTCAACAAACGCCAGTACCTGAGTGGTCCACGTCAACAAGAAATTGACTGATTTATTTAACGTAATAAATGAATTAATTAGATTTTTTTGTATAAAATAAAAAATATTTATAAATTAATGTAGTATTTATTTATGATTTTTATTTATTTTTTTGAAGTATTTTATTACAGTTTTATTAAAATAATGTATTTATAAGTATATTTATATATTTATTTTTATTTTGTTTATTTTATTTCATTATTTTATTTTTTATTTTATAAATTTATAACTTATTTTTATGAGTATAAATATATTTTTATTTAATTTTTAGGAGTTTATTTACATTTTTAAATAAATAGGTATATGTATATGTAGGTATACTTATAGGTATTTTACCTATATATTATATACACTTAATTTATTATTTGTATTTTCTTGATTTTTATTTTGGGTGTGTATTTTTAATGAGTTATGTATAATGTATACATTATTATAAAAATATAAATGAATAAAAGAACAAAAATCCCTTTTATTTATGTACATATAGGTAGCATAGGTATTTTGCCTAGGTATTACCTAGGCTTGTTTTATTTTACAAATTATTTTTGGTTTTATTCTAATGTCAATATGTACATAAATTATATACATTATCTACAAAATTCTAAAAATATGAATTTATAAAATTAATGAAGATTGAATAAAATGAATATTTTAATCAGGTATTATGTACAAGAAGGGCCAAAAACCTAACTTCCACAGATGGACTCCAAAAATTATGAAACCAATTTTATTAAATAGTTCTTGGAATGCTATATACAATTAAAGGTGAGCTTGGGTGATTTGGAGTTTTTATTTGCAAGATATGGATCTGTGAAGTTGAGATTTTTGCTTTTTATTCTGTATATTAAATGTACACTGAGTATTATTTTTACACAAACTCAATTTTGTAATTTTATTTACATTATTATCTACAACTTTCATGTACAAAGTTTCTTTATTTGATGAATAAATAAGTATGTACAAAATAGGTGTCAAAAATGCATAAATGAATGAATAAATAAATGAGGTATTTATTGTACACTGGCCCTTATCTCCCCCTACTTTATTCCTTGTCGACCAATTCCATGCTGGCCTTGGTCTTGGGGTTAGGGTCATAAAATATTTGCAATATTTTATTCTTTTTTCTTTTCTTCTCTTTATTCTATAATTTTGGCATTAAAAACCTTATTTTATATACAATAAATACAATAAATAATGGGTGCTATTATGTACAAATTAATGCTATTTATATGCATTTGCTAGGGTTTTTAAGGCCAAAATGATAGAATAAAGGTGATGAAATGGAGATTCATCACCCCCCTATACTTGCCTTTGCTAGTCCCTAGCAAACACTTATGCAATAAGTACAAAAAGAACAAAGAATAAGAAAAAAAGAAAAAGCAAAATAAAGGATTTAAAGAATAAATTGAATTGATCATGATAATTAAACTCATCTGTACAAAATCAAAGTTTGGAGCTCAGGTTAGACCTTGGTGTGAGAATGTGTGTGGAACCTAGTCGGAACCAAATTTAAAACACAACAGCCTCTGAGAGTCACAGAACTCGGTTCAAATCACCTCAATAGGCAGGTCAGAACTATACTATATCATACGCAAACCCTTATGACTATGAAGCTGACTTGTACGGTGTAAGTGATGGTGGCTCTCCCCAACTGAAATGACAAAGAGACTGACTTCTCCAGAATGACAACCCAATGATTCCCTAATCCAACAGCTCTTTTCTCGAGGAGCAGGGTATTCCCTTCTAAGTTCAAGTGGCATCCAACTCAAGAGGAGGAGGTAGAGAAAAGAATGGACGGTAGCCAGTGTAGCTACCTATCCTGGGATGCAAGACCAGTGTAGTCAAGTCATCCAGCTGCAGGCTCACATGGTATAACTTTGATGCTCAGGCTTGCTTATTTTCTGTATACATACTTTGCAGGCATTTTATTTTTTGACAGGCCTGACCATTTTTTTAATCATACTATTTACAACAGCATTTACATAAGGAGTTTTTCCTCTTGAGCCAGAAGACTATCCCTCTTTTGAAGCTTTATTGCAACCCACAATCTCCTGTCTTTAGACCTCATGGCCATTGGACCAGGTTGGGGTGCACTTCCCTCCCTAGAGGAGGACGAATGTTTCCACCCGTGTGCGTCTCAGACTGGCAAATCCAACCCCATCACCACTCCAACTGAGTTGAGCCAAGTGAAAGGTGCAAGTGTCCAAGTTAGGTCACGATCGGCAAGAGTCATACGTGTGTCTCGAAAAGTTCTAGTTAGTCCACTGAGGTGACTTGAACCCAGTCCTGATTTCTCAAAGAATTAAGTCTGCATAGACCTGAAGTACCTTAAACCTAGTTCCCACAAGGTTCCAGTGCAGTTAGGTGCGGTAAGGTCAAACTAAGCTCCAATCTTCGATTTTATTGGACTAGTTCAATCATTAATCTCAATGAAAGAGTGCAATGCAAATGCTATTTACAAATATGCAAAGAATAATGCAAGTTTTTCAAAGAATTTTGAAAACAAAGAGAAAGATTTTTGCACAAAGAATCTTTGCAAATAATTTCGGCACTCAAAGTATAAGATATGTACAACTATTTACACGGGTGTGCCGCTTTATTTTAATGATTTTTTAGAATTTAGGTTTTATTTAAAGGTATATATGTACACTTGTTAAAGAATTTTGTTTATTTTTATTTTTATTTTTATTTATAATAATTAATATATATATTATTTTAGTTATATGTGACTATTCCTCAAACTTATTTGACACAAATTTTTGAAATAATTTTTGAAAACTATAGTCCAAAATAATTTTTACAAACATTTTTACAACATGTACATACATTTGAAAATCATTTTGCGAAGGTTTTTCAAAACAGTATATATAGATTTTTCAAGATATTTTTGCAACCATTTTTCAAACCATTTGCAAATCATTTTTCAATCATTTTTATTTCACACAAAGAAAATAAATTTTTACAAACCACACATTTTCACACATGTTGAAAACATGTAACAAAACGTTTTCAAAATAGTTTTCAATAAATGTTCACGAAGATTTTCACACTATTTTTCAAACATTTTGCAAAAAACATTTTCACCTGATTTATTAATCAGTATATACAAAAAAGAATTGGAGGAATAATCACGTCTTTTTATTAAGTTTTTAAATGAATTTTAAAGAATTATTAGCTATATTATTAAGAGAATACGAAAGTACGAGTTATGGCTAAAGTATATACATAGTATATACGACCCCCCTATGCTTAGCTTGAGCTATGTCCTCATAGATCTAAAAGGAAATAGAAGACATAACTCGTACTGAGTATAGACAAGTCTAAAGAATATACGAATAAGAGATGAAAGAAATAGAAGTTGACCGTCCCCCCTATACTTAGGATCAAGTAATCCTAAGTATAGCAGACTGTACACAAAGCAGGGAGGGTCAAGGGTGGGAATAAATAGATCAAAGAATTAACAAATCAAGGGTGCTCCCCCTATACTTAGGACAAAGTACGTCCTAAGTACAGAAAACTGACACAAAGGGGCGATACCTTTTATTTAGATTCAGAAGATAGAAAAGGAAAAGAAGAAAAGAAGAAAAGAAGAGATATATATAGATAGATGGAAAGATCGTGGAGAATATACGCATCACTCCCCCTATACTTAGGGTGAGATAGCCCTAAGTATAGGCAAGAACAGGAGTGACAAAAAAGTGCAAGGAAAGAACAACTCGGTGTGTGCCCCCCTAAACTTAGGACAAGGTATGTCCTAAGTGTAGACATAATGATGTGGCGATAGATCTGGGGCACTCAGAACATACGGGAGAAAGAATGGAAAAGGTACACATATATACAAGCGGTGAGAATCTGGTGGAGTACAGGACGGTATCTAACAAGTGAATACCGTACTCTTGTCGTCGTCTCCCTGTGAGAACGAGGACGCAGCCAGAAGGTGAAAAGATACCCTGGTATGCAGTCAGGTGGGTGTCGGCGACCGGGGACACACAGATCAGAAAGTAAAGCAGGGACCGGTAGCGTGAAGTAGTCAATCGGCTCAGAAGGTTAGCATGAGGGAATAGAGCCAATACCGTAAGACCGGGAGGAAGAAAGAGCAGTACGGACTCCTCCGTTCAATCATGGTCTCAGATAGATCAGAAATAAAGCATATGAGACTATGTGATGCACGGAGGTGATATAATCTGAAAGTCCCAAGAATACACCGAACAACACAATATGTGGCTCACTCTTGCGAGGGTCCTCAAGGTGAGCAAAATCAGAGCATAATCAGAAGACTTGGCTCCGTGCTCCAACAGAAAGGAGACACAACCAGAGAGGAAGCCGAATACACAATGCAGAAGACCCAGCTTCGTGCTCCAACAGATAGGAGACACCAGAAATGAAGCTGAGTACCTACAAGGTGATGTACCCTCCCGCAGATAACCCTCGGGGAGTAGTACATGCTTGTCAATGAATAATCAGAACAGAAGCTCACCCTTCCGAGGGTCGTCAAGGAGAGCGGGCTCAAAGGAGCCTGATCCATCAGACGGATCATAGAAACGGTCTCGGTAGGCAACAGATCGGCTACCAGCAGAAGAGATCGTCAAATCAAGAAAGTGTGACAGCATCCCGCAAATAACCCTCAGGGAGCGGGGTGCCAACTAGTCATGGGAATAGAAGATACCAGAAGCTCCACCTTGCGAGGACCATCAAGGCGAGCAGACTCAAAGGAGTCTAATCAGATAGGTCCCATGATCCGCAGATCGGATACACAACTCAAGATGGGACCAAAAATCAAGGATATCGGACGACTCGATTCCGTGCTCCGCAGATCGGAGACACAGTCAGCAGTGGGAACCGAGCATAAAGAGTGTCGCAGTCTCCCGCAGATAGTCCTCGGAGAGTAATGTGAACTAAGCAAAGAATAGTCAGAACGTGTCTCTACCTTGCGAGGGCCGTCAAGCGTAGATACTGGCTCAAAGGAGCCGGATCCATCAGACGGACCCGCATAGTGGTCTCAGTAGTCGACAAGGCGGCTACCAACAGGAGAGACCAATCAGATCGGAAATATGTCATAGTCTCCCGCAGATAACCCTCGGGGAGCTATGAGCTAGGCATGGAATAATCAGAAAAGTGGAGCTCTGCCTTGCGAGGACCGTCTAGGAGAGCGGACTCAGATGAGTCTAGTATATTGGCCTCATGTACTGACAGGTCAGGTACACAATCACAGGGGGAGGCCAATCAAGCATATCATCTGACTTGGTTCCAGGTCTCATCATGATGGCGACCAAAGTAGTGAATGAAACCGCAGTCCTAGAAGTTATCGCATTCTCCCGCAGATAGTCCTCGGGGAGGAATGCGATCTATATCAATGTATGTTTTGGGAATGCTGGCAAGTCGTCTCAGGTCCTCAAAAGCAATAAATCACTCACTCATTTGGAGGGCATAAGATCAGGCAAGGTAGCAAATAATCATGTCATTCACCAAACACCCCTTGGGTCAATCCAGTCAGCTGAGATGGCACGAAAAAAATAGTCAGGAATCCTCTAAGTGCCAGGGTGGATCAAAGAGTCAGGAGATCAAGGACTGGTCAATCAGAAAGATGAGAGATCATGTCGGATCCGCGCACCTCTATCAGGAAGTCCAAGTCAAAATAATCATTCAATCCTCAAAATCAAGATGGGTGGAGCCTCAAGAAAGATATATCACTCAATACTCATGAAATCTTCACCAAATCATCGTATCATACCACATCCTCAATCCGGTGTGCGAGAACTAGAATTCCTCAATAATGCATCACACCTATGCTCTATGCATCAGCAAAAATCCTCAAGAAGCCCATATGCATGTATCAAAGACAAATCCATCACATCAATCTCAGCAACATCAACATCATAGGCCCGGCTTACACAAATAATTTGAATACGTAATCCTCGATGCGTGCCTCATCAATATGCACAGCATTCCCGAGTAAAGGGAGAGATGATACGGGGGACACGAGGAAGATGGATAACAAGGGTAACACAGTGAAGTGGAGAAGCTGATTGAGCGGGCGTGCCAATATCATGGGTGGTAGAGGAGTGATACAGAGGGTACGAGGAGGGTGGGCTAGAAGATTGGTACATAGACAAAATTGGGTGTTCCACACAAGGCGGGAACACCTGTCAAAATTTGTGGTCCGAAGAGCAGTCTCTCCTCGAACCAGAGAAGATGGTACGATGGATACATGGAAGACGGTGAAGAAGCGGGAAACAAAGGACTTGGCAAAGAATGATTGAGCTCAAGCGCCAATATCACGACTCGATGCAACATGAAGAGATATATGTATAAGAGAGTTAGAGAGACTCAAAGATGAAAAATGCATGACTCACACGGTGGGACCGACTACTCTAGGGATGACAGAAAAACACAATGGACTCCAAGTCACAATCAAGACACAAGGCAAACCCCCAATTCACCTACTCAACATAGTGAAAACCATCAGGTGACGGTCATTTATCTTTTTGATTTTAGAGTGAGGTGAGAATCACAAAGTTGTACAAACACATAGGAGGCTTGATAGGATTTGGGCTCTACTCCTTAGTGTGTACGTGAGCGATTTAAAACGCATGCAATGAGGGGGTTGCTCTCCCCAAGACAAGGAATCCATTACATTTTATTTTTAAGATCAATAGAGTTAGCAGTCCCGATTTTATTTAAGTTATCACTTTTTTAGGTATTTTCAATGCACGTGCCTATCGAGGTTCCAATTTCCATTAATCATCCTAGGTTGGCAAAATCAGAGGGAGAAGATCGGAAAAGCCATGCAAGTCGGAAAACGATGATGTATGCTAAGTAAGAAGACTTACAATGCCTCCCATCTCTCTCCATGCGGGATGCATAACAGAATTTGAAACCTATGCTATATGCAAATGCAAACCGAAGAAATCACCCTAGGTTCAGAAATTGCTATTATCGTGAAGCACCACAAGTCGCTCATTAATCTTTAGCCTCAAAAAGTCCGGTCTTGGCTCAGCCCTCCTCTGTGCTCAACACACTTGAGCTTAGGAGAAAGCGCTTTGCGGGGCTCGCTGTGGCATAAAGGCTAAGAGATGAATGAACGGCTGTTTAGAGTTGAACTAGATCCAAAGCGAACTATAGGTACATGCAAATATTAGGGTGTTTGGACCTAACTCTACGAGCAAGCAACTCCTAATGCTAAGGCTCATTCACACAAAATAATAAAAATAAAAATAAAAATAAAAATAAAAGAAAAGCGTCAAAAATCATCGAGGCCCCCAAGGGAACAATCCCTCGGGCACTGGACCTCGGGAGTCTTCGTGCACCGGTGAGAGTCCTATATTATTACATGTTTCTAAGTGTCACTCTCTCACATGAATATACATAATAAAATAAACTAAAATGCATCAAAAATGTGGGCTATCTTCCAAAAATCTTCCTTCATCTGTCCTTGATGCTCTCTCCTGTTGGCTAGGCTTAGAGGAGCCAACTCCACCTTGCTTGGGTGCATAGGCCCTCTTAGGAGGTCCTCCTTCGCTTGGCAGTCCCTCGCGTCAAAGGCAAAGAAAAGAAATGGTCAGAGCAGTCACTCAAATAATATCAAATGTAAATAAAAACCAAACAAATAAATAAGTGCATGATGGACATGAGCAATTAATTGAATAAATGAACAAATAAGTTCATAAAATCATACAAATTCCGTTGCCTCCCCGGCAACGGCGCCATTTGATGAACTGGGGAGAATCAAGGGTCTAGATATCTCACAAGGCGAGAAATCCAGTCGCTGAATTGACCTCTTAAAGATCCCCAGATCAATCAACAATTAACCCACAATAAATATATGCAATGAATATCCAAAAATGTGGAGTTCAAATTTATTATAACTCTACATGTAAATGTGCATAGGTGTAAGTACAGGTAGAGGTCGAACACTGGGAGGCGAATGGTTGTATGTGATATATCTTTTAATTATTCAATCAATTGTTAATGTCCTTTTATTGTTTTGTGGGTTTTGAGTTTTGTATATTTTTTTATATTTTTGTTTTTATAATTTTTATTTTGTTTTTATATTTTATATATATATTTTTTTATTTTTAGTAATATAAATATATAGATACATATATATACATATAAGATATATAAGATATATATAAAGAGATGTATATATAAGAAGAGAGAGAAAGAGGAATAATATAGTATATATATAGAGAGACATAAATACTAAATATATACATAAATATATTTTTTTAGCTTTTTAATATTTTTCTATTTTTTTGTTATTTTTCTGAAATATTTCTAATTTTTATGTATTCTTTAATTTCAACAATGTCCACAATAAAGGATTAAATAGATAACCGAATATAATTTGGGTTTTAAAAATATAAAATAAACGCCAAAAATTCCCAAATTAATTTTAATACATTAATAATAATATATAGATAATTATAAAAGAGAAAAAAAATGTATTTTTGGTAATTTTTTAAAGGTTTTTCTATTTTTTTTGATTTTGGAGCTTTCTGATTTTTTTATTTTTCTTTTTCATATTTTTAGGGTTTTTTAATTTCTGGACTCAATATATGTATAATTATACCATATATAACTTTTTTGTAATTTTTCAAAATCATTTTCTAATTTTTTTGTATTTTCTAATTTAGACAGTGCAAAAAGGGCTTCTATTTCATTTTTAATAATTAGGAAAAATGCGAAAAAAATGCAAAATAAAATATGCGCGTGAAAGTGCATGGTATGAAGCACCTATCCTAATTTTTGTGAATTTTTAGAAGCCACCTAGATAATTTTAATAAATACATAAAAGGTACAAAAATCAAACAGCCTAGCAGGGGCATTTTTGCAAATAAAATAAGTTCCAGGGGCATCAGTGCAAAAATACAACAAAAATAATCATTTATTTAAAGTTTTGGGACTAATTTCCAATATGCAAAAACTGCCAGGGGTTACATGCAATTTTCATGCGCCTCACGTGGGACTGCATATGAGGCGCGGAAGGACCTAAACGTAATTACAATAACCACAGGGTCCTTTCTGCAAAATTTACATTAATTTTATAACGTGCTAATTTATTTACCGAACTAAAAATTAAATACACAAAAAGCGGGGGCTAAGTATGCAATTACCCCCAATAGGAGCTCATCCAACGGCTGATCTTCTTTCACTAATCCACGTGGCGCCTCCACGTGGGTCGATGCCGGTTCGCCGATGAGCAGTGAGGATTAGATCACTCGCGTGATCTGACGGTGGTAGCATCGCTTCATCGGACGGCTGGCAATCGAACTGGGCCTTCGTCTTCATCCAACGGCTGAGAGCACACGTGCAAGAACAGGGAAGAAAGCTCGTCGGGGCGAGCTTCTTCCTCCTCGATCTCGCTCCCTCGCCAGTCATCGATGCACCTGAAGGTCCCAAAAGCTTCCTGGGAGGTCGCTGGATCTGATGGAGGTGGTAGATCGGCCAGAGGTGCCCTGGAGCGGCGCCACGAGCTCGGTGAAGAAGCGCGGCTCCAGGTACCTCCGCCCGCGTGCGAATCGACTCCTGGTGCTCTTTGGCGCACCTAACCTGCACAGGAAGGTAGAGGGGCACGAGGGCGTCACCCTCGACCCGGGGTTTGAAGCTGGAAGCACGGGGATGATGTTGGGCGAGGAAGCTCCGGCGAAGAGTGATGGAGGAGCTTCGATTCGCGGATCCAGAGAGGAATCCGGTTGGTCAAGGTGGCTGGAAGGTGGAGAATGCGGAGGGGAACGAAATGAGGGCAAAATCGAGTCGGAAAATAGGCGGGGTTACGGTGGAGAAGTCGCCGGAGCTGAGCTCCGGCGAACTTCGAATTACTTAAACTAAGCTAATTTACGAATCTAAATGCAAAATAAATGACAGGAATAAAATGCTGATATGAAAATCTACCTAAAAATGTAAAGGCGCAGCTCTTATACCTGGAGGGACTCCAGGGAGCAGGGCGGCTGCCGGAGCGCCGCCGTGGGTGCAACCTTCGCCTCTCCGATCGATTCAAGGCGCTGGCGAGCTCCTCCTGTCACAAGGAACATCGCCGGGACCGAATTCGGGGAAGGGATTGGCTGAAAGCTGACCGAAATTGAAGAGGAGGTGAAGGTTCCTTATTTATACACAAACTGGGCACCCTTATTGACCGGGTTGTAGCCGGCGATACGAGCTATGTGCAAAGGATCTAAATGATCGGCGGGGATCATGGATGATCAGAGAATAATTTGTCAGAAGGATTCGAGGGTGATGGGTCACTGAACCAAGCGGGAAAAATGGCTGAAATCGGGGGACAAGATAGTCCACGTCACGTCAGACGCCTGGGGGCGCAGTTGACCGAGCGGTCAACAAACGTCAAGACCTGATTGGTCCACGTCAACAAGAAATTGATTGATTTATTTAATGTAATAAATGAATTAATTAGATTTTTTGTATAAAATAAAAAATATTTATAAATTAATGTAGTATTTATTTATGATTTTTATTTATTTTTTTTGAAGTATTTTATTACGCTTTTATTAAAATAATGTATTTATAAGTATATTTATATATTTATTTTTATTTTGTTTATTTTATTTCATTATTTGATTTTATTTTATAAATTTATAACTTATTTTTATGAGTATAAATATATTTTTATTTAATTTTTAGGAGTTTATTTACATTTTGAAATAAATAGGTATATGTATATGTAGGTATACTTATAGGTATTTTACCTATATATTATATACACTTAATTTATTATTTGTATTTTCTTGATTTTTATTTTGGGTGTGTATTTTTAATGAGTTATGTATAATGTATACATTATTATAAAAATATAAATGAATAAAAGAACAAAAATCCCTTTTATTTATGTACATATAGGTAGCATAGGTATTTTGCCTAGGTATTACCTAGGCTTGTTTTATTTTACAAATTATTTTTGGTTTTATTCTAATGTCAATATGTACATAAATTATATACATTATCTACAAAATTCTAAAAATATGAATTTTTAAAATTAATGAAGATTGAATAAAATGAATATTTTAATCAGGTATTATGTACAAGAAGGGCCAAAAACCTAACTTCCACAGATGGACTCCAAAAATTATGAAACCAATTTTATTAAATAGTTCTTGGAATGCTATATACAATTAAAGGTGAGCTTGGGTGATTTGGATTTTTTATTTGCAGAATATGGATCTGTGAAGTTGAGATTTTTGCTTTTTATTCTGTGTATAAAATGTATACTGAGTATTATTTTTACACAAACTTAATTTTGTAATTTTATTTACATTATTATCTACAACTTTCATGTACAAAGTTTCTTTATTTGATGAATAAATAAGTATGTACAAAATAGGTGTCAAAAATGCATAAATGAATGAATAAATAAATGAGGTATTTATTGTACACTGGCCCTTATCTCCCCCTACTTTATTCCTTGTCGACCAATTCCATGCTGGCCTTGGTCTCGGGGTTAGGGTCATAAAATATTTGCAATATTTTATTCCTTTTTCTTTTCTTCTCTTTATTCTATAATTTTGGCATTAAAAACCTTATTTTATATACAATAAATACAATAAATAATGGGTGCTATTATGTACAAATTAATGCTATTTATATGCATTTGCTAGGGTTTTTAATGCCAAAATGATAGAATAAAGGTGATGAAATGGAGATTCATCAGTACCAAAAGTCCGAGGACTAGTTTGTAATTTACCCACAAATAAACGCACATGCGTAAATCAACCACGCACAGGGGTATCAATGCAAATATCTAAAAAGTTCCATTCATTTCACAACAGTCCATAACTACAGGGATAAAGGTGCAAATAGCCCAAAAGACCACGTGTCGAAGCACGTGACACACCACACACATGGGCTTATATGCAAATAAAAGAAAGCTCAGGGTCCAACATGCAATTTACCTAACATAAATAAACTTCTAAAAATATTTACAGGACTAAACTGAAATTAAACTAAAGAGAAGGGCCTAAGGGTAAATTACCCTTTATTATGTCGAGCCGACGGATGGGCGCCACGTCACTGATCGGACGGCTGGGAAGGGGTGGCGCCCAAGGCTGGGTCTTCGACGCTGATCGGACGGTTCAGGCGCTGCCACGTGGAAGATCAAACGATGGACGGAGGCGGTGGCTGCAGCTCGTTGGATCGACAGTGGAGATCGACCCTCAAAGGATCTGGCGGTCGATGCTGCTCCTCGAATGGACGAACGTGATCAGATCTGGAGCTCGGGGTCGATCGGACGGCGGAGAAGGATGGTGGACGAACTGGCCTCCGACGAACTTCGCCGGGGTCGTGACGGCGCTGGTCTCCTCCTGGGAGCCCTCTGATGATCGGAACAGGAAGCTGCGGGCCCTCCGCGTCTGCTGGAGACCTCCGATGACCCAACCGTGCCCTGGAGAGCTCCGGCGAGGTCGGCGGAGGCGGAGCTGCTAGACCAAATGGTCCAAGCCCTCAAATGGGCTTGGATGAACCTGCAAAGTGCACCAGCAAGCTCGCGGGTTGAGGGAAAACTGCCTCGACCCCGTTAGGCGTGGTGAAAGTGGTCAGGGAGTCGGTGCGGGCGAGCTCCGGCGAGGGGGTGGACGGAGGAGCTCGAACCCCAGCTCCTGTGCGAGCTGGGTTGAATGGAGGGGTGCAGAACGTGCGTGGGAGGAAGGCGGAGGCTATGGTGATGCCCGATGATCGAGTGGAAGGCGAACGTGACTGGAATCAAAGGTGGTCGACGACGGGGGGATTTGGGGCTAATCGAAAATTAAAGAAAAGGAGAAAAAATCTAAGCTACCCGAGTGGATGGTTCGACTGTGGGCGAGCTTGGGAAGCTCTGGGTCCTTGCCTCGAGGAGCGTCGACATCCGAGGCTCTGGCTCGTGCTCTGGGCGGAGCACGACGGTGATGGCTCGCCGGATCGATGTCTCTTCACCCTCAGCCTCGCTGCTACACCTCCGGGGCAAGCTGTCACTCTCGCGCGAAAGGTGGAGGTCACTGGTGGAGGAGTGAATGAGACAAAGATGAGGATTAGGGTGGCGGAGCTCGGCTTAAGTATGGGTGCAGGTCCGGCTAGAAGAGGTCGGGTAGGACAATGTGTAGCGCAGATCTCGAGGCGGATACCCCGGTGAGGGTATCGGATGTGACGTGATCAAAATGGACCCGGGGTTTAGGGGGATGATGATCAGGTTTGGACACGAAAAAGTCGAGAAATCGGGTCAGGTGTCAAAACCCGTGGGAGGTGGTCCTGGGGGAGAAGTTGACCGGGCGGTCAACAACCCCCTGGACCAATGGGAAGCGACCGCGTGGCAAATATTTAGAAATTAAATTAAATATAGCAAATGGCCGAATTATTAAAAAGTCAAAACATGAAATATTTTTGTTTTAATATTTTCTATTTTTTTGTGATTTTTAATTAATTTTTCAAAAATAAAATAAGGTATATACATTATATAGTTGTATATAGGTATCTGTACAATATATGGTTTTGATTTTTTTGATTTTTAATTTATTATTTTTATACATTTTTATTCCCATTTTATATTTTATTTATTTATATCATAAAATAAGGAATAAAAATATATTTTTATTTTATTTTTATTATTTATGTGCATAGGTGAAATAAATATATGTACATGTATATACATGGTATATTTACAATATATTTTTGGGTTTTTAATTTTGTTCTTTTTATTTTGTTTTTGTTTTAATTGTTTTTATGTTATTTATTTACAACATAAAAAGTAGAATATTTACAAGATTTTTGGAGATTAATTTTATTTATTTACAAAGTGAAATAAATAAAGATGAAGGAGCTATGTACATGGTGGTTATGCACAATTGATCTATTTTTGTTTTCTTTTTAATTTTTCTATTTTTATCTTGATTTTATATTTATAAATATATACAATTATTTACAAGCCCTTTTTAGTCTATTTTTTGGAGGAAAATATTTTTATTTTATTTACATATATATTTACACACATGAACCCCTATCTCCCTATACTTTGGCTTTTATGCGGTCAGGCCCATGCTGAGCCCTCCCTTGGGTTAGGTTGCTCAATATTTATTCTAAATATTTCCCTCTTTTTCTTTTTGATCTTTATTCTTTTATTTTTGCACAAAAACATGCTAATTATAACTATTTACACCATGCATGCTTTTGGTAATTATTTATATTTACAACTATATACATGCATTTGCAAAGGTTTTTGTAGCTAAAATATAAGAATAAAGAGTGATGAATGAGTATTCATCACCCCCTATACTTAACTTTGCTAGTCCCTTAGCAAACACTTATTTGAAAAAGAAGTGAAAAAGAAAGAAAGAAAAATAAAAAGAGAATGTACAGGGATCAAGGTTGATTATTTAACTTGCCTTCATTAAATTAAGGTATGGAGCTCGATCAGATCTTTGGATTATTAATGTGTCGGAACCTTATTTGGACTTAAGCCTAAAACTCAACAGCCTCTAAGTTCCACTAATCTCTAATCAAGACTCCTCAATGCTCTAGATCAGAACAAGTCATCAATCACAAACCCTGAAGACCTTGAATCTTTCCTTGTCCTGTGAATGTGAGGTCTAAGCTCTCCACCTCAGAAATGGAAACTTGACAACCCTCCCCAACAAGGTAACTGTATGACCTCAATCTGGTCACTCTTTCCTCGAGGAGCGGGGTATTCCCTTCTAAGTTCAAGTTCAACCGGCTCAAGAAGAGGAGGAAGAAGAGAATGGACCATGGCCAGTGTAGCCATGTATCCTTGGGAGCTTGACCAGTGTAGCCAAGTCTCCCTACTGCAAGCTACATAAGGTAGGACATGGATCTCAAGCTTTGCTTATGCACTCTATATACATACTCCGGTGGGATTATCATTTTCTCTCAGACCCACCACTTTTTTGGAGTTATTTTCTTTTTGCATTTTTTTTCAAGTGCATCTATACAACATATACATGTGCAGCATATGTACAAGGAGTTTTTCCTCTTGAGCTAGTAGACTATCCCTTTTTTGAAGCTTTATTGCAACCCACAACTCCCGTCGTTAGACCTCATGGCAACCAGACCAAGTTGAGACGCACTTCCTTCACTAAAATAAGCAGAGAGGTTCCGCCTAGAAGTACTACCCTCATATGCTACCCCAAGTCAAGGAAGACTGCCTCCTCACCACCTCATCCGTAGAGAGCTCGGTGCAAAGTGCTGGTGTCCAAGTAAAGACATTGTCTATATGAGTCATGTGTTGTTGTTAAGTGCTCTACTTAGGCTCATTGAGATGACATGTGATCATAGCCTAGTGGACTCAAAGAATTAAGTCACCATGGACCTGAAAATCCTTAAACCTAAGCCCTATAAGGTTCCTCTTAGAAGTTAGGTGGATTAAGATCTTAATCAAGCTCCATTTCTCAATTTGATTCTAGGCTAGTTTAAATGTCAACTATCATCCAGAAAAACTATATACATATGTACAAAAGATGCTATTTACACAAATTTTTACAAATATGCAAAAATTTTTGAAAAATGTTTTCAAATCATGAATGGATGATGCATGAAGTGCAAGTTTTGCAAAAGATATTTACGCACATTTACACAAGATTTTTGCAAACTTTTGATTTTCAAAACATTTTGGAAAAATTTTTGTACTATATACATAATTTTGATAAGAAAATATTTACACAAGCTTTACACAAAAGATTTTTGAAAACATTTTTACAAAAATAATTTGTACACTAGCTATTTATGTGCAAACAAAAGAATGTTTATGTACATGAAAAATTTTTAATTTTTGTGTTTTTAAGGTTTTTAGCCATTTTATTTATTTACACACTCACACAAAGTACGAGTTATGGCTAAAGTATATATGGAATATATACACACCACCCTATACTTAGCTCGAACGATGTCCTCAGAGTCAAGAGTGATGAAGAAGACATAACTCGTGCTAGGTATAGGGAAGTGAAAAGGAAGGCTATATACAAAGACGAATCAAAATCAAGATACTCTCGGCTTTTCCCCTATCTTTAGAATCAAGTAATCCTAAGTATAGCAGGCTGTATACTAAGGGAAAACCGAGTGGAGAATGTACAGGGTCTACCCGCCCTATACTTAGGGTAAAATATCCCTAAGTATAGGCAACAAAAACAGGGGTAGACAGAAACAAAAGAAATACCCGAAGGTCCTACATCCCCCCTATACTTAGGGTTAAGTGCACCCTAAGTATAGCATAATCAAAAGATGAAGAAAGGGATGTGGGACTAAAGAATGAGATGATATGGACATCTGGATCTATACAGGTCGGATAATCAGTGAGAATCAGGCGTGAGATGCAATAGATGTGAGTTAAAAGATCACATCTCACGCAAAATGAATCGGGGCAACATCAACGACCCGCGGCTCATGATCTAGAAATGGCTTGAGCCGCTGGCCGTTGACTCGAAAGGTACTCTCAGAAGACAACTCGGATATATCAATGCTACCATTGTCATGTACCTTTCTCACTAGATAAGGTCCCTTCCACTTGCTCTGTAGCTTCCCTGGAAATAAACGAAGCCTCGCGTCAAACAACCATACTCTTTGTCCAGGATCAAAATGCTTGTGGCTGATATGAGAATCATGCCACTCCTTCACTCTCTCCTTATAATGTAGGCTTTTTGAGAAGGAGGTATCTCTCAACTCCTCCAGGGCTGCTAACTCTGCCCTCCTCTGGTCTCCTAAACCATCTGGATCCATAAGTATCTCAGTGACTGCCCAAAGTGACCTGTGCCTCAACTCAACAGGTAAATGGCACGGCTTGCCATATACGAGGCGAAAGGGAGATGTGCCCAATGGTGTCTTGAAAGACGTCCTATATGCCCACAAGACCGAGTCCAAAAGCTGTGACCAATCCTTTCGGTCAGGGCGGACGACTTTCTGCAATATAGTCTTGATCTCCCTGTTCGACACCTCAGCTAGACCATTCGTCTGTGGATGGTAAGCTGTAGCAATGCGATGGTCTATACCGAACTCGCTAGCAAGGGCCTTCACTTGGTCGTTGATGAAATGAGACCCCCCATCTGAAATCAAAACACGAGGAACCCTGAACCGCGTGATGATGTGCTTCCTCAAAAATCTGCAAACTGTACTCGCATCAGCGGCTCGGGCGGGGATAGCCTCAACCCAACGACTAACATAATCAACGGCCAACAGAATGTACTCAAATCCCTGACTCTTAGGGAATGGACCCATGAAATTGATGCCCCATGCGTCAAAAACCTCACAGAAGTGAATGGGCTGCATTGGCATCATATCACGCTGTCCACAAGTGCCCATCCTCTGACAGTCAGTACACCTCTTCACGAACTCATCAGAGTCCTTGAAGAGGGTAGGCCACCACAAGCCGGATTGGAGCACTTTATGTGCCATTCTCCTCCCAGAATGATGTCCTCCTGCCTCAAGCTTGTGGCAGTGAGGACACTATGGTGCTCCTCCTGAGGAATGCACCTACGCCAGACGCTATCCCCTCTCTCGTGGTAAAGGATGGGATCCTCCCAGTGGTAGGACTTGGCCTTCACAAGGAAGGTCTCAAGCCTCTTCCTGGGCCAATCTTGTGGGACTTTCCCAGCAACGAGAAAGTTCACAAAATCGACATACCATGGGAGTGAGGCGATAGCAAGGATCGCCTCATCTGGGAAGGTCTCACAAATGGGATCAATATGCTCGGACTCCTCAGGATGCTCTAAACGGGAGAGATGATCCGCCACCACATTCTTGACTCCAGGCTTATCCTTGATCTCAATGTCGAACTCCTGGAGTAGAAGGATCCATCTAGTCAATCTGGCCTTGGCATCCTTCTTTGCCATAAGGTATCGGATGGCGGTGTGATCAGTGTACAGGGTCACTCTAGATCCAATGATATAAGATCGAAACTTATCTAGGGCGAACACTACGGCTAGCATCTCCTTCTCTGTGACCGTATAATTCCGCTGGGCAGAATCCAATGTGCGGCTAGCGTAGTGGATAGCAAAGGGGACTCCATCCCTCCTCTGTCCCAGCACGGCCCCCACGGCAAAATCGGAGGCCTCCGTCATGATCTCGAATGGGAGAGACCAATCAAGCGGCTGAAGAACAGGAGCCTCTATGACACACTGCTTGAGAGTCTCAAAGGACGAAAGACACTTGTCATCGACAAGGAACTCGATGTCTTTCGTCAAGAGGTCAGTCAACGGTCGAGCAATCCTACTGAAATCATGAATAAATCGTCGGTAGAAACCGACGTGCCCCAGGAATGACTGAAGCTGCCTCAAATTGGACGGTGGTGCGAGTTTTCTAATGACATCTACCTTGGCCGGATCAACCTCCATGCCCCTGTTGGAGATGATATGGCCAAGCACCGTCCCTTGAGTCACCATGAAGTGACTCTTCTCCCAAGAAAGCACCAAGTGAACCTCTATACATCGCTGGAGTACTCGGTCTAGGCAGTCAAGACAGGAGTCGAATCCGTCGTCGTAAACCAAGAAATCATCCATGAAGACCTCCAAACACTCCCCTACCATGTCCGAAAAGATCGACAACATGCATCTATGAAATATCGTAGGGGCATTGCATAGCCCGAATGGCATGCGTCGGAAGGCGTATGTGCCGAAGGGATAGGTAAAGGTGGTCTTCTCCTGGTCCTCAGGAGCGATGGCCACCTGGTTGTAGCCTGAGTACCCATCCAGGAAACAGTAATGGCTCTTCCCTGCCAGTCTCTCAATGATCTGGTCAATAAAAGGCAGGGGGAAATGGTCCTTCTTGGTGGCCTGGTTGAGTCTCCTGTAGTCAACACAGACCCGCCAAGAGGTGGGTACTCGAGTAGCAATCTCCTCTCCCGACTCACTGAACACAGTCGTGATGCCCGTCTTCTTGGGCACCACATGCAAGGGGCTGACCCACTTGGAGTCGGAAATGGGATAAATAAAATCTGCGCTCCACCATTTCGAGATTTCCTTCATGACGATCTCTCTCAAATTGGGGTTCAGCCGCCGCTGGAACTCACGCGACGGCTTCGCCCCATCCTCGAGATATATATGGTGTGAGCAATGTGATGGACTAATGCCATGGAGATCTGCTACGCTCCATCCGATTGCCTTGCAGTTCTTTTCAAGAACCCCCATCAAACAGGATTCTTGCTCTCCAGTCAGATCGGCAGAGATGATGACTGGGTACATCTCAGGTTCGCCCGCAAGGAATCGATACTTCAACGAAGTAGGGAGCGGCTTCAGCTCTGGACAGCTGGGTGCTGGATGATCTGGCCTAGAAAGAAGATGCGTGTATGCTGCCAAATCTGCCTGGGAGAATGAGAACGAACTCTCACAAACTGGATCTGAAGAAGGCTGCTCAATTGAACTGTCTCTGATCTGCTCGGCATCTACCTCCTCCTCAGCTGTAGGCTCTGTGGGACTCAGGTCTGGCATATAATCCTCTTAATCTGCCCAATCAGACTCTGAATCCAAGGGATCTACATCACAAAAGGTGGCATCAGCACCACCGTCATCACAAAAATCCGTGTCGCGATCAAGAACCTGCTCTGCTGCCTCAATGGTATCCTGAACTAGGGCTGTGCTCTCCAGGCTCTCCTCTGCTATCATCTCTACATCAGCGGTGTCTGAAAATGAGAGGATGACCTGTGCTGCTGGGTCTTCCCATACTGCCTCGTCGTCTGTGATCACAAAGTCGCAGTCCTGGTGGATGTCTAGCCCGGCATCTGTCAGCTGCTCTGCATCTGAAGTCGTCTCTGAGCATGATCTGTCTCTGGCTCTGTAGTCCTCGACCGTCTCTATTTGTACACTTTCGCCCTCGATGCGAAAGTATACCTTCCCGCTGTCATGGTCAGTCACCGCCTTGGCTGTGGCCAAGAACGGACGACCGAGAATGATGGGGGTATCAGTCACTGAATCAGGGATCTCCATGTCCAACACTACGAAGTCCACGGGGAATTGCAGGCCCTGAATAGTGACGACAACGTCTCGCAACAACCCCTTCGGCCTCTTGACAGATCGATCAGCAAACTGAAGGACTGTCCTGCTCTGTCTAAGAGTGCCCAACTCGAAGCGGTCGAGAAGGGCTGCCAGAAGGAGGTTGATAGACGATCCGCTATCCAATAGAGTCTGGTCGAACCTCTGCTCTCTAATATGACATCTGACATACGGGGCTCCTGAATCTGGCCTCTTGGCTGGCAGACGGTTCTGGATCGCGAAACACGTGGCTTTCGTCAGCACATGAATCTCTGAGTGGTGGTTCCTCTTCCTTCTCCTGACTGTAGTCCTGCCTCTCAAAGAACGCTGAAGAAGGGGGATGTGCTGCAAAGCCTCCTGAAGGGTCAGCTGTATGCGGAATCTATCAATCATGCTCTGGCTGAACTCCTCCTGCTCTTTCTTTTTTGGATATTTTTCTTTTTTCTTCCCCTTCCCCATCTGAAGGGCTCTAGGGAAGGGGATCACAGGGTCCTTCTCAGATGAAAGACTAGGAATAGGTCTAGACGGCTCGACGGCCGGATCTGCACATACATCAAGCACCACAGTGGGACCAGAATAAACTAAACCTTTTCCTTTATTCACAATATGGTTCCGAGATACATCAGTGGAAGGAAAAACAACAACTCTCTCAGAATGAGCACTGGTGGCCTCAGTACCACCACTGGCTAGATCTGCTGGACGTCTCGCGGCCTCAGTATCGCGCTCTGGCTCGGCATCTCGGGTGGTATCAGTACCACCTCCTCGAACTGGTGAAATGGCGGCCTCAACACCGCCTGTGGAATCAGCATCCTTGGTGGCATCAGTACCACCGTCATCATCATGAGCGACCTCAGTACCGCTCTCCTCCTCCTCATCTGGCGCTCTAGGTGTATCCTCATGCCGTCGCTCAGACGAGGCACCGCCTGCTGGTGCCCTACCGCTCCTAAGCGTGACAAAATCAGCATCAAATAGGTCTGAAGACATATCATCAAATGGATCACTAAGAGTGGCATGCTCAGTGTAAGCTACCTGCTCAGATTTCCGCTTCAGGCTGTTGGGATTCGGCTCGATCTGGGCAGGTATGACGACCTTCATTCTCACAATGTCCCGCATCTCCTGGTGGGACTCGTCCATCTCCCGTCTGAAAGTAGCCTGCTGGTCCGTGAGGAGGCGGGCTATGTCGTCCAAGGCGGGGCTCTCGTATGGTGGACCATGGGAGCCCGACGGGTAGCCTCTCTGGTAGTGAGGCTGCTGGAACTGGTGCTGCTGCTGGTGAGAGGGGTAAGTGGGAGGATGCTGCTGCTGGTGTGGCTGGTGAGGCTGCTCTCGCCTCCAAGACTGTCCCTGCTGATAGGGACGAGGAACGAAGGATGACTGCTACTGCTGTGAAGGGTAGACTGGGGGTTGCTGCTGCGGCTGGTGATCTCTCTGCTGGCTGTACTGGCCTCCCTGGCTAGATGGCTGCTGCTGGGGCTGGGCACCTCCGTTCCCCCACCTGAATCCGGGATGGTCTCGTCGGATCCCAGGCTGAGGACGGTCATACCAAATCCCGTTGACATCCATCAACGGCTCTGCATCGTACTGGGCTGGCGGGAGTACTGCCAAAGGCTGATCCGGCTGGTATACTACCATATGCAGGTCTGGAGATGGTGGTGACTGGTAGGAGGGCTGCTGCTGGTACGGCTCCGCTTGTACAAGATGAACCTGTCTAGGCTGCTGGTGTGAGCTAGAGCGCTGGGACGAGCTGCTGCTGCCGTCGGTATCGCCTCGCAACTGAAGACGGGGCTGTGAAGTCGTCTGTGCCTCCTGGAGACACATGAGCTGGGTCTTCATGTCGCTCAGAGTCTGTGCCATCTGCTCCATCTGAGTGATGCCCTGGCACTGCTTCTTCTCTATCAGCTCCATCCGATCCAACTTCTCGCTAATGATACCCATATCCGCAGCGGATGACTCTGCCTGTGCTGCTGCTACTGCGGATGAACTGGATGGACCGGCGTCGACCCGTGCTATCCTCTGGTACTGCACGGGTCCTTTCTGCTGCTGGGGTCTGCCCTGAGTGTACAGCCTGGTCTAGGACATCACCATGTAGTTCTCGTCCATCTCCTCGTAGATGGCCCAGACCTGGTCGTGATCCTTGGCGAAGTAAGACCCGCCACAAGAAGCGTTCATCAAGCCCTGGAGCTCTGGTGTCAGCCCGTTGAAGAAGCTCTGCACAAGGTTGGGCTTCGAAATATCATGGTGCGGGCATCGATCAGTCAGCTCACGGAACCTCTCCCATGCCTCATGGAATTGCTCGTTGGGGAGCATGGAGAAGTTGCTGATGAGGGCTCTCGCTACATTGGTCCGCCCGAGTGGATAGTACTTGTGTAAGTACTCGGTGCGGAGCTGCTCCCAAGTGTAAACAAACTTCCCCAAGTGCTTCAGCCAGGTGGCTGCTCTGTCTGCCAAGGAAAAGGGGAAGGCGATCATCCGAATCGTATCCTGGTCCACCTGACGATCGTGGACAGTACTGCAGATCATGAGGAACTCCTGGAGGTGGAGATGGGGCTCCTCAGTAGCGAGTCCGTAGAAACGGGGAAGAAGCTGCAAGGTGTTCGGGGGGAACTTGAAGTCCCCCATGATGGCTGGTAGTACGACCCAGTGGTGCATTAGCATCGATCCGGGGTTGTGCAACTCCCGCATCGGTCTCGGTGGTCCTCCTGCCGCGGCTGCGGCGGCTGCTGCGGCTGCTGCTGCAGCTGCTGCATCTGCATCATCCGAGATCCTCGGCCCGTCTCTCCTCTGCTCTCTCTCTGCTCGCATCTGCTCCATCTCTCTCCTCATATCAAGCATGAATGCTCCCTGATCCCTCAAGTGCTGCTGAACGGTCTCTAGGGAGGCGATCAGGGTGGAGTTGATCGCGCCCTGGTCCAGCACAAAGTGCTCAGGCTGTGGACCTCGGGAGCGATCCTCGGTACTGCCGGCCATAGCATCTGCAAAATCAAATGAGCCAAACTCAGGTGCTGTCAAATCTGCTAATCTCTCCTCTGGCTCATGTCTTGATGAATACCAATTCATCACTCTTTATTCTTATATTTTAGCTACAAAAACCTTTGCAAATGCATGTAGATATATGTAAATACAAATAATTACCAAAAGCATGCATTGTGTAAAAACCTATAATTAGCATGTTTTTGTGCAAAAATAAAAGAATAAAGATTAAAAAGAAAAAGAGGGAAATATTTAGAATAAATATTGAGCAACCTAACCCAAGGGAGGGCTCAGCATGGGCCTGACCGCATAAAAGTCAAAGTAGAGGGAGATAGGAGCTCTGGTGTAAATATTTATGTAGATAAATAAAATTATTCTCCTCACCAAAAATATGCTTGTAAATACTTGTATATATTTATGAATATAAAAACAAAAGATAAAAATATAAAAATTAAAAAGGAAACAAAAACATCACCTTCACCATGTACATAAACCACACCTATGTATTTATTTAGCCTTGTAAATATATATATATATATATATATTTAATTTTTATAATTTTTTTAAATAGTCTATGTTATATATTGTAAATAAATAAAATAAAAACAATTAAAATCAAAACAAAATAAAAATAGAAAAATTAAAAATACAAAAAGATATTGTACATATACCATGTATATAGATGTACATATATATTTATTTGACCTATGTAAGTAAATAATAAAAATAAAATAAAAACACCCTTTTACTCCTTATTTTATACTATAAATAAATAAAATATAAAATAAGGATAAAATTGCATAAAAATAATATATAAAAATCAAAAATCAAAACCCTATATATATTGTATATACCTATATATAGTACATACTATGTACATAGCTTATTTTTATTTCCAAAAATTAATTAAAAATCACCAAAAAATAGAAAAAAATAAAATAAAAATAGTTTGTGTTTTGAGTTTTTGCATCGGGCCTTAGCTACCTTAATTTTGAGCTTCAAGATCCTGCCACGTGGCCCATCCTCATTGGGTCCTGGGGATGTTGACCACCCGGTCAACTAGCCCCCCCAGGACCACTTCCCACGGGTTCGAGCTCCGGACCCGATTTCTCCCACTTTTACCCGCTCAATCCGATCATCACTCCACCAAACCCCGGGTCCGAATCCTTCGCCGTGCATCCGACATCCTCGCCGGAGCCACTCCCTTGGGATCCGCACGCTCCTGAGCTTGCCCGGACCCATTCTTCTCGGACCCCTAGCCATATAAAGCCGCTGCTCCGCCACCTTCTCTCTCCATCTTTGGCCATTTGCTTCGTTCTCCAGTGAGCTCCAGAGAGAGTGTGAGGTGACAGCTCGCATCCCCGACCTGTTGCAGCGAGGAGAGCCGGCGAATCCATTGATCCGGCGACGTAGCCGCCGCAGCTCCGCCACCTGAGCGAGCTTCGAGCCTCGGGCCGAGACGACCCTCGAGGCAACGACCAGGAGCTCCAGCAGCTCTTTCCCAGTCTCACCGTTCATCCAGGTAGCCATTTAGCTTCGCTATTTCCTTCGATTTCCGTTTACCCCCAATTTTGCACCGCCGCCGTATTTTCCCGATTCACCCCGGTTCCGACCACCATCCGATCATCGGACCCGACCTTCACGTTCGCCTTCTCCCGACGCACCTTCTACACCCACTCACTCAACCCAGCTCGCACAGGAGCTGGGAACCGGGCTCCTCCGTCCACCACCTTCGCCGGAGCCCGCCGTTCCGACGCACCAGCCATCCCCACTTCGCCTAACTGGGTCGAGGCACTTTACCCTCGACCCGCGAGTCTCCTGAGTTGTTTTGCAGGTCCAGCAAAGGCCATCTGAGGCCTTTCCCGTTCAGACCAGGAGTCTCACCTCCGCCACCCTCGTCGGAGCTCCCCCGAGCTCGGTTGGGGCATCGGAGGGCATCAGTAGCTGCGCACCTTCACGCCGGAGCTCCTCCGATACTCAGGCGCAGCAGAGGAGGCCGGAGGTGCTTCCACGAGGCCGGCGAAGTTCGCCGGCCGCCTGTTCATCCAGGTCCTCCAGTTGCCATCGATCGCCTCCCCCTCGCTCCAGTTCAGATCCGGGCCGTCCATTCTTGGAGCCACCAGCACCGTTCGATCAGAAGAGGGACGATCCGGAGCGCCCACCATCCGCAGCCGTCAGATCGCCACGTGGAGCGCATCCAACACCCCCGCTTAATAAAGGGTAATTTACCCTTAGGCCCCTATCTTTATTTTATTTCGTTTTAGTCCTGTTAATATTTAAATCAGTTGTTTAGTTTTAGGGTAATTTGCATACTGGACCTCGTACTGTAGTTTATTTGCATCTATACCCCTGTGTATTGTGAGCCACGTGCATCGTCACGTGTTATCTTGGTGTATTTGCAATTAAAGCCCCTGTAGTTCTGGATGTTATTAAATGAATGAAAGTTTTTAGATAATTGCATTTATACCCCTGTGCGTGTTTTATTTCCCCATGTGCGATATTTCTTGGGTTATTTGCAGATAGGACCCCTAGACTTTTGGTACCTATTACCAATAAGTCCTCGGGACTTATTTTTCTTACATTTAGGTCCCTGAGTGCCCCAGGCACGCGCGTGGTGCGTGTTTTGCTGGGTTAATTGCACCTGGACCCCCAGAACTTTGGGTATTTGCATTTCAGTCCCTGTGCACAGTGCCCTATCTTTATTTTTGAATAAAATATCAAACCACCTCCAAATCTAACGAAAATTTGACACATGGCTCCTGCCATGGTGTAGGATTTTTGTGCATTTTTGAGGACATTTCTGATTTTGTTTGCTTTTTTAAAATTCAAAAACCTCCATTTTTGTTACTGTCTAGTTTGAAAAATCACAAAAAAATATAAAAACCCACTTAAAAATTCTACAACTGTTTAATTTAGTGTGTTTGATTTTCTAGCCAATTTTGGCTATTTTTCATTACTGGGAAAATACTAAAAACTTAAAAACACTAAAAAACCCATAAAAATTCTAGTAAATAAATTAAAAATCTAAAAATAATAAAATTGGTATCTGAATTTTCCTTATTTTATCTACTTTATAGGAAAATTACCTCCAGGCCATTTTGAGGCCCTTAGATATTTATCTAGGGAACTTTTGGCTTGGCTGGACAGTACCACTGTTTTTAGCTACTGTTTGATTTTTAGAAAATAAAATAAACATCAGAAAATTATCAAAAATTCACCAAAAACACTAAAAAATATAAAATACATAAAAACATTTTTGTTTTAATTTTTGGTTGATTTTTGCTGCTTTGAATAATTTGTTGAAGTGTGCTTTCCCTTTGTTTTCTTATTTTCTTAATATATTAAAAATCCAAAAAAATATAAAAATAATTAAAAACCACTAAAAATATTTTGTTCTTTTATTTTCTTTATTTTTACTACTTCGTAGGCCTCTCGGCCAACCCGTGCTCCTTGAATTCGACCCTGGGTGCTATACCAGGTTAATCACATAGCAGGACCGCTTTTCGTATTTTTAATCGATTTATCTATTTCGAGTGGTTCATTTTTCTTGATTTAGCGCATCTGAGCGACCGAGGTCGCAACGACCATTTTTGTACCTTTACCTTAGTCGTTCGGAACGCTGATCAGAATGGCGCCGTTGCCGGGGAGCACGACTTAGTAGTTTTATTTTTCTTTTTCGTTTTTATTTTCGCGGCTTTTCGTGGCTCTTTCAGAGCTCGCGCTTTTTCGCGGTTTTTGTTCATATTTCTTTTTGTTTTATTTAGCTTTATTTTCTTTTTCTTTTGTTTTTGTTTTTGTTTATTTTGAGTGTTTATTTTATTTTGACTTTTTGCATATATACCCTTATTTCCATTTTTATTTCCTTTATTATTTGATTATCTGGTTCTGACCATTCTTCTCTTTCTTGCGAGGGCCCGAGGACCGAGGCGGCTGATCTCGGAGAAGCCGACGCAACCGCGGGATTCGGAGGCGGCTCCCTTCTGTACGGAGCCGCATGAGAGAGTGAGAGAGAGTTGAGTGGGCGAGGCTTTTATTTTATTTCATTATTATTGTAATAATACAGGGACACTGGACTTGGACTCTTTGGACTATACTTGTTTAGCCGGTCTGTTTCGCCGAGCACCGGTGTGCTCGGGGGGACCCTTAGGACTTGCGCGGTTTTTCGCGGTTTTTTGGTTTTATTTTATTTTCTTTCTGCCTTTTCCGGTGTTTACACGGTTTTTGCTTGAGCCCCTAGACCTAGGAATTTCTGGTGATTGTGCCGTAATTAGTAGGATCCCCACACCTAACTGCTTATCTACTCCTATAAACGTTAATTGGACCTACTAAAAATCATTAATAAAAATAACCGACTCATTTACCTTCGTAGCCTACGTGCCGCAGCCCGTCCTGTAAAGCGCTTTCTCCTACCCCCGATTTGTCGGACAGAGGAGGACGGGCCAAGACCGGACTCTTTGGCTTGGAGGTCGGTGACCGGTTAGACGGTTCTTCGCTAGAAATTGCTCATCTAGGACTCGGCTTTCCCGTTGCATCATATAGGTAGTTTCTTTTCAGTCTTTAAATTCTGCGCGGATCACTTGCATGTAGAGTGCTGGAGACAAGGTACGCATTTCTTACTCAGCATGCATCATTGATTTCATCGCGCATCGGCTTTTTCGCCTTCTCCCCCCCTATTTTGGATTAAATAACCAGGAGAACCGAAAAATTCGTTAGGCCATTTGTTTTGATTTGAAAAAATACTAAAAAGAGAAACCATAAAATTGGGACTGGTTAATACTATTGATCTTAAAAAACCACTCACCCTAAAAATTTTGTCTTGGGGAGAGCAACCCCCTCATTGTATGGTTTGGATGCGCGAGAGAGTGACCCGCACCCTAGGTAGAGCCCTCCGGTGCTAGTCCCGACTGATTACCGACTCTTCCGTGCGGGCCAGTCGGTTGGGATAGCATCGGGTATCCTAACAGGTCACGTAAGCGCTCTGATATTTTGTGTGTTCACCAATAAAATCGACAAGATAATTTGATCGAACTTTCACGGTCTTCAGCTCGCGTTGCGTTGGTGAACCATGGGTTTGTTTGTGATCATAGTTTCTCCAGATCTCATCCGCACTACTCGCCAGATCGAGATGATGGGTAGACGGTCTCTTAGGCAGCCTCTGGCTGCACCGCTTTCGGGCACGTCTACCTCATCATCTAGGTTGGCTCGCGAGAGCCGAGACCAGCTCTCCGAGCCCGAGTACGATTCCGCCCTGTTCCCCCTCGACCCCCTTTCTTTCCTGCCTGAGAGACACGAGCCCGAGGAGAGACTGATTGATTTGACAGCACCTGAGTTGGGCTCGTTTGATTTTGCAGACGTCGCCATGGCCGGCAGTTCAGATGATCACTCCCGTTAGCCCGAGCATTTTGTACTAGACCAGGGAGCGATCAACTCCACCCTGATCGCATCACTTGAGACAGTCCAGCAGCAGTTACGCGATCAGGGGGCATTCATGATAGAGATGAGGCGAGAGTTGGAGAGGCTCAGAGCAGAGTGAGACCAGCAGAGCGAGCCTGAGGAGATACCTGATGCAGAGGCACGAGCCGCAGCAGCCGCAGCAGCAGCAGCAGCAGCCGCCGCAGCGGCAGGCGCCGCGGCAGGAGGACCACCACGACCGATGTGGGAGTTGCACAACCCCGGATCGACACTCATGCATCATTGGGTAGTGGTGCCGGCGATCATGGGGGACTTCAAGTTCCCCCCGAACACCTTGCAGTTACTGCCCCGTTTCCACGGACTTGCCAATGAGGAGCCCCACCTCCACCTCCAGGAGTTCCTTATGATCTGCAGCACTGTCCACGATCGCCACGTGGACCAGGACACGATCCGGATGATAGCCTTCCCTTTTTCACTGGCAGATAGAGCAGCCACCTGGCTGAAGCATCTAGGGAAGTTTGTCTACACCTGGGAGCAGCTCCGCACCGAGTACTTGAACAAGTACTATCTACTCGGGCGGACGAACGCAGCGAGGGCCCTGATCAGCAACTTCTCCATGTTCCCCAACGAGCAGTTTCATGAGGCATGGGAGAGGTTTCGAGAGCTCCTAGACCGATGCCCGCACCACGACATCTCCAAGCCGAACCTAGTTCAGAGTTTTTTCAGCGGGTTGATGCCAGAGCTTCAGGGTCTGGTGAATGCTTCTTGCGGCGGGTCCTACTTTGCCAAGGACCACGATCAGGTCTGGGCCATCTACGAGGAGATGGCCGAAAACTACATGGTGATGTCCCAGACTAGGTTGTATACTCAGATACCCCAGCCACAGCAGCCAGGACCCGTGCAGTACCAACGGTTAGCACGGGTCGATGCAGGTCCATCCAGTTCGTCCGCAGTCTCAGCAGCACAGGCAGAGTCATCCGCTGCGGACATGGGTATCATCAGCGAGAAGTTGGACCGCATGGAGCTGATTGAGAAGAAGCAGTGCCAGGGAATAGCGCAGATGGAGCAGATGGCACAAACTCTGAGCGACATGAAGACACAGCTCATGTGTCTCCAGGAGGCACAGACGGCTCCACAGCCCCGTCTTCAGTCGCGAGGCGACTCCGGCAGCAGCAGCAGCTCGTCCCAGCGCTCCAGCTCCCTATAGCAGCCTAGACAGGTTCATCTTGTACAGGCGGAGCCGTACCAGCAGCCGCAGCCCACCTACCAGACCCCACCATCTCCAGACATGCAGATGGTGGTTTACCAGCCGGACCAGCCTCTGGCAGTACTCCCGCCAGCCCCCTACGATGCAGAGCCGTTGATGGATGTCAACGGGATTTGGTATGACCGCCCCCAGCCTGTGATCCGACGAGACCATCCCGGATTCAGGTGGGGGAGTGGTGGTGCCCAGCCCCAGCAGCAGCCGTCAGGTCAGGGAGGGCAGTACGGTCAGCAGAGAGATCACCAGTCGCATCAGCAGCCCCCTGTATACCAGACACACCAGCCATCATCCTTCGGTCCTCGTCCCTATTAGTAGCAGGGACAGTCGTGGAGACGTGAGCACCAGGCTCACCCAGGATACCAGCATCACCCTACCTCCTACCCCCCTCAGCAGCAGCAGTTCCAGCAGCCTCATCCCTAGAGAGGCTACCCGTCGGGCTCCCATGAGAGCCCTGCCTTGGATGATATCGCCCGCCTCCTCACGGACCAGCAGGCCACTTTCAGACGGGAGATGGACGAGTTCCGCTAGGAGATGCGGGACTTGGTGAGGGGGAAGACCGACATTCCTGCACAGATTGAGCCGAATTCGAACAATCTCAAGAGGAAGTCTGAGCAGGTAGATTCCACTGAGCTTGCCACTCCTAGTGACCCATTTGTTGATACATCTTCGGATCTGTTTGATGCTGATTTTGTTGCACTTAGGAGCGGTAGGACCCCAGCAGGCGGCGTCGCCTCATCTGAGCTTCACCACGAGGATACTTCAGAGGCGCTACATGAGGAGGAGGAGAGCGGTACTGAGGCCGCTCCAGATGATGATGGTGGCACTGATGCCACCAAGGATGCTGATCCCACCGGCGGTACTGAGGCCGCCGCTTCACCAGTTCGAGGAGGTGGTACTGACGCCACCAGGATAGCCGAGCCAGCCCGCGGTACTGAGGCCGCGAGACGTCTAGCAGCAGCAGCAGCAGAGCCAGCCAGAGGTGGTACTGAGGCCAGCGGTGTTTGTGTTGAGAGAGATGTAGTCTTTCCTCGCCATGATGTATTTCAGAACTTTGGTTTGAATAAAGGAAAAGGTTTAGTTTCTTCTGGTCCCACTGTGGTGCATGATGTATGTGTGGATCCGGCCGTCGAGCCGTCTAGGCCTTTTCCTAGTCCTTCATCTGCGAAGGACCCTGTGATCCCCTTCCCTAGAGCCCTTCAGATGGGGAAGGGGAAGAAAAGAGAAAATTATCCAAAAAAGAGAGTGCAGGAGGAATTCAACCAGAGCATGATAGATAGATTCCGCATCCAGCTGACCCTCCAGGAGGCTTTGCAGCACATCCCCCTTCTCCAGCGTTCTTTGAGAGACAGGACCACAGTCAGGAGGAGGAGGAGGAACCACACTTCAGAGATCCATGTGCTGACGAAAGCCACGTGTTTTGTGATCCAGAACCGTCTGCCAGCCAAGAGGCCAGATTCAGGGGCCCCGTATGTCAGATGCCAGATTAGTAAGCAGAGGTTCGACCGTACTCTACTAGATAGCGGATCGTCGATCAACCTTCTTCCGGCAGCCTTTCTCGACCGCTTCGAGTTGGGCACTCTTCGACAGAGCAGGACAGTCCTTCAGTTCGCTGATCGATCTGTCAAGAGGCCGAAGGGGTTGTTACGAGACGTTATCGTCACGATTCAGGGCCTGAAATTCCTCGTGGACTTCGTAGTGTTGGACATGGAGATCCCTGAATCAGTGACCGATACCCCCATCATCCTTGGTCGTCCGTTCTTGGCCACAGCTAAAGCGGTGACTGATCATGACAGCGGGAAGGTGTACTTTCGCGTTGAGGGCGAGAGTATACAAATAGAGACGGTCGAGGACTACAGAGCTAGAGAGAGAGCCCGCTCAGATGCGAGTACAGATTCAGAGCAGCTGACAGACGCAGAGCCAGACATCCACCAGGACTGTGATTTTGTGATCACAAACGATGAGGCAGCTTGGGCAGATCCTGCAGCACAGACCATCCTCTCATATTCAGATACAGCTGATGCCGAGATGATAGCAGAGGAGAGTCTGGAGAGCACAACCTTGGTTCAGGATACCATAGAGGCAGCAGAGCCGGTCCTTGATCGCGACACGGATTTCAGTGATGGTGGTGCTGAGGCCACCTTGAGTTACGGTGGTACTGAGGCCACCGCGGTTGATACAGATCCCTCGGATTCAGAGTCTGATTGGGCAGATTGTGATGATCAGATGCCAGACCTGAGTCCATTTGAGCCGATAGTTGAGGAGGAGGTTGATACAGAGCAGAGCAGAGACAGCGCAGTTGAGCAGCCTTCTCCCGATCCAGTTTGCGAGAGTACGCTTTCCCTCTCCCAGGCAGATTTGGCAGACTTAGCAGCTTTCACTCAGTTTCTTCCGCAACTAGATTTGCCAGCACCCAGCATTCCAGAGCTGAAGCCGCTCCCTATTTCGCTGAAGTATCGGTTCCTTGCAGGCGAGCCTGAGATGTACCCAGTCATTATCTCCGCCGATTTGATTGGAGAGCAGGAATCCCGTTTGATGGGGGTTCTTGAAAAGAACCGCAAGGCGATCGGATGGAGCGTAGCAGATCTCCATGGGATTAGTCCATCAGTGTGCTCCCACCATATTTTATCTCGAGGAGGGGGCGAAGCCGTCGCGTGAGTTCCAGCGGCGGCTGAACCCCAACCTGAGAGAGGTCGTCATGAAGGAAATATCAAAATGGTGGAGTGCAGATTTTATTTATCCCATTTCCGACTCCAAGTGGGTCAGCCCCTTGCATGTGGTGCCCAAGAAGACGGGCATCACGACTGTGATCAGTGAGTCGGGAGAGGAGATTGCTACACGAGTACCCACCTCTTGGAGGGTCTGTGTTGACTACAGGAGACTCAACCAGGCCACCAAGAAGGACCATTTCCCCCTGCCTTTTATCGACCAGATCATTGAGAGACTGGCAGGGAAGAGCCATTATTGCTTCCTGGATGGGTACTCTGTCTACAACCAAGTGGCCATCGCTCCTGAGGATCAGGAGAATACCACCTTTACCTGTCCCTTCGGCACATATGCTTTTCGACGCATGCCATTTGGGCTATGCAATGCCCCTGCGACTTTCAGAGGTGCATGCTGTCGATCTTCTCGGACATGGTAGGGGAGTGTTTGGAGGTCTTCATGGACGATTTCTCGGTCTACGGCGACGGATTCGACTCCTGTCTTGACTGCTGACGAACGCGGGATCTACCCTTTTAATGTGGTCTGATTGACTAGTGCGTTGCAGTCGGATAGATACACGTCGATCAAAAATAACCGCACAAAATGGATGATTCGTCGAATGAGTTTAATGCGGTTTTATGTTTATTTAGCCTGGGCAAGCCCTAGGGTCGACTCAAGGAGGCAAAGGAACAACTCGTGATCAAGTTAGAGGGATTAGATTACGGTTTTACAAGTGGTTTTTTTTTGGTATTTTTTTTATGTGATAAAATGCCAAATGCAAGCTATGAATTGGATTAAGTTAATACGAAAAGAACCAACTTAGCCAAATTTAATTTTAATGTGAAATAGAACCAAATTTGCCAAGTGATATTTTTCCTTATAACCTAATCCAACAATGAGTGCGAAATGTATTTTTTTGGAATTTTTGGCTTTAAAAAGCACAAATGAAAAATGCGAACTTTTTTGAGGTTTTTATGCAATTTTCATGCAAATGATATGCAAAAATTATGAAAAATTTATTGGAAGATAAATATGATGAAATGAAGCTATACTAATATTTTTGTAATTTTCTGACACTTTGTGATTTTTTTATGAATTTTTTACTGAAAATAGAGTGATTGCGGGTATTTAACTCCTAAAAATCAAATTATCCAAAGATTGATTTATCTCAAATAGATATTTCAATAAGGAATACAGGAGACTTGAAATTTCATAAAAATCTTATTCATGGGATTAACTAAAAATCAAATACAGATATCACTCTACAATTTATTTTATGCAAATGACAACTCCGAATTGGACGAAACTTGGACAGTAATTAAAGCACACTTAGAGGCATCACTCACAATTTTTTCGTAATTTGTGGAGCAATAAATGAACACGTGCAAATTTCAGAGCTTAAATAGATAAAATATCTTTGATTTTCACTCTTTGATTTATAATAAAATATGCAAGGTTCACAAAAATGTAAATAAATAGCCAGGAGATAAAGAATTACTTGTTCTATAACAGGCTATTTTTGATCGAATAAAATGATGCTATTTGACTGTCCAAATTAACTTGACAATGCAGGGATATTCGTGCAATTACAGAATCTAAATAAATGAACTGAAATGTGAACAAAGGTGCTTTTGCAGATAAAATAACTTAAAGGAAAAATGTGCAAATGTCACAAGAATAAAAGAAAAGACAAATGGACCTTCTCCTTTCCTCTTCTCCACGCTAGGGTTCGTGGACATTATGGAGGCGGCGGCCAAGAGCTTGGAGGCTGTGCTGGGCGCACAGCAGAGTGGCGGAGGAAGGGCAGCTGTGCGCGCGCCGCGGCGATGGAGCGGGGCACGGCGCGGGGGCTGACGCGCAGATGGCTGGAGGCGTTGGCGTAAGGGAGTGGCTGCGTCGGGCTGGACGGCGTGAGGTGGGAAGCGCCAGCCGCTGCTGGCGTTGGCGGGAGGGGGGTTGCTGGAGGTCGGTCGTCGAGCGGGGACGACGGCTGGCTGTGCGCACGGCAGGAGGGTGCGCGGCCTGGATGGCCGCCTGTGGCGGAGAGGGCAGCAAACGGTTGGAGCTCCGGGGCGGCGCGCTGGAGTGGTTGAAGCTGACGGCGGTGCACGTGGAGGGACTGGAGGGCGCCGCCGGGCCGTGCTCGACCGTGAAGGCGGAGATGCGGTGGACGGTGGTGCCCGCTGGTGGCCGAGCAGCTTCAAGGAGGTGGTTGGTGGACCTGCAGCTTATTTTTTTTGTTTTTTTTTCTTGGTAATTTTTTTACTTGCTGTTGTGAAGAAGAAAATAAATGTGGAAATGAAAATGGTGGGAATGATGTTGATGGTGGTGGTGTAATTTCTATGTGATGATGATAATGATTGTGATATTGCGGTGGAATATGATGATGGGGTTGTAGTTTTTGTGTGATGATTTGCGGATGAAACAGGATAAACAAAATGTTAGATAAAAAATTGACAAAGATGAAGATAGAGGATACTTACCTGTGGTTCGCCGAAAATGGAGCCACGGAATGCGGCTTCCGGTTGTGGCCTCGAGGAGATGACGGTCTCCGAAGCTTGGGCAACCGATTTGGAAGCTGCAACAAGGAGTTGTGAGGATCCTTGGATCTCACCAAGGCCGAAGATGGCCAAGCTCGTCGTCGCTCAGAATGTCTCGTCTGTGCTGTCACCAAGAACGATACGAGGGCTGGGGCTCTCTCTCTCTCTCAAGATCGGTGGATGATTGTGAATGGAGGAGTGGAGGAGATTATAAAGAGGATGGATGGAGTTAGGAGAAGAGATGGAGAGAGTGGAGAAAATGGTGGAGGAAGTGGAGAAGATGTGGCTTGGAGTGGGGGAAAAGAAAGGAGAAGAGGTAAAAGAGGATTAAAATAATTTATTAATAAGATAATATAGTAGGCTACTAAAATGATTAAAATAATGATAGTAAAATAGTAATAATAATAAATCCGAAAATAATAAAATAAATTCGAAAATAAAGAAAATGGGGTGACATGTGGCGGCTCCAGGAGCTGCCACATGTCGCTCCCAGAAAATTCAAAGATTAAATGTAAACAAAATCAAAAAGAAATAACAAAAAGGATTAAATCAAAAAGTGGTCAACACAAAAGTTGCTCGTCTCGACGAGATCTACAACTTTCGTGAAGGGCCCGAAAATCAAAGGAAATCATCTGTACAAAAGCATATTTTTGGTGGTACCTTATAGGTATAAAATACCACATTTTATCTTTTGCAATTTTTTTGTCATTTTTAATTAAGAGAAAAATCAAAATAAAAATAAAGAAAATATGAGAAGAATATTTACAACTTAATCTATTTTTTTTGGATTTTTAATAATTAAGAAAATAAAATGGTAAAATACAGGGGTAAAACGGTCATTATGTACAATGTACAAAAGGGGCCCAAAACCCAAGTTTTGCATACGAGCTCCGATTTTAATGACATTGGTCTTGTTTCGAAGGTTTTTGAATGTATATTACTTTAAAAGTGAGTAGACCTAATTCGGAGGTCGTATGAGAGAGATATGTGCGTTTTAAGGTCTAAGGTCTTCAAACTTGGGTTGGAGTTTTATTGGTCAATTTTACAAGTTAGTATTTTTTTGATATTTTCTTTGATTAGTGTTAGTCATATATACATAATAGAGTTGGTTTTATTGGCTTTGGAGTTAGTATAAAATATATACAAATAAGGTATTTTATCTAATATACAGGTGGATATTTACAAGTGAAATTGGCTTCTTATTTATGCAATTATGAATGCTAAAATGCAGATGTTATCAATGCATGCATGAATGCTAATTTTACAATATAAAGGGAAATATGCATCTAATTACTCGGGAACAAGACTCTATTTTCAACTTTTAGATGATGAATCACAGATTCATCAACCCCCTATACTTAAACCTTGCTCGTCCCCGAGCAAGTAAAATGAAATGCAAGAGTGAAATGATTTTGGGTTCCATACCAAGGTCATGAACAAAAGTTGAAAATGGAGCTTGACTCGACCTTTGGATTAATTGTGTGGCAGAACCTTAGTGGGACCTGAACTTAAGACCTAACAGACTTCAAGTTCCGCAAGTCTTCTATTCAAGACGCCTCAATAGTCAGGTCAGAACAAATCCTCAAATGCATATTTCTGATGACTATGATTCTTACTTGTACTGTGTAAGTGTAAAATAGCTCTCCACATCAGAAATGACTCGGAACCAGCCTCCTCTAACAAGGTAACTCAATAACCCGGTCCAGTAACTCTTTCCTCGAGGAGCGGGGTATTCCCTTCTAAGTTCAAGTGCGACCAACTCAAGAGGAGGGGGTAGAGAAAAGAATGGACGGTAGCCAGTGTAGCTACCTATCCCGGGATGCCTGACCAGTGTAGCCAAGTCATCCAGCTGCATTTTCTTTGCTAATATACATACTCCGACAGGTATTATTATTTTTTTCTTGGACCTGTCTGATTTTTTTGGAGTTCTTTCTTGCATTTTTTTTCTTTTTTTTCTTTTTTTGGAACTATATACAAGGTGCAGCATGTACATCAGGAGTTTTTCCTCTTGAGCCAGTAGACTATCCCTCTTTTGAAGCATTATTGCAACCCACAGCATCCTGTCCTTAGATGTCAACACTACCAGACTAGGTTGAGATGCACTACCCTCCCTAGAGGAGGACGGATGTTTCCACCCGTGCGCTACTCCAAGCCAAAGGATTCTACCTCCTCACCATCTCATCAATGAAGAGCTACGTGCATTGTGCTTGTCCAAGTTAGGTCACTTTCTATAAGAATCATGCGTGTGCACAAGATATTCTACTTAGACTAATCAAGATGACATGTGAACATAGACTTGCGGACTCAAAGAATTAAGTCACTTGACCTGAGAAATCTTAACTCCAGTTCCTATAAGGTTCCTCTGAAATTAGGTGGATTAAGGTCAAATCAAGTCCATCCTCAATATCTACTCATAACTTGGTTCAGAACCCACTAGCTTTCCACCTTGCATATGCAAGATATGCAGATGAGATGCAGATGACATGCTATGAAATGCAAGACTTTTTTTTTTGAAAATGCAGGATAATATGCAAGAGTAAATAAGAAGCCTTTTTGTTTTATTATTATTTTTGGTATACAACAATTTTTTATTATTTACAACAATTTTTAGTTGATACAATTTGTACATAGTATACACGATTTTTTTGGTATACATCCTGTTTTACAACAAATTTTACAAAAGTATGTTTTACAAGAATTTTACAACTTTTTATACAAGTATTATACATATAGTACATATTATACAAGTATACAAAATTTTAATTTATTTTTATTTTTTTTAAATTTTTACAAAAGGTTTACAAGTAAAAAATTTTTTTTTACCCACCCATAATTATTGCAAAATATATACAAAAATATGCGAAAATACGCGAAAGTACGAGCTATGGGTAAAGTATATATGTAATATATACACGCCCCCCTATACTTAGCGTGTGCTATGTCCTCAGAGCACGAAAGCGACTAAAAAGACATAGCTCGGGCTAAGCGTAGGAGAGCTAAAATAACAAAAATGTATAGAAGTCGCTCCGCCCCCCTATACTTAGGCTCTAGCAGCCTAGGTGTAGAAGAAGATCAAAAATGGGGCGGGCGAGGTTAAGAGGAGAAATGGAGGAGTATATACACAGCGGGCATCGGTCCCCCCTATACTTAGGCTCTACTCAGCCTAAGTATAGGACAGGAGTGAGTATGTGAACTGATGTGATCTGGAGGATGTACAATGAATAGATGCGGGTCACTCTCCCCCTATACTTAGGATCTGGTTATCCTAATTATAGTCATGAGATTATATGGAACCGGGGCGAGTGATTCGAATCACTGGGGAGGGAGGGAGAGAATGTATGTACAAGAAAGAGTTAGAATATACAAGGATTAAGAAGGTTTGTGACGAACCTTCTTGCGGACGCGAGGAGGTGGATAATATACATATGTGTCGCTGTCGGAATCATCCTCAGATGAATAATAATGAGGTGTAGGGATCGTCCAACGCGGGTCGACACATGGCTGCTTGCTTAGATAAGGCTTAAGAACAGCCGAACTGAGCTCACTCATATAAATCACTTTATCTGGACCCGATGAGGATTCCTCTGATAATTCCTTCTCCGGAATGTTGAAGGAAATTTTCTTAGTCGGTTTTCTAGAACCTGAATCATTGAGAGGGAGTGGAGAGCGACGTGCCTTGAGAGGTTCGGGGGAACACCTCGAGGAATCAATTCTCGACTTCCTCTCACTAGATAGACGACTAGAAGAGGGAGCAACCGTGTTTTTAAGTGGAGTTAATTTTGTCTTGGTTGTTTTCTTAGAAGGCTCGGGTCGTGGTGTGGTGCTGACTATGGGTTCCTCATCAGACGAGTCACCATAAAGATTGTAATATTCCTGAAGGGTCAGGACATGTCTCGGGAAGGTTCTAGTGGTCTCAGTCGGTTTGGCATTATTGGGCTCTTGTGTCGGATCATTGAAATGATCAAGGCAATCCTCAAATATCGTGTCCGACTCAATGATAGCTTCCGGTCGTGAGTCCTCCTTAGAAGCTGTCACGGTGGTGGTGCAAGCAGTTGATGAAGTGGAGGTGTGGGGAGTCTCTGATTCAACAATCGTCCGGACAGTCGATTTCTCAGGTGTAGCAGAGAGGTGGGACTCATCTACCTCTCGATGGTCATGACTGTCAGCGGATGTGCGGGTCACCTTAGAGTAAAGTTTATCAAAGAATGGATGAGGTCGAAGCGCTCCCAATGCTGAAAAATAGATTTCCTGAGTCTCGCAATCTATAGTCGCCTTAGCCAAGGCTAAGAACGGGTTCCCGAGAATAATCGGAGACTGGGAAAACTCTCCTCGGTGCTCGATATCAATGAGCGTGAAGTCCACCTGGAGTACAGCACTGATAACCCAAAGCCTAAGCGATCGGGGTAAAGGTCTAAAAATGGTCGTTGCGACCTCGATCAAATAGACTAGGTGTATCAAGAAAAATCGAACCGCGAAACGAGTCAAAAATCAAACAAGGCAAAACAAGCGGTCCTAGCTATGATATTAACCTGGTATAGCTCCCAGGGTCGAACACAAGGAGCACGGATTGGCCGTAGGCCTACGAAGTAGTGAAAAGAAACTAAAATAAAAGGAAAATGTTTTTTAGGGGTTTTTAATACTTTTTATAATTTTTGGGATTTTTAAAAGATTAAGAAAATAAGAGAAAGGAAATAAAAACACACTTAGGCAATTTATTAAACACACCAAAAAGCAAGCAAAAATTCAAGAAAAATGGTTTTTATGTTTTTTAATGTTTTTAAGTGTTTTTGGTTAATTTTTGGTATTTTTCTAATGGGTAAATTATTTTCTAAAAATCAAACAGTGCTAAAAATAAAAGGTACTGTCCAGCAAGGCTTAAGACCCAAAAATAAAATATTTAAGGATCTTAAAAAGTCCTGGAGGTAATTTTCCTGTAATCTAGGAAGAATAAGGAAAATTTAGGCACCCTAATTATTGTTTTTGGATTTTTAAATTAATTATTATAATTTTTATGGGTTTTTAGGGGTTTTTCAATTTTTAAGGTTTTTAAGTGATGAAAAATAGCCAAAATTGGCTAGAAAATCAAACAGCAAGCAAACAACAGTATCTAATTTTTTTAGAATTTTTGGTGGGGTTTTTATTTTTTTGGTATTTTTAAACCTAAACAGTAGCTAAAAAGTAGGTTTTTGGATTTTTAAAAATACTAAATGAAAGTAAAAATGTCCTCAAAAATCACTGAAATTCCTACACCATGGCAGGAGACATGTGTCAAAATCTCATTGGATTTGGAGGTGGTTTGATATTTTATTCAAAAATAAAAAGGGGGCAATGTGCACAGGACGAATGTGCAAATACCCGAGGATCTGGGGGCCCAGGTGCAAAATACCCAGCAAGTCACGCGCGTGGCGCGTGGCTGGGGCACACAAGGACCTATTTGTGATAAAAACCTACTCCTGGGACCTTTTGGTAACTGGTACCAAAAAGTCCGAGGGTATGGTTGCAAAAAGCCCACTAAAATCCGCACATGCGCATAAACAACACTCACAGGGGCATAAATGCAATTACCAGAAAATATTTCTTCATTTCATAACAACCCAGATCTACAGGATAAAAGATGTAAAAAGCCCAACACAACACGTGGCGAAGCACGTGGTCACATACACACAGGGGCATACATGCAATTAAAACTAAACACAGGGTCCACAATGCAATTTACCCTACGTAAATAAAGTTCTAAAAATATTTACAGGACTAAAAATAAAAAGACGAACTAAGAGGGGCGCCTAAGTAATTTACCCCTTTATTGGTCGACGGCCAGATGCGTGCCACGTGGTGGATCCAACGGCTCGGGACAGCGGGCGCTCTTCCTCTTCTTCTCTTGGGCCTGATCGACGGTGGAGACGAGGACACGTGGAAGATCGGGCGGTTCTGGGCCCAGGTGCCTCTCTCCTCTGCTGCAACGGTCCGGATGAGTCCCTCGGATCGATCAACGGCTGCGGCTCCTCGAAGAATGGACGGCTGAGATCAAGACTGGAGCGGAGGCGTCATCGGACGGTCCTGGAGGATGCTGGAAGAACTCGACACCGGCGAACTTCGCCGGCCTCCTGCGTGAGCTGCACTCCTCCTCAGCTGCTCCTGAAGGTCGGAGAAGATCCGCGGTGAAGCTCCGCAGCTGGTGATAGTGGCCGATGGCCCAGCCGAGCCCTGGAGGGGCTCCGGCGAGGCTGGCGGCGCGAAGCTCCGGTCTAGAATGTAAGGGGGTCTCAGACGACTCCCTTTGGACCTGCAAAGCAAACCAACAGCTTCGCGGGTTGAGGGCAAAATGCCTCGACCCAAAGAAGCGAGGTGAAGGTGGCTGGTGGGTCGGCGCAAAGGAGCTCCGGCGAGCGACAGGTGGTGGAGCTCGACTCCCAGCTCCGGGGCGAGCTGGGTTGAATGAGTGGGCGTAGAACGTGCGTGAGGAGATGGCGGAGGTGATGGGGTGCTCCGATGATCGAGATATTAAGCGAGATGGTCGGAATCAGGGAAGCACGTCGAACGGTCGATTTGGGCGAAATCCAAAATTACTCTAAATGGCTAAGCGAAATGAATACCTGGGTGACGCGATAGACTATGCTGGAGCTCAGCTAGCTCCTGGTCCTTGCCTCAAGGGTCGTCAACGCCCGAGGCTCGAGCTCCTGGTGGTCGTCGGAGCACGGCTGCAAGAAGCGGCCGGATCGATGGTCGGACACCTCCTCCTCGCTGCGACACCGGCGGGGGCAAGCTGTCACCTTGCTGGTTGCGATGGAGCTCCCTGGAGAGAGAATGGGGAACCAAAGATGGCGTGAGAGTGCGGCGGAGCTCGAAATATATATGCGTGCAGGTCCGGAAAGGAGGTGGCGGGTAGGGCGAGCTGATGCACGGATCTCGAGGCCAAAGCTCCGGCGAGCTTCTCGGATGTGACAAGGTCATTGCGGACCCGGATTTGGGGTGGATGGAAATCGGGTCATCAAAAGAAAAATCCGAGAAGGCGGGTCGAATGAACAGACCCGGGCTCTGGTGGTCCTGGGGGAGGTGTTGACCGGGGGTCAACAATCCCCCGTGGACCAATCAGAGCCCGCCAATTATTGAAATTTTACTTGATTTTTTTGGGGCCTTAAATGGCCGAATTTTCAAAAACTTAAAACATGAAAAATGTCTGTTTTACTTTTTTCTATTTTTTTGTGATTTTTAATTAATTTTTGGAAATTAAAATAAAGTATATACATAGTAGCTATACATAGGTATATATACATTATACTGATTTTTGATTTTTGATTTTTAATTAGTTATTTTTATACATTTTTATTCCTATTTTATATTTTATTTATTTATAGGATAAAATTAGGAATAAAAGTCTATTTTTATTTTATTTTTATTGTTTATATACATAGGTTAAATAATTAGTTATATACATCTATATACATGGTATACATACAAGGTATTTTTGTATTTTGTAATTTTGTAATTTTTATTTGATTTTTGTTTTATTTCTTTTTATTTATTTTATTTACAAAACATAAAAGAGAATATTTACAAAAAGTTTTGAAAACAAATAGCTTTATTTACAAGGTGAAATAAGGTAAGGGAGGTGGTCTATGTACATGGTGAAAGGTTCTTTTTGGTATTTTTGATTTTTTAGGTTTTTATCTTGTTTTTAATAGTTCCTAAATATATACAAAATATATACAAGTATATTTTTGGTTGAGGAAAATATTATTTTATTTATTTACATAATTATTTACACAAGAGCCCCTATCTCCCTCTACTTGTGGCTTTTATGCGGTCAGGCCCATGCTGAGCCCTCCCTTGGGTTAGGTTGCTCAATATTTATTCTAAATATTTCCCTCTTTTTCTTTTTCTTCTTTATTCTTTTATTTTTGCACAAAAACATGCTAATTATTTATATTTACAAAAATGCATGCTTTTGCTAACTAACCCTATTTACACATATCTACATGCATTTGCATAGGTTTTTGTAGCTAAAATATAAGAATAAAGAGTGATGAATGGGTATTCATCACCCCCCTATACTATACTTTGCTAGTCCCTTAGCAAACACTTATTTGAAAAAGAAGTGCAAAAGAAAGAAAAAGAAAAAGAAAAAGAGAATGTACATGGATCAAGGTTGATTATTAAACTTGCCTTCATTAAATTGAGGTATGGAGCTCAATCAGATCTTTGGATTATTGATGTGTCGGAACCTTATTCAGACTTAAGCTTAAAACCTAACAGCCTCCAAGTTCCACTAATCTATAACCAAGACTCCTCAATGCTCCAGATCAGAACAAGTCATCAACCACAAACCCTGAAGATCATGAATCTTTTCTTGTCCTGTGAAAGTGGGGTCTAAGCTCTCCACCTCAGAAACGGCAACTTGACAACCCTCCCCAACAAGGTAACTCTATGACCTCAATCTGGCCACTCTTTCCTCGAGGAGCGGGGTATTCCCTTCTAAGTTCAAGTACAACCGGCTCAAGAAGAGGGGGAAGAAGAGAATGGGTCAAGGCCAGTGTAGCCAAGTACCCTTGGAAGCTTGACCAGTGTAGCCAAGTCTCCCTGCTGCAAGCTACAACAGGTGGATCATGAAACCAAGCTTTGCTTATTGCACTTATATACATACTCCGGTGGGATTATCATTTTCTCTCAGACCCACCACTTTTTTGGAGTTCTTATCTTTTTCACACATTTTTTTTTCGAGTGCATCTATACAACATGTACATGTGCAGCATATATACAAGGAGTTTTTCCTCTTGAGCCAGTAGACTATCCCTCTTTTGAAGCTTTATTGCAACCCACAACTCCCGTCGTTAGACTTCATGGCGACCAGACCAAGTTGAGACGCACTTCCTTCACTAAATGAAGAAGAGAGGTTCCGCCTAGAAGTACTACCCTCATATGCTACCCCAAGTCAAGGAAGACTGCCTCCTCACCATCTCCTCCGTAGAGAGCTCGGTGCATAGTGCGGTTGTCCAAGTAAAGCCATAATCTATATGAGTCATGTGTTGTTGTTAAGTGCTCTACTTAGGCTCATTGAGATGACATGTGATCATAGCCTAGTGGACTCAAAGAATTAAGTCACCATGGACCTGAAAAGCCTTAAACCTAAGCCCTATAAGGTTCCTCTTAGAAATTAGGTGGATTAAGATCTTAATCAAGCTCCATTTCTCAATTTGATTCCAGGCTAGTTTAAATGTCAACTATCATCCAAGGAAAACTATATACATATGTACAAAAAGATGCATATTTACACAAATTTTACAACCATGCAAAATTTTTGAAAAAATGTTTTGAAATCATGAATGATGATGCATGAAGTGCAAGTTTTGCAAAAAGATATTTACACACATTTACACAAGATTTTTGCAAACTTTTGATTTTCAAAACATTTTGGAAAAATTTTGTACTATATACATAATTTTGATACAGAAGATATTTACACAAGCTTTACACACAAAAGATTTTTGAAATCATTTTTACAAAAATAATTTGTACACTAGCTATTTATGTGCAAAATAAAAGAAGATTATGTACATGCAAATTTTTTTTTTTATTTTTGTGGTTTTTAGCCATTTTTATTTATTAACACACTCACACAAAGTACGAGTTATGGCTAAAGTATATATGAAATATATACACACCCCCCTATACTTAGCTCGAACGATGTCCTCAGAGTCAAGAGCGATGAAGAAGACATAACTCGTGCTATGTATAGGGAAGTGAAAAGAAAGGCTATACAAAAGAGAATGAAAAGTCAAGAGGGACTCGGGTCTTCCCCCTATACTTAGGATCAAGTAATCCTAAGTATAGCAGGTTGTACACGAAGGGAAACCGAGTGGAGAATGTACAGGGTCTACCCCCCCTATACTTAGGGTGAAATGTCCCTAAGTATAGGCAGCAAAACAGGGATAGACAGAAACAAAAGAAATACCCGAAATGTCTCACATCCCCCCTATACTTAGGGTAAAGTGCACCCTAAGTATAGCATAATCACAAGATGAAGAAAGGGATGTGGGACTAAAGAATGTGCTGATATGGACATCTGGATCTATGTACAGCGGAGGATCAGTAAAGCTCAGGCGTGAGATGCATTAGATGTGAGTCAAAGACCACATCTCACGCAAAATGAATAGGGGCAAGATCAGCGACCCGCGGCTCATGATCTAGAAATGGCTTGAGCCGCTGGCCGTTTACTCGGAAGGTACTCTCAGAAGACAACTCAGATATGTCGATGCTACCGTTGTCGTGTACCTTCCGAACCAGATAAGGTCCTTTCCATTTGCTTTGGAGCTTCCCTGGAAATAATCTAAGCCTCGCATCAAACAGCCATACTCTCTGTCCAATCTCAAAATGTTTGTGGCTGATAGGAGAATCATGCCACTCTTTGACTTTCTCCTTATAATGTAGGCTGCTCGAGAAAGCTGCATCTCTAAGCTCTTCCAGGGCAGCTAGCTCTGCCCTCCTCTGGTCTCCTATACCATCTGGATCCATGAGAATGTCTGTAACTGCCCAGAGTGACTTGTGCCTCAGCTCAACAGGTAGGTGACAAGGCTTGCCATATACGAGGCGAAAGGGAGATGTACCCAAAGGTGTCTTGAAAGACGTCCTATATGCCCACAAGACCGAGTCCAATAGCTGTGACCAATCCTTTCGGTCAGGGCGGACGACTTTCTGCAGAATAGTCTTGATCTCCCTATTCGACACTTCGGCTAGACCATTCGTCTGTGGATGGTACGGTGTAGCAACACGATGATCTATGCCGAACTCGGTAGCAAGTGCCTTCACCTGGTCGTTGATGAAGTGAGATCCCCCATCAGAAATAAGAACTCGTGGAACCCCGAACCGCGTGATGATGTGCTTCCTCAAAAATCTGCAAACTGTCCTCGCATCAGCGGCTCGGGCGGGGATAGCCTCCACCCAACGACTCACATAGTCTACGGCCAACAGAATGTACTCAAATCCCTGACTCTTAGGGAATGGACCCATGAAATCGATGCCCCATGCGTCAAAAACCTCACAGAAGTGAATGGGCTGCATCGGCATCATATCACGCTGTCCACAAGTGCCCATCCTCTGACAGTCAGTACACCTCTTCACGAACTCATCTGAGTCCTTGAAGAGGGTAGGCCACCACAAACCGGATTGGAGCACTTTCTGTGCCGTTCTCCTCCCAGAATGATGTCCCCCTGCCTCAAGCTTGTGGCAGTAAGTGAGGACGCTATGGTGTTCCTCCTGAGGAATACACCGACGCCAGACGCTATCCCCTCCTTCGTGGTAAAGGATGGGATCCTCCCAATGGTAAGACTTGGCCTTCGCAAGGAAGGTCTCAAGCCTCTGCCTGGGCCAATCTTGTGGTACTTTCCCAGCAACGAGAAAGTTCACAATATCGGCGTACCATGGAAGTGAGGCGATAGCAAGGATCGCCTCATCTGGGAAGGTATCTCTGATCGGATCAATCTGCTCTGACTCCTCAGGCTGCTCTAAACGGGAAAGGTGATCCGCCACCACATTCTTGACTCCAGGCTTATCCTTAATCTCAATGTCGAACTCCTGGAGTAGAAGGATCCATCTAGTCAGTATGGCCTTGGCATCCTTCTTTGCCATGAGGTACCGGATGGCGGTGTGATCTGTGTACAAGGTCACTCGGGATCCAATGATATATGATCTGAATTTATCCAGGGCAAACACTACTGCTAGCATCTCCTTCTCTGTGACCGTGTAATTCCGCTGGGCGGAATCCAATGTGCGGCTAGCATAGTGTATAGCAAATGGCACTCCATCCCTCCTCTGTCCCAGCACTGCCCCTACGGCAAAGTCGGAGGCGTCCGTCATGATCTCGAATGGGAGAGACCAATCAGGCGGCTGAAGGACAGGAGCCTCAATCACACATCTCTGGAGAGTAGCAAACGACGAAAGACACTTGTCATCGACAAGGAACTCGGTGTCTTTCGTCAAGAGGTCAGTCAACGGTCGGGCAATCCTGCTAAAATGCTGAATGAATCTCCTGTAGAATCCAACATGCCCCAGGAATGACCGTAGCTGCCTCAAATTGGACGGCGATGTGAGTTTTCTAATGACATCAACCTTGGCCGGATCCACCTCCATGCCCCTGTTGGAGATGATATGGCCAAGCACCGTCCCTTGAGTCACCATAAAGTGACTCTTCTCCCAAGATAGCACCAAGTTGTACTCAATACATCGCTGGAGTACTCGGTCTAGGCAGTCAAGACAGGAATCGAATCCGTCGCCGTAGACCGAGAAGTCGTCCATGAAGACCTCAAGGCACTCCCCTACCATGTCCGAGAAGATCGACAGCATGCACCTCTGAAAAGTCGCAGGGGCGTTGCATAGCCCAAATGGCATGCGTCGAAAAGCGTATGTGCCAAAGGGACAGGTAAAGGTGGTCTTCTCCTGATCCTCAGGAGCGATGGCCACTTGGTTGTAGCCCGAATACCCATCAAGGAAGCAATAGTGGCTCTTCCCTGCCAGTCTCTCAATGATCTGGTCAATAAAAGGCAGGGGGAAATGGTCCTTCTTGGTGGCTTGGTTGAGTCTCCTGTAGTCAACACAAACCCTCCAAGAGGTGGGTACTCGTGTAGCAATCTCCTCTCCCGACTCACTGATCACAGTCGTGATGCCCGTCTTCTTGGGCACCACATGCAAGGGGCTGACCCACTTAGAGTCGGAAATGGGATAAATAAAACCTGCACCCCACCACTTCGATATTTCCTTCATGACAACCTCTCTCAGGTTGGGGTTAAGACGCCGCTGGAACTCACGCGACGGCTTTGCCCCATCCTCGAGATAGATGTGGTGGGAGCAAACTGATGGATCAATCCCATGGAGATCTGCTACGCTCCATCCGATCGCCTTGCGGTTCTTTTCAAGAACCCCCATCAGACGGGATTCCTGCTCTCCAGTCAACTCGGCGGAGATGATGACTGGGTACATCTCTGGATCGCCCGCAGGGAATCGATACTTCAGCGAAGTAGGGAGCGGCTTCAGCTCTGGAATGCTGGGTGCCGGCAAATCTGGCTGTGGAAGGAACTGAGTGAATGCTGCAAGATCGGCCAAATCTGCCTGGGAAAGTGAAAGTGTACTCTCGCAAACTGGGTCGGGAGAAGGCGGCTCAACTGCACTGTCTCTGCTCTGCTCTGCCTCTACCTCCTCCTCTGTAGGCTCAGGTGAACTCAGGTCTGGCATCTGATCATAACAATCGGCCCAATCAGACTCTGAATCCGAGGGATCTGCATCAGAAACGGTGGCATCAGTACCACCGGAAAACAAGGTGGCCTCAGCACCACCATCACTAATCGCTGTGCTGCGATCGAGAACCGGCCCTGCTGCCGCAATAGTATCCTGAACCAGGTTTGTGCTCTCCAGACTCTCCTCTGCTATCATCTCTGCATCAGCTGTGTCTGAAAGTGAGAGGGTAGTCTGTGACTCTAGGTCTGCCCAAGCTGCCTCATCATCTGTGATCACAAAATCACAGTCCTGGTGGATGTCTGCCTCTGCGTCTGTCAGCTGCTCTGAATCGGTACTGGCATCTGAGCGGGATCTGGATCTGGCTCTGTAGTCCTCGACCGTCTCTATTTGTATACTCTCGCCCTGGACGCGAAAGTACACCTTCCCGCTATCATGATCAGTCACCACCTTGGCTGTGGCCAAGAACGGACGACCAAGGATGATGGGGGTATCGGCCACGGATTCAGGGATCTCCATGTCCAACACTACGAAGTCCACGGGGAATTGCAGACCCTGAATAGTGACGATAACGTCTCGTAGCAACCCCTTCGGCCTCTTGACAGATCGATCAGCGAACTGAAGGACTGTCCTGCTCTGTCGAAGAGTGCCCAACTCGAAGCGGTCGAGAAGGGCTGCCGGAAGTAGGTTGATCGAAGATCCGCTATCTAAAAGAGTACGATCGAACCACTGCTCTCTGATCTGGCATCTGACATACGGGGCCCCTGCATCTGGCCTCTTGGCTGGCAGTCGGTTCTGAATCGCAAAGCACGTGGCTTTGGTCAGCACATGGATCTCTGAAGTGTGGTTCCTCCTCCTCCTCCTAATTGTAGTCCTCTCTCTCAAAGATCTCTGGAGAAGGGGGATGTGCTGCAAAGCCTCCTGGAGGGTCAGCTGAATGTGAAAGCGATCTATCATGCTCTGGCTGAACTCCTCAAACTCTCTCTTTTTTGAATCATTTTTCTTCCCCTTCCCCATCTGAAGGGCTCTAGGGAAGGGGATCACTGGGTCCTTCTCAGATGAAGGACTAGGAAAAGATCTACGCGGTTCAAGGACCGGATCCACACATACATCATGCACCACAGTGGGACCAAAAGAATGTAAACCTTTTCCTTTATTCATCACAGAATCCTGAGATACATGACCATGAGGAAAAACAACATCAGATCTCTCTCTACAAACACCGATGGCCTCAGTACCACCACGGATGGGCTGCTCTGCTGCTGCTGGTGAAGGTAGACGTCGAGCGGCATCAGTACCGCTCACTGGCTCGGCTGCTGCTGGGGTGGCATCAGTACCACCTCCTGAATCTGGTGAAGTGGCGGCCTCAGTACCGCCGGTGGGATCAGCATCTCTGGTGGCCTCAGTACCACCGTCATCGACTGGAGCGACCTCAGTACCGCTCTCCTCCTCCTCCTGTGGCGCCTCTGGATGGTGCTCAGCTGAGGCGCCGCCGCCTGCTGGGGTCCTACCGCTCCTAAGCGTGGCAAAATCAACATCAAACAGATCTGAAGAAGTATCATCAAATGGATCGCTAGGAGTGGCTAACTCAGTATGTACTACCTGCTCAGACTTCCGCTTCAGGTTGTTCGGATTGGGCTCTATCTGTGCAGGTATAGCGGCCTTCCCTCTCACCAAGTCCCGCAACTCCTGGCAGAACTCATCCATCTCCCGTCTGAAGGTCGCCTGCTGGTCCGTGAGGAGGCGGGCGATGTCATCCAAGGCGGGGCTCTCGTGGGAGCCCGACGGGTAGCCTCTCTGTGGGTGAGGCTGCTGGTACTGCTGTGGGTGAGAGGGGTAGGACGGAGGGTGCTGCTGGTGCTGGTATCCCGGGTGAGCCTGCTGCTCACGCCTCCAAGACTGTCCCTGCTGATAGGGACGAGGACCATAGGACGACTGCTGCTGGTAGACTGGGGGCTGCTGCTGCGGCTGCTGGTGATGGTCTCTCTGCTGGGAGTACTGCCCTCCCTGTGCTGACGGCTGCTGCTGGGGCTGGGCACCACCACTCCCCCACCTGAATCCGGGATGGTCTCGTCGGATCCCAGGCTGGGGACGGTCGTACCAGATCCCGTTGACATCCATCAACGGCTCTGCATCCAAGGGGGCTGGGGGTAGTACTGCCAACGGCTGGTCCGGCTGGTAGACCACCATCTGCATCTCTGGGGATGGTGGGGACTGGTAGGTGTGCTGCGGCTGCTGGTACGGCTCCGCCTGTACAAGGTGAACCTGTCTAGGCTGCGCTGGAACGCTGGAGCGCTGGGACGAGCTGCTGCTGCTGCCGGAGTCGCCTCGCGACTGAAGACGGGGCTGAGAAGCCGTCTGTGTCTCCTGGAGACACATGAGCTGTGTCTTCAGGTCGCTCAAGACCTGTGCCATCTGATCCATCTGTGCTATGCTCTGGCACTGCTTCTTCTCTATCAGCTCCATGCGGTCCAGCTTCTCGCTGATGATGCCCATGTCTGCAGCTGACGACTCTGCCTGTGCTGCTGCTGCTGCAGACGAACTGGCTGGACCTGCATCTACCCGTGCTATCCTCTGGTACTGCACGGGTCCTGGCTGATGTGGCTGGGTCTTCTGCGTGTAGAGGCGGGTCTGGGACATAACCATGTAGTTCTCCGCCATCTCCTCAAAAATAGCCCAGACATGGTCATGGTCCTTGGCGAAGTAGGACCCGCCACAAGAAGCGTTCACCAAGCCCTGTAGCTCTGGTGACAACCCACTGAAAAAACTCTGAACCAAGTTCGGCTTCATGATATCATGGTGTGGGCATCTGTCCAGGAGCTCTCTGAACCTCTCCCAAGCCTCGTGGAACTGCTCGTTGGGGAACATGGAGAAGTTGCTGATCAGGGCCCTTGCCGCGTTCGTCCGCCCGAGTGGATAGTACTTGTTCAAGTACTCGGTGCGGAGCTGCTCCCAGGTGTACACAAACCTCCCCAGATGCTTCAGCCAGGTGGCTGCTCTGTCTGCTAGGGAAAAGGGGAAGGCAATCATCCGTATGGTATCCTGGTCCACATGCCTGTCGTGGACAGTACTGCAAATCATGAGAAACTCCTGTAGGTGGAGATGGGGCTCCTCTGTAGCCAGTCCATGGAACCGCGGAAGCATCTGCAAGGTGTTCGGGGGGAACTTGAAGTCCCCCACGATAGCCGGAACCACCACCCAGTGGTGCATCAGTGTAGATCCGGGATTGTGTAAATCCCGCATCGGTCTCGGTGGTCCTGCTCCTCCTGCGGCTGCCGCGGCTGCGGCGGCGGCCGCGGCTGCTGCTGCTGCTGCTGCGGCTCGTGCCTGTGTCTGTGCCTCATCGGGATCCTCGGGCTCGCTCTGTGCATCTCTCTCTGCTCTGAGCCTCTCCATCCCGCGCCTCATCTCTATCATAAAAGCTCCCTGATCGCGGAGCTGCTGCTGGACTGTCTCTAACTGTGCGATCAGGGTGGAGTTGATCGCTCCCTAGTCTAGTACAAAGTGCTCTGGTCTGCGGGAGTGATCGTCAGAACTGCCGGCCATCGCGACGTCTGCAAAATCGAAGGAGCCCAACTCAGGTGCTGTCAAATGAATAAGTCTCTCCTCGGGCTCAGGTCTCTCAGGTAAGTCAGAAAGGGGGTCGAGGGGGAACAGGGTGGAGTCATACTCGGGCTCGGAGAGCGGGTCTGCGCTCTCGCGAGCCAACCTAGATGATGTGGTAGACGCGCCCGAAAGCGGTGCAGCCAGAGGCTGCCTAAGAGATCGTCTACCCATCATCTTGATCTGGCGAGTAGGGCGGATGAGATCTGGAAAAATTACGATCAGAAAACAAACCCCCGGTTCACCAACGCAACGCGAGCTGAAGACCGTGAGAGTTCGGTCAAATTATCTTGTCTATTTTATTTTGGTGAACAATCAAGATAGCAGAGCGATTACGTGACCTGTTAGGATATCCGCTGCTAACCCAAGAGACTGGCCCGCACGGATGAGTCGGTAATCAGTCGGGTTTCGCAACGGGGGGCTCTACCTAGTGTTCGGGATCACTCTCTCGCACAAGCAAACCAAACAATGAGGGGGTTGCTCTCCCCAAGACACAATTTTTAGGGTGAGCGAGTTTTAAGATCAATAATTTTAAACAGTCCCAATTTTATGGTTTTTCTTTTTAGGTATTTTTCAAGCAAACAAAATCGCCTAACGAATTTTTCGGTTCTCCTGGTTATTAAGTCCAAAAACGGGGGAGAAGACGAAAAAGCCGATGCACGTGAAATCAATGATGCATGCTGAGTAAGAAATGTGTACCTGCCGCCAGCACTCTACATGCAAGATGATCCGCGCATAAAATAAAGACAGAAAATAAACTAAGCTATATGATGCAGCGGTAAAAACCGAGTCCTAAACAGGCAATTTCTATTGATCGTGAAGAACAATAGTTAGTCAACCGAATCGAGTCCGGAGTCCGATCTTGGGAGTCACTCGGTGCCCGCCACAACGGGTCCTGCCAGCGCTGTATGTCACTCCTAACGGCACGTGGTCTCGAATCCAATTAAACTAACTTTTTCAGTGAATTTTAGTAAGGTCCAATTACGTTCTATAGGAACAGATATTCTATTAAGTGTTGGGCCTTAGAGATCCTACGTCACAATCAACAAAAATCCTATGTCTAGGGGCTCGAGCAAAAACCGCGAAAAATCCGGAAAATGACAGTAAGAAAAGAAAAAGAAAACTGCGATAAACGCCGCGAAAAAGCCGCAGGTCCTAATGGGTCCCCCGAGCACGCCGGTGCTCGGCGAAACAGACCCGCTACGGTCTAAGTCTAAGAGTCCAAACAGTCTCAGAGTCCTGTATTATTACAATTAAGAATAAATGAATGAATAAAACTATCCTACTGCCTCACTCCACTCAACTCTCTCCTCTCGCTCTCTCCTGCGGCTTCGTAGAGAGAAAAGCCGCCTCCAAGTGCCGCGGCTGCACCGGCTCCTCGAAAGTCGCCTCCGCGGTCCTCGGGCCCTCGCAAGAAAACAGGAAGAGTGGTCAGACCAATAAAATAATCAAAATAAAAAAATGAGGATATATGTGCAAAAAAGGAAATAAAATAACCACACAAAAATAAAACAAAAATAAAAAGAAAAGAAAATCAAAATAAAACAAAGTATCACAAAAAGGAAACTAAATACAAAAGCCGCGAGCTCCGAAGAGCCGCGAAAAACCGCGAAAACAAAAACGAAAATAAAAACACTACTAAGCCGTGCTCCCCGGCAACGGCGCCATTCTGATATCGGGCCCGATCACTAGGGTATGAGGTACAAAAATCAGGTCGTTGTGACCCAAGCAATCAGACCACGTATATCAAGAAAAATCAACCACTCAAACAGATAAAATAATCAAGCGCGAAAGAAGAGTGGTCTAGCTATAGGATTAACCTGGTATAGCTCCCAGGGTCGAACACAAGGAGCACGGGTTGGCCGTAGGCCTACGAAGTAGTAAAAAAGAATAAAATAAAAGAAAAGTGATTTTTAGGGGTTTTTATTAATTTTTATATTTTTTTTTGGATTTTTAAAAGGTTAAGAAAATAAGAGAAAGGAAATAAAAACACACTTAGGCAATTTATTAAACACACCAAAAAGCAAGCAAAAATTCAAGAAAAATGGTTTTTATGTTTTTTTATGTTTTTAAGTGTTTTTGGTTAATTTTTGGTATTTTTCTAATAGGTAAATTATTTTCTAAAAATCAAACAGTGCTAAAAATAAAAGGTACTGTCCAGCAAGGCTTAAGACCCAAAAATAAAATATTTAAGGATCTTAAAAAGTCCTGGAGGTAATTTTCCTGTAATCTAGGAAGAATAAGGAAATTTTAGGCACCTTAATTATTGTTTTTGGATTTTTAAATTAATTATTATGATTTTTATGGGTTTTTAGGGATTTTTCAATTTTTTGGGTTTTTAAGCAATGAAAAATAGCCAAACTTGGCTAGAAAATCAAACAGCAAGCAAACAACAGTATCTAATTTTTTTAGAATTTTTGGTGGGGTTTTATATTTTTTTGGTATTTTTAAACCTAAACAGTAGCTAAAAAGTAGGTTTTTGGATTTCTAAAAATACTAAATGAAAGTAAAAATGTCCTCAAAAATCAATGAAATTCCTACACCATGGCAGGAGCCATGTGTCAAAATCTCATTGGATTTGGAGGTGGTTTGATATTTTATTCAAAAATAAAAAGGGGGCACTGTGCACAGGGACGAATGTGCAAATACCCGAGGATCTGGGGGCCCAGGTGCAAAATACCCAGCAAGTCACGCACGTGGCGCGTGGCTGGGGCACACAGGGACCTATTTGTGATAAAAACCTACTCCTGGGACCTTTTGGTAACTGGTACCAAAAAGTCCGAGGGTATGGTTGCAAAAAGCCCACTAAAATCCGCACATGCGCATAAACAACACTCACAGGGGCATAAATGCAATTACCAGAAAATATTTCTTCATTTCATAACAACCCAGATCTACAGGATAAAAGATGTAAAAAGCCCAACACAACACGTGGCGAAGCACGTGGTCACATACACACAGGGGCATACATGCAATTAAAACTAAACACAGGGTCCACAATGCAATTTACCCTACGTAAATAAAGTTCTAAAAATATTTACAGGACTAAAAATAAAAAGACGAACTAAGAGGGGCGCCTAAGTAATTTACCCCATTATTGGTCGACGGCCAGATGCGCGCCACGTGGTGGATCCAACAGCTCGGGACAGCGGGCGCTCTTCCTCTTCTTCTCTTGGGCCTGATCGACGGTGGAGACGAGGACACGTGGAAGATCGGGCAGTTCTGGGCCCAGGTGCCTCTCTCCTCTGCTGCAACGGTCCGGATGAGTCCCTCGGATCGATCAACGGCTGCGGCTCCTCGAAGAATGGACGGCTGAGATCAAGACTGGAGCGGAGGCGTCATCGGACGGTCCTGGAGGATGCTGGAAGAACTCGACACCGGCGAACTTCGCCGGCCTCCTGCGTGAGCTGCACTCCTCCTCAGCTGCTCCTGAAGGTCGGAGAAGATCCGCGGTGAAGCTCCGCAGCTGGTGGTAGTGGCCGATGGCCCAGCCGAGCCCTGGAGGGGCTCCGGCGAGGCTGGCGGCGCGAAGCTCTGGTCTAGAATGTAAGGGGGTCTCAGACGACTCCCTTTGGACCTGCAAAGCAAACCAACAGCTTCGCGGGTCGAGGGCAAAATGCCTCGACCCAAAGAAGCGAGGTGAAGGTGGCTGGTGGGTCGGCGCGAAGGAGCTCCGGCGAGCGACAGGTGGTGGAGCTCGACTCCCAGCTCCGGGGCGAGCTGGGTTGAACGAGTGGGCGTAGAACGTGCGTGAGGAGATGGAGGAGGTGATGGGGTGCTCCGATGATCGAGATATTAAGCGAGATGGTCGGAATCAGGGAAGCACGTCGAACGGTCGATTTGGGCGAAATCCAAAATTACTCTAAATGGCTAAGCGAAATGAATACCTGGGTGACGCGGTAGACTATGCTGGAGCTCAGCTAGCTCCTGGTCCTTGCCTCAAGGGTCGTCAACGCCCGAGGCTCGAGCTCCAGGTGGTCGTCGGAGCACGGCTGCAAGAAGCGGCCGGATCGATGGTCGGACACCTCCTCCTCGCTGCGACACCGGCGGGGGCAAGCTGTCACCTTGCTGGTTGCGATGGAGCTCACTGGAGAGAGAATGGGGAACCAAAGATGGCGTGAGAGTGCGGCGGAGCTCGAAATATATATGCGTGCAGGTCCGGAAAGGAGGTGGCGGGTAGGGCGAGCTGATGCGCGGATCTCGAGGCCAAAGCTCCGGCGAGCTTCTCGGATGTGACAAGGTCATTGCGGACCCGGATTTGGGGTGGATGGAAATCGGGTCATCAAAAGAAAAATCCGAGAAGGCGGGTCGAATGAACAGACCCGGGCTCTGGTGGTCCTGGGGGAGGTGTTGACCGGGGGTCAACAATCCCCCGTGGACCAATCAGAGCCCGCCAATTATTGAAATTTTACTTGATTTTTTTGGGGCCTTAAATGGCCGAATTTTCAAAAACTTAAAACATGAAAAATGTTTGTTTTACTTTTTTCTATTTTTTGTGATTTTTAATTAATTTTTGGAAATTAAAATAAAGTATATACATAGTAGCTATACATAGGTATATATACATTATACTGATTTTTGATTTTTGATTTTTAATTAGTTATTTTTATACATTTTTATTCCTATTTTATATTTTATTTATTTATAGGATAAAATTAGGAATAAAAGGCTATTTTTATTTTATTTTTATTGTTTATATACATAGGTTAAATAATTAGTTATATACATCTATATACATGGTATACATACAAGGTATTTTTGTATTTTGTAATTTTGTAATTTTTATTTGATTTTTGTTTTGTTTCTTTTTATTTATTTTATTTACAAAACATAAAAGAGAATATTTACAAAAAGTTTTGAAAACAAATAGCTTTATTTACAAGGTGAAATAAGGTAAGGGAGGTGGTCTATGTACATGGTGAAAGGTTCTTTTTGGTATTTTTGATTTTTTAGATTTTTATCTTGTTTTTAATAGTTCCTAAATATATACAAAATATATACAAGTATATTTTTGGTTGAGGAAAATATTATTTTATTTATTTACATAATTATTTACACAAGAGCCCCTATCTCCCTCTACTTGTGGCTTTTATGCGGTCAGGCCCATGCTGAGCCCTCCCTTGGGTTAGGTTGCTCAATATTTATTCTAAATATTTCCCTCTTTTTCTTTTTCTTCTTTATTCTTTTATTTTTGCACAAAAACATGCTAATTATTTATTTTTACAAACATGCATGCTTTTGCTAAATAGTCCTATTTACACATATCTACATGCATTTGCATAGGTTTTTGTAGCTAAAATATAAGAATAAAGAGTGATGAATGGGTATTCATCAATCGACCCTGGGGCTTGCCCAGGATAAATAAACATCAAACCGCACGTTATATCATTTGACGATTTAATCGAGTTGTGTGGTTATTTTTGACCGATCGCGGATCTATCCGACTGCGACGAATAGTCAATCATACGACATATAAAGGGTAGATCCCGCGGCTCGTCAAATGGCGCCGTTGCCGGGGAGGCAAACGGCTTAGGATCACTTTAGAAATTTAGATTTGCATTTTCCATTCAATCGGGTAGTCTGATCCCCGAACCACATTGTAATTATAACATTTTTCCAATTATTTTTTTTTCGCTTTATTTTTTCTCTCTCTTTATCTGACATTCTTATCTTTTTGTGCGAGGGCCCGGTGGACTTGGAGCGGCTTTCTTGAAGCCGACACATCTCGAAGTGCATCGGAGGCCGACGATTCGTGGATCAAGTCGGCTGTTGAGACGCCAGAAGGATTTTTCATTTTTTTTTAACTTGTAAAAAAAAGTGTCTGCATTTACAGCGGTTCCCGTTTGGGTTCTCGCATGTGTAAACATAGTAGAACCGTGTCCCTGTGTGCTGTGTGGGTGAATTGTAACTTAGCTTGCACTAGCGGCTCCTCGAGCCAATTTAGGATTTGCTTGTGCTCGTAACTTTTAGGACCACACATTGCACTTAAAAGACGCACTTAGACCGTAGAACTTAGCCAAAAATAATCTGTTCTTCACTCGATAATAGAACTGCCTGTCTAGGAGCGGCTTTTCTCATTTGCATTTGTATATAGTGTAAAATTTCAATTCAGTACTGCATCCTGCATTGTAGAGAGCTGGAGGCACTGTAAGTCTTCTTACCCAAGCATTCATCATCATTTTCTCGATCGCATCGGCTTTTTCCGATTCTCTCTCTCTGTTTTCTAACCTAGGATAAAGGAATTGGGACTGGATGGTAGACGTGATTGCTTGTGTGGATTAATATCAGTGATAACTAATCTCTAAAATCGAGGCTGCTAATTGAATTGGACCCAAAAAAATTAACTAAAATTAACCCTTGTTTGCGGGAGAGTAACCCCGACCTTGTTTTCAGGCTGAGTGAGGGTACTTGAGTGTGTGTGAACACCTTAAGGCAGAGCCCAAATCCCCGCCTTCCATATCACGTTCTGACTGATCCTAGCAAATATCACAAGTCGAATAATTCCAGATTCATTGACTAGTACCAAGTAGCCTCCGCCTGTCTCAGGTAGATAGGGGCGAAATTGCGGTACTCTGCGACAAGCTGCCAGTAACCCCCAGGGGTGAAGTTCCGGCCTTGTCAGCCTCCGCCTGCTTGCAGGTAGATAGGGGTGTGGTCATTGAATCCATCGACTTGAGATAGGAGCGAAGAAAAGAAGGAGTGGCGGTATCTTAGGCGACAGGTTAAACAGGGAAGACGCATCCGGCTCTGAGCCGACTTCCCTTTAAGCTGCGTAATCCTTGCTATCTTGCTTGAAAACCACACTTAAAATTTACAAGATTAATTGGACTCGATTTCGGGTCCTTCACCGTGTTGAGTGTGAACTCGGGGTTTTGCTCTTGCGTTTGTCTTTGTGTCTGTCGTGTGTGTTATCCTGTGTAATTGCACATTTCTACCTCAATCTTCTTGCATTCATCATTTCCTCCTCAAGATGTCGGGATATTGGTCCCCATACCCCATGACCTCTGGTCACTCCTCCTCGACCATATGCCGTTCATCTTTGCTTTCTCCTCCGCCATCCACGGGAGACCCTTACCCGTGGCCGGCTCCTCCTCAACCCGATCTTGAAGTGAAAACTCCGACTGACTTCTCCACTTCTTCGCATTTCTCACCTACTCCATATTCTGACATTCCGGATCCACTTCCATCTTGGGCTGACTGTCCTTATTCTCGAGAGCTTGCAGGAATTAAAGAATCAAATGAAGAGCAAGCCACGGCTAAGATAGATGATTGGCAGAATTATATGCCCCCGTTTACTTCATTCTCACCTCAAGTAGGGACCATACAACAATTTACATATACACCTCCCGACTTGACCTTAGGGCATCATTTGATCGATCAAACAACCCGAATTGAGGGGCCTGAATATCATGATTTTCCAGACTTGATTGACTTTAGTAATCAAGCCTCCATTAACCAACCTTCATTCGGAGAGCCTATACATTCACAGGAGTGGACTAATGAGCTAGACTTACTAGTCCCTCGTTCATTGACTCCATCATATGAGGCTCTGACCAATATCTGCCATTCCGATGATCCATCGACCCAGGAATACATACCAGAGTATAGGTATGTTGAGTATGAGACCTCAACATCTCAGCAGTCTCCTCCAATTGAGCAGAACTCTCCCATGAATTGTCATGGGAATTTTGTGGAGGATGACATTTCCAGACTTATTGAGAAAAGTGAATCATTCGGTAATGAGTTGAGAAATGTCATGGAAATATTGAACTTAATTTCTGCCAGCTTGAGAATGAAAGTGGAAAAGGATATGAGTAATTTTGAGGTTGAAAGCCAAGCAAACATTAGGGAACCCACACCGTCTGTACAGCTGGAGTCCATTCTATCTCCCTTTTCTACTAACCACTTGCCCTCCAATCCAGAATCCGATCATTCATCTATCCAAAATACCAAAAAAATTGAAAAACCAAAAAACCACATAAAAATTGAAAATGAAAATGACCTAAAAAAATTGGATCCTGCCCTAAGGGAAGCGCTCGATGAAGAACTGATTTTCAAACTTCCCTTAATAAAGGCTATAGATCACTTTCCCGACCTCAAACGATTTGTGAGAAGTAAATTGATGCCCAAGAGGTCGGGCAATAAGAGGACAAGGACTGAAAGACACATAGTGTCTATGGCCATCTCCTTGGTGATGGGGAGAAAGACCAAGAGCCGCAGAGTGAAGCGGTTGCCCCGAGTTGAATGTGAAATCAAAGACACCATCTTTACCCATGCAAGAATCGATGATGACTCACCGATAAATATCCTCCCGACCTCTGTGTTTGACAAGCTCAAACTCAGGCCACTTAGGAAGTCGAGAGAGATCGTTCAGCTGGCTGACCGATCCATCAAACGGTCGAGAGGAAATATTTCAGTCATCGTTACTTTCCAAGGTGCTCTACTCCAGGTAGACTTCACGATCATTGACATCGAGCACCGAGGAGAGTTTTCCCAGTCTCCGATTATTCTCGGGAAGCCGTTCTTAGCCTTGGCTAAGGCGACTATAGATTGCGAGACTTGGGAAATCGATTTTACAGCATTGGGAGTGCTTCGACCTCATCCATTCTTTGATAAACTTTACTCTAAGGTGACCCGCACATCTGCTGACAGTCATGACCATCGAGAGGTAGATGAGTCCCACCTCTCTGCTACACCTGAGAAACCGACTGTCCGGACGATCGTTGGATTAGAGACTCCCCACACCTCCACTTCATCAACTGCTTGCACCACCACCGTGACAGCTTCTAAGGAGGACTCACGACCGGAAGCTATCATTGAGTCGGACACGATATTTGAGGATTGCCTTGATTCGATGATCCGACACAAGAGCCCAATAAGGCCAAGCCGACTGAGACCACTAGAACCTTCCCGAGACATGTGCTGACCCTTCAGGAATATTACAATCTATATGGTGACTAATCTGATGAGGAAACCATATTCAGCACCACACCACGACCCGGACCTTCTAAGGAAACAACCCAGATAAAATTGACTCCACATAAAAACACGGTTGCTCTCTCTTCTAGTCGGTTATCTAGTGAGAGGAAGTTGAGAATTGATTCCTCGAGATGTTCCCCCGAACCTCTCAAGGCGTGTCGCTCTCATCTCCCTCTCAATGATTCAGGTTTTAGAAAATCGACTAAGAAAGTCTCCTTCACCACTCCGGAGAAGAAAGCTTCAGAGGAATCCTCATCTGGTCTGGATAAGGTGATTTATATGAGTGAGCTCAGTTCGGCTGTTCTCAAGCCTTATTTGAGCAAGCAACCGTGTATCGACCCTCGTTGGACAATCCCTACACCTCACTATTATTCATCTGAGGACGATTCCGACAACGAGACATATGTATATTATCCACCTCTTCGCGTCCGCAAGAAGGTTCGTCACAAACCTTCTTAATCATTCTATATTCTCACTCTTTATTGTACATACATTCTCTCCCTCCCTCCCAGTGATTCGAATCACTCGCCCCAGTTCCATATCATCTCATGACTATACTTAGGATAACCAGATCCTAAGTATAGGGGGAGAGTGACCCGCATCTATTCATTGTACATCCTCCAGATCACATCGGTTCTCATACTCACTCCTGTCCTATACTTAGGCTGAGCAGAGCCTAAGTATAGGGGGGACCGATGCCCGCTATGTATATACTCCTCCATTTCTCCTCTTAACTCTCCCGCCCCATTTTTGATCTTCTTCTACACTTAGGCTGCCAAAGCCTAAGTATAGGGGGGCGAGACGACTTCTATACTTTTGTAATTTTAGCTCTCCTACGCTTAGCCCGAGCTATGTCTTTTTAGTCACTTTCGTGCTCTGAGGACATAGCACACACTAAGTATAGGGGGCATGTTTATATTACATATATACTTTACCCATAGCTCGTACTTTCGCGTATTTTCGCGTATTTTTGTATATATTTTACAATAATTATGGGTGAGTAAAAATCGATTTTTTTGTATACTTGTGTAATATGTATTATATGTATAATACTTGTATAAAAAGTTGTAAAATTCTTGTAAAACATACTTTTGTAAAATTTGTTGTATATAAAAAAAATCGTGTATACTATGTACATTGTATCAACTAAAAATTGTTGTAAATAATAAAAAAAATTGCTGTATACCAAAAAAATAAAACAAAAAGGCTTCTTATTTACTCTTGCATATTATCTTGTATTTTCAAAAAAAAAATCTTGCATTTCATTCATAGCATGTCATCAGCATCTCATCTGCATATCTTGCATATGCAAGGTGGAAAGCTAGTGGGTTCTGAACCAAGTTATGAGTAGATATTGAGGATGGACTTGATTTGACCTTAATCCACCTAATTTCAGAGGAACCTTATTGGAACTAGAGTTAAGATTTCTCAGGTCAAGTGACTTAATTCTTTGAGTCCGCAAGTCTATGTTCACATGTCATCTTGATTAGTCTAAGTAGAATATCTCGTGCACACGCATGATTCTTTTAGATAATGACCTAACTTGGACAAGCACTATGCACGTAGCTCTTCATTGATGAGGTGGTGAGGAGGTAGAATCCTTTAGCTTGGAGTAGCATACGGGTGGAAACACCCGTCCTCCTCTAGGGAGCGTAGTGCATCTCAACCTAGTCTGGTGGTGTTGACATCTGAGGATAGGGCGCTGTGGGTTGCAATAATGCTTCAAAAGAGGGATAGTCTACTGGCTCAAGAGGAAAAACTCCTGATGTACATGATGCACCTTGTATATAGTTCCAAAAAAAAGAAAAAAAAGAGAAAAAAAATGCAAGAAAGAACTCCAAAAAAATCAGACAGGTCCAAGAAAAAAATAATACCTGTCGGAGTATGTATATTAGCAAAGAAAATGCAGCTGGATGACTTGGCTACACTGGTCAGGCATCCCGGGATAGGTAGCTACACTGGCTACCATCCATTCTTTTCTCTACCCCCTCCTCTTGAGTTGGTCGCACTTGAACTTAGAAGGGAATACCCCGCTCCTCGAGGAAAGAGTTACTGGACCGGGTTATTGAGTTACCTTGTTAGAGGAGGCTGGTTCCGAGTCATTTCTGATGTGGAGAGCTATAGCTCACTTACACAGTACAAGTAAGAATCATAGTCATCAGAAATTTGCGTTGGAGGATTTGTTCTGACCTGACTATTGAGGAGTCTTGAATAGAAGACTTGTGGAACTTGAAGTCTGTTAGGTCTTAAGTTCAGGTCCCAATAAGGTTCCGCCACACAATTAATCCAAAGGTCCAGTCAAGCTCCATTTTCAACTTTTGTTCATGACCTTGGTATGGAACCCAAAATCATTTCGCTCTTGCATATCATTTTAGTTGCTCGGGGACGAGCAAGGTTTAAGTATAGGGGGTTGATGAATCTGTGATTCATCACTCTAAAAGTTGAAAATAGAGTCTTGTTCCCGAGTAAATAGATGCATATTTCCCTTTATATTGTAAAATTAGCATTCATGCATGCAAGTATAATATCTGCATTTTAGCATTCATACTTGCATTAAATAAGAAGCCAAATTCATTTGTAAATATTCACTTGTATATTAGTTAAAATAGCCTATTTGTATATATTTTATACTAACTCCAAAGCTAATAAAACCAACTCTATGGTGTATATATTACTAACACTAATTAAAGAAAAATATCTAAAAAATACTAACTTGCAAAATCACCCAATAAAACCCCAATCCAAGTTTGAAACCATGAACCTTAAAATGTGCATATCTCTCTCATACGACCTCCGAATTGGGTCTACTCACTTTAAACGTAATATACATTCAGAGACCTTCGAAACAAGACCAATTTCATTCAAATCGGAGCTCGTATGCAAAACCTGGGTTTTGGGCCCCTTTTGTACATTGTACATAATGACCGTTTTACCCCTGTATTTTATCTTTTTATTTTCTTAATTATAAAAAATCCAAAAAAATTAGATTAAGTTGTAAATATTCTTCTCATATTTTCTTTATTTTTATTTTGATTTTTCTCTTAATTAAAAATGATAAAAAATTACAAAAGATAAAATGCGGTATTTTATATCTATAAGGTACCACCCAAAAATACGTTTTTGTACAGATCACTTCCTTTGATTTTAAGCCCTTCACAAAAGTTGTAGATCTCATCGAGACGAGCAACTTTTGTGTTGACCACTTTTTGATTTAATCTCTTTTATTATTTCTTTTTGATTTTTGTTTACATTTAATTTTTTATTTTTGTAGGAGCGACATGTGGCAGCTCCTGGAGCCGCCACATGTCACCCCTTTATTTATTTATTTATTTTCGGAATTATTTTATTATTTTCGGATTTATTATTGTTATTATTATTATTTTAAGTAGCCTACTATATTATTTTATTAATTTATTTATTTTCATCCCCTTTTACCTCTTCTCCCTTACTTTTCTTCCACTCCAAGTTAATAACTCCCCACTATCTCCACTTCCTCCATCTTCTCCATCCCTTCTCCAACTTCCCTCTCCTCTCTTTTTATTCCCATCTTCTCCTTCATTATTTTTTATCCACCGTTTTCGAGAGAAGTGAGGTCGAGCCCCTTTAACCTTCAGGTGACAGCTGCAGGAGACGAGTCGAGCGATGACAACCTCAAGGCAAGATCTGCGACATCACCATTGTCGCGCCGCGAGATCCGATTGGACTTGCCCAGCTTCGAAGGACTCCGCCATCCTTCTTGAGGCCACGACCGGAGTTGCAGCACGCTCCTCCAATTTCGGCGACATCACAGGTAATTTCTCTATCTCCACTTTGTCATTTTTTATCTAACATTGTTTGTTCATATTATTTATCAAACAAAAAAATCACACAAAAATCACATCATCTACCATAATCGTCACCACATTCATCATCTAACATATCATCACCACCATCATCCTCACTTTCTCATTTTTCTTCATCAAATCACCATCACTACCACTACATAAAAAATCACCACATTACCATCTACTATTTTCACCACCATCACAATCCACCTTTTCATCTTCATATTTTATTTGCTGTTTGAACAAAGAAAATACAAAAAAATTGCAAAAGAAAAAAAATAAAAAAATAAAAAAAGCACAGGTCCAGCCACCACGCCGGCGCCGCGCACGTCCCGCCACCTCCTGGGCTTCCTCCTGTCATCGCGCGGCAGCCACGCACGGCCTCCCGTGCGCCGTCCGATGCCCCACCAGCAGCCAAGGGCCGCACCTCCTGCGTTGATGTACCACACCACTGCGGCGGCCCTCCTACCAGCCACTGACGCGTGGCCGCCGACCCCCGCAGTTGGGCGCCTGCCCTCTCCGCGAGCTCCGCCCGCCGCCAACCTGCGCGCCCCCCCCCCCTGCCGCCTGTGCGCCCCGCGCCGCCACACCTCCAGGCCCCGACAGTCCTCGCCGCTGCCACGTGCCCCCGCGCGCCTCCCCTTCCAAGCCCCCGTGCGCGCGGCCGCGCGCTCCATCCAGCCGCGGCACTTGGCCGGGCGCCGTCGCCTCTCCACGCGTCAGCTCCTCCTTGTCCCACGCCTCGCTCGGCCATCGCCGCTCTGCGCAGCAGCTCCGCCGCGCGCGTGCGTGCCACCATCCTCCGCGACTCCCCTGGGCTCCGCGCCGCCACGCTGTCGCCTTCCCCTCACGTGACGCCGCTCCTCGCCGCGACGCGTGGCCGCGCGCCGGCCCTCGCAGCCCCGTGCGGCGCCGCCGTCCGCGCCTCCACGTCCTCACGAAGTCCAAGCCGCTTCCGCATTTCACACTTGTGCCCTAGCAAAGGTTTACTGAGTTTATTTATTTTATTTGTGAAATTTGCAGTTTCATCTATTAATGTTTGCTTACTTGCAAAGAAGCTCCTGTGCATAGTTTTCAGTTTGTTTATTTCATTTCTATTTGCATTGACACCCCTGTATTTGAGCGTTAATTTGGATACTATTCTTGCATCATTTTTAATCCAAAAAATAGCATGTTGTAGCACAACTAATTTTTTATCTTTCAGCTATTTATTTGTATTTTTGTGAGCCTTATATGTTTTATTAAAAATCAGAGAGTGAAAATCAGTGATATTTTACTCATTTATATTCTGAAATTCTCACAGGTCTATTTATTGCTCTAAAAATTGTGAAAAAATTGTGAATGATGCCTTTTACTGTTCTTTAATTACTATCCAAGTTTCGTTCCAATTCAGAGTTGTCGTTTGCATAAAATAAATTTTAGAGCAAAATTTGTGTAATTTATTTTTAATTAGATCCACGACAATTGTTTTCGAGAAATTTCAACTCTTCTGGTTTCCACATTAAAATATCTATTTGGGATAATTCATTCTCTAGAAAATTTAACTTCGTGGATTTATTAGGAATTAAATACCTGTAATCGCTCTATTTTCAGTAAAATATTCATAAAAAAATCAAAAAGTGTCAGAAAAATCCAAAAATATTAGTTTAGCTTCATTTCATCATATTTAATTTCCAGTGAATTTTTCATAATTTTTTCATACCATTTGCACGAAAAATTGCATAAAAACACCAAAAAAGTTGGTATTTTTCATGTATCCATTTTAAATCCAAAAATTCCAAAAAAATATATTTGCATTCATTGTTGGATTAGGTTCTTAGAAAAATTACCATTTGGCTGATTTGGATTAATTTCACATTAAAATTAAAATCGACTAAGTCACTTATTTTCTTAATAACCTCGTTCACTCGCATCTGTGCATTGGCATTTTATTGCATAAAAAATTACCAAAAAAATCTCACTTGGAAAACCGTAGTCTAATACATCTAATCTGATCCCGAGTTGTTCCTTTGCCTCCTTGAGTCGACCCTGGGGCTTGCCCAGGCTAAATAAACATCAAACCGCACGTTATATCATTCGACGATTTAATCGAGTTGTGCGGTTATTTTTGACCGATCGCGGATCTATCCGACTGCAACGAATAGTCAATCATACGACATATAAAGGGTAGATCCCGCGGCTCGTCAGGGGACCCAGTAGCTAGTTCGGTTTTTCGTGGCTTTTTCGCGGCTTTTGTTTTCGCTGCCTTTTCCGGTTTCACGCGTTTTTCTCGAATCCCTAGCTTTAGGAATTTCTGGTTGACTGTGTCGTAATTAGTAGGATCCAAACACCTAATTATCTGTCTGCACCTATAGCTCGTTAATTGGACCTACTAATAAGAGATTAATAAAAATAGTTGACTCACTCCCTTCGAGCCTACGTGCCGTAGCCTACCCTGCCAAGCGTTGCTCCTGAACCCGATGTGTCGGGAGGAGGAGTGGTAGACCGAGATCGGACCCTTTGGATCAAAGGCTGGTGACCAGCTAGACGGTTCTTTCGAGTAGAAGTTGCCTGCTTAGGGCCTCGGTTTTCCGCTGCACCATGTAGGTAGTTTACTTTCTGTCTTTCAATTCTACGCGGATCATATTGCATGTAGACTGCTGGAGTCAGGTACGCATTTCTTACTCTACATGCATCATTGATTTTATCGTGTATCGGCTTTTTCGTCTTCTCCCCCTGTTTTTGATTTAATAACCAGGAGAACCGAAAATTCGTTAGGCAATTTCTTTTTATTTGAAAAATACCTAAAAAATAAAAACAATAAAATCGGGACTGCTAATCACACTTGACCTAAAAGACACCACACTAAAAATCTGTCTTGGGGAGAGTAACCCCCTCCTTGTTTGGTTTGGATGAGCGAGAGAGTGACACGTACCTTAGGATAGAGCCACATCCGATATTTTCTCAACTGATTACCGGCTTTCTGTGCGGGACAGTCGGTTGAGAAATATTTGGATTCCTATACAGCTCACGTAATCGCTCTGATAGACTAAATGATCACCTAAAATAAAATCGACAAGATAATTGACCGATCCCTTTCGGTCCTCAGCTCGCGTGCGTAGGTGAATTGGGGGTTTGCTTGTTCATCTTTTGTGATTTCCAGATCCCTTCTACCTTTCCCCATCTCCTTCTCTTCTTCTGTCTCCCACCCTCCCTTCAGTCTACTTCTTCTCCTTCACCCCTGGATGATGGATCCCCCTCGCTTCGAGCTGACTCTTACGGCTTCTTCTCCATCTTCTGACCATCAATCCAGTCCACCTTCTAGGGAGGTCGGATCTCAGACCAACCTCCCTCTCCCTCCCTCCCATTCATCTCACTACTCTGGGCATGCTACGTGAAACGTCCGAGGACATCAGATTGAGCAGATGCGAGACCCGGACGAGGACAGTGCTGAGTTGAGCGTGCACTCAGGTTGTGATCACAGAGAGCAGTGGAGATTACCAGATAGATCCCATCCCAGATTGATGGAGGAGCAGATGGCACATGGAGCTCAGTCAGCTTCTACACTAAGTCCATTTGTCTTGGATTTGGATTACATTCAGCGACTGCCGACATTTTCAGGAGAGGCGCACGAGGAGCCGTATCTTCACCTGTCCGTATTCGAGGAGTTTTGCAGAGGATAGATATATTCAGATATCACTGCAGAGGAGTTGTTGCTGAGGACCTTCCCATTCACGCTTCATGACAGAGCCATGAGATGGCACAGACGATCGGGGAGGACATTCGCTACGTGGGGAGAGCTACGCCGAGAGTTCTTACAGAGATACTTTCCCCCGCGTAGAGCAGAGTTTATGCGGTCGTTGATCACCGACGTTTCAGTTGACCCCCAGGAGCCATTACAGGAGGCATGGTCGAGGTTTCTTGACCTCTTGAGGAGATTTCCCGATCACGGATTTCCACTGACAGACTTGATAGAGATCTCCATGCGGGGGATGACCGCAGAGCAGATAGCACTGGTGATTACCACATGTGGCGGATCACACCGCAGTTCTGATATTCACGTACTAGATATCACCTCGAGTTTACTTTCACAGACATCATCTTCACGAGATGCCTTAGTCAGGACACCACATGCGGACGATACAGTACCAGTGCAATGTGTCGCTTTACATGATGAGACAGCTTCTACACACCAGCCCGAGGACTTGGATGATGCAACACTACTGACAGAGGAGATGACTGTGATAGCAGAGGTTTGGACCCAGTGTCTACTCGAGTTCCCGTTGGTCTTCCAGCTAGAGTTCGAGTTAGCTCCAGATTTCCCAATTGATGAGTCTTGGATATCAGACCTTCTGATACTCAAGGAACCGGAGGAGCCCCCGCTACTACAGCCAGTTTCTCAGCCACTTCATATTCCAGTCCCGGAGGAGTCAGCCGCTTTTCTGCAGAGATACTTCTCGGAGACCGACAGACAGCAGGACCTAGCCCAGCAGCTGCAGTTCGATAGGGGACACCACTTTGAGAGTACAGACACAAAGAGTCCCGTATTCGAGCCTTTTGTCCTCCACCCTGATGAGAGAGATACACTTACTGAGGACCAGTTGGCAGACAGCATAGCCACAGAGCGAGGATCAGCCGCGGACACTTTGCCAGCCTCCGCGGTGTTGACCAGTACCTTCTCCTGCTTCCAGATTACCGACACCTACACTTTCGATGATAATGCATCCTGGTGTATCGAGTGGATACTTCACAGCAGCACAGATGCACATCTAGATCCTGATCCTCTATTTCTCACTTTCGATCTTGCATCTCTCCCTGAGGGTTATCTGCGGGAGGATGCCGCACTCGATGAGTACTCGGTTTCACCTCCTGAGAGTGTTTCCGATCTGGCGGAGCACGAAACCGAGTCTTCTGATCATTCTGATTCCAAGTCTTCTCGCCTCGACGACCCTCGTGAGGATGAGCCCATTCTGGAGATATTCGATGATCTGTCTGACTTGCTTTTATTTCATTCATCGGATATCAGTCTTCTTAGATAGTCTCCTGATATTGATTGTATACATCTGTTTGAGACATTGATTGACGTGGAGGATTCCATGACTGATCCATTCTTCTCCACGTTTGATTTCTTCAGCTCCACACTTTTACTCCAGTCTAACCCAGAGCCGATGATCTCTTTTGTGCTACCGGATCCCGATCACTTACTTCCATATCCTTGGCCAGTAGCAGACACCCGCTTGATTGCATACCTGGGTGTCTTACTTTACACTTTGCAGTTTGTCGCGGTTCCCATACCGAGACTCCGACGACAGTACGGCATTCGCCTTATCGATGATGTCCTGAACCTGGATACGGCTTTATCCTAGCCTTTGCGCCCAGCTAGGGGCGTAAAATCTAGCGCTTGTTGAGAGGCACCTCAACATTGTACTCTTTTGTATATATGTGTTTCGTCTTAGTTGATCTTTCTTTCTTCCATTATTGTTTTCATCCCAGGTCTCACATAGGATTATCTTTGCTATACTTAGGATATTCCTCATCCTAAGTATAGGGGGGTGGAAACATCGGGTTGATCGTTCGTTCTGTTTCATCACTTCTGTAGTGTTCCCTTTACTTAAGGTTCTTCACCTTAAGTATAGGGAGAGTGATGCCCCTCTGTCTTGTATATATCTGTTGATTCTTTCTACCCCTGTTTTGCTGCCTATACTTAGGGATATCTCCTGTACATTCTTCACTCGGTTTTCCCTTTTGTGTACAGCCTGCTATACTTAGGATTACTTGATCCTAAGTATAGGGGGAAGACCCGAGACTCTCTTGATTTTCTATTCATTAATTCGTCTTTGTATAGCCTTCCTTTTCACTTCCCTATACTAAGCACGAGTTATGTCTTCTTCATCGCTCTTGACTCTGAGGACATCGTTCGAGCTAAGTATAGGTGGTGTGTATATATTTCATATATACTTTAGCCATAACTCGTACTTTGTGTGAGTGTGTTAATAAATAAAAATGGCTAAAAACCCAAAATACATAAAAATTAATTTTTTTTCCTGTAAGTAATCATTCTTTTATTTGCACATACATAGCTAGTGTACAAATTATTTTTGTAAAAATGTTTTCAAAAACTTTTTGTGTAAAGTTTGTAAAAATATTTGCATATCAAAATTATGTATATAGTACAAAATTTTTCCAAAATGTTTTGAAAATCAAAAGTTTGCAAAAATCTTGTGTAAATGTGTGTAAATATTTTGCAAACCTTGCATCCATGCATTCATCCATTCATGATTTCAAAACATTTTTCAAAAAAATTTGCATGTTTGTAAAAATTGTGTAAATAGCATCTTTGTATATACGTATATAGTTTTTCCTGGATTATAGTTGATATTTAAACTAGCCTGGAATTAAATTGGGAAATAGAGCTTGATTAAGATCTTAATCCACCTAGTTTATAAGAGGAGCCTTATAAGGCTTAGGTTTAAGGCTTTTCAGGTCCATGGTGACTTAATTCTTTGAGTCCATTAGGCTATGATCACATGTCATCTCAATGAGCCTAAGTAGAGCACTTAACAACAACACATGACTCACATGGACAATGGCTTTACTTGGACACCGCACTTTGCACCGAGCTCTCTACGGATGAGGTGGTGAGGAGGCAGTCTTCCTTGACTTGGGGTAGCATATGAGGGTAGTACTTCTAGGCGGAACCTCTCTTCTTCTTTTAGTGAAGGAAGTGCGTCTCAACTCGATCTGGTTGCCATGAGGTCTAACGACGGGAGTTGTGGGTTGCAATAATGCTTCAAAAGAGGGATAGTATACTGGCTCAAGAGGAAAAACTCCTTGTATATATGCTGCACATGTATATGTTGTATAGATGCACTTGAAGAAAAAAAATGCAAAAAGAAAATAACTCCAAAAAAGTGGTGGGTCTGATAGAAAATGATAATCCCACCGGAGTATGTAAATAGTGCAAATAAGCAAAGCTTGAGATTCATGTCCTACCTTATGTAGCTTGCAGCAGGGAGACTCGGCTACACTGATTGAGCTCCCAAGGATACATGGCTACACTGGCCATGGTCCATTCTCTTCTTCCCCCTCGTCTTGAGCCGGTTGAACTTGAACTTAGAAGGGAATACCCCGCTCCTCGAGGAAAGAGTGGCCAGATTGAGGTCATAGAGTTACCTTGTTGGGGAGGGTTGTCAAGTTGCCATTTTTGAGGTGGAGAGCTTATACTTCACATTCACTGTACGAGGAAAGATTCATGGTCTTCAGGGTTTGTGTTTGTAGACTTGTTCTGATCTGGATTGTTGAGGAGTCTTGATTGTAGATTAGTGGAACTTAGAGGCTGTTGAGTTTTAAGCTTAAGTCCAAATAAGGTTCCGACACATTAATAATCCAAAGATCTGACCGAGCTCCATATTTCAATTTAATGAAGGCAAGTTTAATAATCAACCTTGATCCATGTACATTCTCCTCTTTTTCTTTTTCTTTCTCTTCTTCACTTCTTTTTCAAATAAGTGTTTGCTAAGGGACTAGCAAAGTTAAGTATAGGGGGGTGATGAATACCCATTCATCACTCTTTATTCTTATATTTTAGCTACAAAAACCTTTGCAAATACATGTAGATATTTGTAAATACAAATAATTACCAAAAAGCATGCATGGTGTAAAAACTAATAATTAGCATGTTTTTGTGCAAAAATAAAAGATAAAAGAAACAAAGAAAAAGAGGGAAAATATTTAGAATAAATATTGAGCAACCTAATCCCAAGGGAGGGCTCAGCATGGGCCTAACCGCATAAAAGCCAAAGTAGAGAGAGATAGGGAGCTTATGTGTGTAAATATACCTGTAAATATAATAAAAATATTTTCCTCTAAAACTAGAATAAAATGGGCTTGTATATAATTGTGAATACTTGCAGATATAAAATACAAATAAAAATAGAAAAAAATTAAAAAAAGGAAAATAAAATTATTCACTTGTACATATTCACCATGTATATAAACCCACTTCTATATTTATTTTACCCTATAAATAAATAAATTAAATTCCAAAGAAACTTGTATATATTCCATATCCCACTATGTAAATAATCAAATAAAATCCATGAAAACAAAAATAAAATAAAAAGAACAAAATTAAAAACCAAAAAGAACATTGTATATATACCATGTATATAAATGTATATACCTATTTATTTTACCCTTGTATATAAATAATAAAAATAAAATAAAAACATCAAAATGTTCCTAATTTTATGCTCTAAATAAATAAAAGATAAAATGGGAATAAAAATGTACAAAAATAACTAATTAAAAATCAAAAATTAAAAAAATCAATATTGTGTATATACCTATGTATAGTACTATAGTGTAAATACCTTATTTTTATTTCATAAAATTAATTAAAATAAAAAATAGAAAATAAAATAAAATAAACATTTTTCATGTTTTGAGTTTTTAATAATTTGGCCATTTAGTATTTTAATTTGAATTTCTAAATCATTTACACATGGCCGGCTTTGATTGGTCCACGGGGGATGTTGACCCCCCCGGTCAACTCCCCCCCGGACCACAGTCCCCCACGGATCTTGTGTGCCCGACCCGACTTCTCCATTTACTCCACACTCGATCTGACTCCTAAAACCCTAAACCCCGGGTCACACCTCTTCCTTGCAGATCCATGATCCACGCCCGGGGTGGGTATGAGGGGTCCGAGCTCCGATTTGCTCGCCCGATCCTTGTCTTCTCGGACCCCTAGGCATATATAGCATCGCCTCCGACAGCCATGTTCCTCATCTCTGGTCCTCCCCTTCGACGCCAAGGAACTCCTCCGGCATGCCTGAGTGACAGCGGTGCTCTCCGGAGTGGAAGTGAGGCTCGAGGATTCGGGAAGCCTCTGATCCTGTGGTTTCGCCGTCGTGCGCCGCCGCGAGCGCGCCCAGCCTCAGGAACCCGACGATCCCTTGCAGGCAATGACCCAGGAGCTCCCCGAGCTCCAGCCCAGTCAAATGCCTCCGCCAGGTAGTTTCTTTATCCCTTAGTTTAGCTTAGATTTGAGTTTTTCGATTTCAGTAGTTGTAGCTCCGTCGCCTCCGCATGTCGTCTCCGTCCAGCCATTTGCCCATCCGACCGCGCCACCACCTTCACGAGCCTCCTCCTCACCTTCTACGCCTACCCATTCCCCCTGACTCACCCCGGAGCAGGGACTTCGGTCCTCCTCCTCTGCCGCTCGCCGGAGGATCTCCAGACCACCGCATCCTTCACTATTCACGTGCGCTAACGGGTCGAGGCAGTTTAACCTCGACCCCTCTATCTTCCTGTGCAGGTATTAGGCCAGATCGACCTCATCTGGAGGTCGGAACTTCAGGGCACAGGAGCTCCAGGCCCCCGCCGTCGCGGGGCCGTTCTGGTGGTCATCCGCCTCATCGGAGACGATCATCCGCTGCGGGGCTTCACGGCGGAGATCTTCCGCATTTCAGGAGTAGTAGGGGAGGTCCATCGAGCGTGTATCGGGCCGGCGAAGTTCGCCGGCCAACTGTTCTTCCAGGAGCCTCCCCAGACGTCTGATCTTCCTCGACGCTCCAGATTAGATCAGATCCGCCCACTCGAGGAGCAGCAGATACCGTCAGATCTTTTGAGGGTTGATCGTGACCGTCGATTCAACGAGGGATATCCACATCGCATCACAGCCGCCCGAACTGCCACGTGGAAGCTTCCTAGTCGCTCGATAGCACCGAGGGTTCCCTTTGTTGTGCGCCACCCTTTCCTGACCGTTCGATCTCCACGTGGCGATCATCCATCCCTCGGATATAATAAGGGGTAAATTTCTTGTAGGCCCCCCTGTTCGTTTCTTTTATTAGTTAGTCCTGTAAATATCGCATTTAGTTGTTTTTGTTTCGGTATATTTGCACTTAGAACCTAGCAGTTTAGTTTATTTGCTTTTATACCCTTGTACACAGTGGTGCATGTGCTTCGTCACGTGTTTTTGTGGGTTAATTGCATGTATAGGCTAGATGTTTCAGGATGTTAATGAATGAACTTATGTTTTTAATATTTGCAGATATGCCCCTGTGAGTGCGTTATTTGTGCATGTGCTTTATTTTGAGGGCTTTTTACACTTTATCCCCTGGACTTTTAGTACGAGTTACTAAATAGCCCAAGGACTTAAGTTTTCTTGCAAATAGGTCCCTGAGTGCCCAGGTCACACGCCTCACATGTGGTTTCTTGGAGAAATTGCACCGGACCCCCTGGAACTTGTTTTAATTGCGTACATGTCCCTGTGCACTGTACCCTTGTTTTTATTTTTTTAATAAAATAGCAAATTAACACCAAATTCGATGAAAATTGGATACATGGCTCCTGCCATAGTGTAAAATTTTCTCTACTTTTTGGAGATATTTTTTATTATTTTTGTTATTTTTAAAAAAAAACACACAACTTTCTTACTGTCTAACTTTAAAAATCACAAAAAAATATTAAAACACCTTTAAAAATTACAAAAAAATTGTATATTGTTTGTCTTGCCTTGTTTGATTTTCTGATCAATTTGGTCATTTTTAGATTTATAAAACCTATAAAAATTACAAAACCCCTAAAAACCCATAAAAATTCTAATAAATAAAAGAAAATAATAATAATAATTCCGGTGTCACATTTTTCCTTGTATTTTCTTCTATACAGGAAAATTACCTTTAAACCTTGATAGGGCTATTTTGCATTTTAAATTAGCCCTCCAAGTCTGTCTGGACAGTCTCTTCATTTCTCTGTCTTGTTTTATTTTTATAAAATTCCCTAAAAATCAGAAATATACCAAAAATTAACCAAAAATAGAGAAAAATATAAAAAATAATTCAAACATTTTTGTTTGAATTTTTGGATGTATTTTGAGTAATTAAATAATTCATCCAAGTTGCTTGCTTATTTGTTTTCTTATTTTCTTAATTAATTAAAAAATTCAAAAAATATAAAAGCATTAAAAATCCACCAAAAAGTCTTGTCTTTTATTTTATTTTTATTTTAGACTCTTTTGTAGGCTGCAAGGCCATCACGTGCTCCTTGTGTTCGACCCTGGTCGCTATACCAGGTTAATCCAATAACGAGACCGCTACTTGAGCTTGTTTGATTTTTACATTGTTTTGGTGGTCGATATTTTTCTTGATCGACCGCGCTTGGTGGCTTGGGTCATAACGACCCTTGATTATCTTCACCCGAGTCGTCGGGCGCATCGTCAGGGATAGAATATGGTAGTGGCATATATCTGTGGGTTTTCATAGCAGGAGGTTGGTTATGGAGTTGGGATAGAGGGGATTGGCTGGTTGGTGTGGGTGGTTGCATTGATAGAAGATGAGATAAGGATGTCTTGATCGGGATTAGGATTTGGTTGTTTCGTTTCCAGGTGGTTGAGGAGAAGGGGTAGGGGATAAGGTAGTCGTGGTTAGGGAAGTTGGAGATCGGTAGAGACCTTCCCAAATGAGGTGATTCTTGCTATCGCCTCGCTTCCATGGTACGCTGACATTGTGAACTATCTTGTCGGCAAGAAAGTTCCACAAGGTTGGCCCAGGCGGTGTCTCGAGACTTTCCCTAAGAAAGCCAAGTCGTACCATTGGGAGGATCCCATCCTTTACCATGAGGGAGGGGATAGTGTCTGGCGCTGGTACATTCCTCAGGAGGAGCACTACAACATCCTCTCCTACTTCCACAAGCTTGAGGTAGGAGGACATCATTCTGGAAGGAGGACATCACAGAAAGTGCTTCAATCCAGCCTATGTTGGCCTACCCTCTTCAAGGATTCTGATGAATTCGTGAAGAGATGTATTGACTGTCAGAGGATGGGCACATGTGGACAGTGTGATATGATGTCCATGCAGCCCATTCACTTCTGTGAGGTTTTTGACGCATGGGGCATCGATTTCATGGGTCCATTCCCTAAGAGTCAGGGATTTGAGTACATTCTGCTTGATGTGGATTATGTGAGTCGTTGGGTTGAGTGCATCCCCACCTGAACAACAGATGCTAAGACCGTTTGCAGATTTTTGAGGAAGAATATCATTTCACAGTTTGGGGTACCTAGAGTTTTGATATCTGACGGAGGGACTCACTTTATATACGACAAGGTAAGGGTCCTTGCTATTGAGTTTAACATTGATCATCGTGTTACCACTCCATATCATCCTCAGACCAATGGTCTTGGTGAAGTATTGAACAGGGAGATCAAGACTATATTGTAGAAGGATGTCCGCCCAGACCAAAAGGACTGGTCACATCTTCTGGACTCAGTCTTGTGTGCCTAGTGGACTTCCTTCAAGACACCATTGGGTATATCTCCCTTTCATCTTTAGAAAAATGACAAGCCATGCAATTTACCTATGGAGATCAAGCACAAGTCACTATGGGAAGTCGCTGAGTTATTATTGGATCTCAAGAGTGTAGGAGACCAGAGGAAAATAGAGTTAGCAACCTTGGAGGAGTTGAGAGACACAACCTTTTCGAGTAGCCTACAATACAAGGAGAGAGTGAAGATATGACATGATTTTCATATAAGACATAAACAGTTTGAGGCGAATCAGAGAGTATGTCTATTTGATGCTAGGTTGAGATTATTTCCAGAGAAATTATAAAGTAAATGGAAGGGACCAAACTTGGTACGAAAAGTGCGCGATAACGAAAGCATTGATATATCAGAGTTGTCATCTGAATCCACCTTTTGAGTTAATGGTCAGTGCCTAAAATCATATCTTGATCATGATCCGCTGATAGTTGTCGTTGCCCTTATTCATTTTGCATGAGATATTGTCTTTGACTCACATCATTTGCATCTCATGCCCGATTATCACTTCTCTTCCGCAACCGTACATGTCCAATTGCCCATATCATTCACTCTTTTTGTCTAATATCCCATCTTCATCTTATGATTACGTTATACTTAGGGTGTGCTTTACCCTATGTATAAGGGGGGTATCAGCCTTGTGATTATTCATTTGATTATTTTTACCTCTGTTTTACTGCCTATTTTTACCTCTGTTTTACTGCCTATACTTAGGGATATTTTACCCTGAGTATAGGGGAGGTAAACCCTGTACATCCTAACCCTCGGTTTTCCCCTTGTGTACAGACCTTTATAATTAGGATTATTTGATCCTAAATATAGGAGGATCACCGACCTCTATTCATTTCAATCTTTTCATCACTGGAGTATAACATTCTTTTCACTTCCCAATACTCAACACGAGTTATATCTTCCTTTCATCTCTCTTTGATCACTCTGAGGACATTGTTCGAGCTGAGTATAGGGGGGTGTCATATATATTGTATATATACTTTAGCCACAACTCGTACTTTGTGTGAGTATGTTAATAAAAAATGGCTAAAATTCATAAAATTAAAAATCATAAAAATTTTAATTTTTTGTACAAATTTGTTTGTAAATAGCTTTTGTAAAAAATATTTGTGTACAAATGTTTGTAAAAATGTTTTGATTGTAAAATGATTTGTAAACATTTTTTGTATCAAAATTATGTATATAGTACAAATTTTTTGAAAAATGTTTGGAAAATAAAAGTTTGCAAAAAAAAATCATTTGTAAATATTTTGCAAAACTTTCCCTTCTTCCTTGCATTCAAAAAAAATTGCATATTTTGAGAAACAATAATGATTGGAGACTCACCCGGTGAGAGGATGGTGGAGGGCTGATCAGGGAAGCGGGGTTCCGAACAACGATGCCTGGAGGAAGGAGAAAGAGCAGCATCTATTGGATCACAGCTCGATCCAATGACTGGGATCCCATCACGTGAGTAGCACGTGAGGGGGGCTGGAATTAATGAGGGAACAATCTTGGCCGTTGGATCAAAGTTGATCCAACAACCCTGGGAAGAGGCGCTAGAGACAAGTGCATTGATCGAGGAGGAGGGGCGTGTTGACCTGAGCATGAGGTGGCGGGTGAGGTGTTCATACAGGTGAATGTCACGTGTACTGTTGACCATTGACCATGCAAGAAAATGCGAAGAAAATGAATTAAAAACAAAAAATGACTTCAAATGGAAAAATACCCAAAATATTTTGTTTACCTAAATGCATTCTACAATGTTCATGAAGGTTCAAATGCAGATGAACTCAATTATGCATGATAGGAATTTGTATGATATTTTATGTATATAAAATATCAATTTTTTAGTTTTGTATTTTTATTTAGCTTCCTACGGATAATAATACATGCAAAAAATCAAACATGATGTGGAATAATGCAATGGAAAATATATTTTTTGTATTTTTATTAGTTAAGAAGACGTTAGAATAAATTAGTGATGTGAATTATTTTTAGATGAATAGGCCAATGTGCTCAAGTCAAGATTTCCCCTTTTTGTGATCTTTCTAATATTTTTAGATTTTTGTTTTTATGAGATTAGTTAAGAAATGCGATGAAATAAAGAAATAAAAAAGAAATAAATTAAAAAGAGTATACTATGTATATGAATAACAAGTCAAAAGTCATTGAATATGTACAATATACAATTAGGTCTCAAAATCTTAATTTCACAAATGAACTTTAATTTTTTCCAATTTGATATTGACTTGTAGATAATTGAGTGTGCATTAATTCAAAAGTGAGTAGAGTGAAATTGGACATTGTATGTCAAATATATCAGCTTTTATGGCTTTTTGTCCCAAAATTAAGGTAGGTTTAATTCATTATTTACAAGTTGGTATTTTTCTATGATTTTCCTTTATTAATATCAGTGATATAAATACAATGGAGTTACTTTTACGTTAATTGGAGTTAGTATGAATTAATAAAAATGAGTGAAGTTAGGTGGATATTTACAAATGAATATGAATGCAAAATGTAATGCTTATGGAAATTATTTACAAGTGTATGAATGTTAACTTTGAGTTATAAAAATATGAATGCATCTAACTACTCAGAACGAAGCTCTATTTTTAACTAATTAGAGTGATGAATTGTAATAACAAAGACCTTCCACTGTTGTGTTGGCATCTTCTGCATCTTCAAGGGTAATCGCGAAGACCCTTCCTGTTATCTTCTTCTTATTCTACTCAATCAACTTCTTCTGATCCATGAAATTCTTCTTGAGTATTTTATGATGTGGCCCTTTTCGTCGCACTTATAGCAAGTAGTTGTTAGCTTGCGGTATTCTCTGGGATGCCTTCTATCACTATGCATGCACACTTCATATGTGTACTTACTATTGGTTGGAGCATCATCAATTCTTATTTTCTTGACATTTATTGCAGCGTGACGTTTCTTGTCATTGTAGTTCGATTTGCGATGATGCTTTCAAGGGTTCACTTGTTGCATCCTCCAATAAGATGCATCAATTTCCACAGCTGTTGTGACCACCTCAGATAGGGTCGTGGGATCCCTAGTGAGCACTTTGCGACTGAACCTAGCATTCATGCCTTCGATGAAATTTTTATCTTGTTGTTTTTCATTTGTATAGATTCCCTGTCGTATTTCTCCAGTTCGTGAAATCTCGCTGCATATTCTTGTACCATCACATTTCCCCATCGAAGATCTATGAATTCATGGCATTTAGCACCCAAGCATGCTCATGGATGTAACGCTCCGTAAAGCACTCCGCAAAGCTACTCCAGTTAATGACTTGAGTCTCCAAAAAGTGAACTTCCATGCATGATGCCCACCACTCTTTAACATTGTCCCACAGTTGGAATGTCTCAAAAATCACTTTCTTTTCCTCATGACAATTGATCGCCTCAAATGCCATTTCCATCTTAATTTTTAGCTTTTTTCGACCCATGCATGCCCTTTAAAGTGGATGGATCATGCTCGATGAAGGTCTTTAGAGTAAATCCACCGGAGTTAGATGTGTGACTCTTCTGCTGCTGGACCATCAATGTCTTTAGTTCTAGCATCTACTTCGACATGTCCATAATGATTTCTTGTCTCGTCAATGATTCGCGGTCTCCATTAGCTTTAGTCACGTGGTGAGGAGCCATCTGATTCAAGAGACAACAAGGTCAATGCGTTACTTGAGATATTAATTTTTGATACACATCTAGGTCTTAGGTCACTAAAGGTCGTGGATATAGTATGCCCAGAGAAACTCTGCTCTGATACCATTTGTAAGTAAATGCCTCACGGACAAGCGAAAGCATGCAATAATAGATCGTACGACCGAACCGTTACTGATAACATGCAAGGTAATCAATTAGTAGAGATAATATTGATATCAAATAAAATCCATTAGACATAAGAGTTCTATTATTACACTTCTAACTGGGATAAGTTTGTAAAATGAACTTAGAAATAAAATAACATCTCAATTATTCCCTTGGGCATACAGATATCCTCTACATTTTCATGCATTGAACCACATACCATGTCGGGAATATTGATGAGTCCGTAGCACGATCCTGAGTACTCAGTCAACCCTTTTCTTCACTTAAAATTGATAAACATAATTTTTCATGAGCCTAATGTCCAATATGCGTCGATGTCCATGCATGTAAATTCTAACAATCTTTTAACCCGTTATAATGCATGTACTTGTGTTTTCATGAAATTTCCCACACATGTCTAAGTTCAATCCCTAACATATGTATTTTAGCTTCTTTGATAAACGTGGATATACATATATAATATGCATGAGAATACACACACACACACACACATTTCTTTCATCTTGTAGGGCATATTTAATAAGATTCATGACATGTACATGTTTCTTTTATCATAAGTCACTTTACATGTTAGCAACTTTAAGATGACTTTACATGACTTGCGGTGGTTCACTTTTCTTAAATTGCACAACATGTAATTGTTTATTCTTTTATGAAATTATTTTCTTGCATAATTCACAATGATCTACCTTTATAAATCATTTTATTGCATAACTTTCATGTAAGTATCTTGTTACATTTTCAACCGATGGTACTTGCAGTCCATGACAAGATATGACAGTGTAGCTATAATTGTAGAGGACTTACTTTGGCCTCTGTGGTTCCTTGAAAATCATACATCCCAAGTGGTATTGCTGCTTGTGCTAACACAACCCCTTTACGGTCGTCCATGTGACTCTTTATGAGTCCGTGCCTTAAATCTTGATTAACTTTTCTGATAAAGTTATACGACTTGTTTTATATTCTTTTTCGGTCCTAGATGATCTAGCAATTTGGTATTAATTAGTCAAAACATACCGATTTATTATTACAACTTATCAATATTTCTTTAAGAGAATACTTATGGAACCTCCAATTAACATATAAATATGCGACACATCACATATATATTAACTTTTTCATATGGAATTTGCATATACAAAAGTTATGAGTGATACCCAGAATAAATTATTCCTATAATGTTTAACTTAAACAAAGTACAGTTGAGTGCTGATAGCTCTCCTAATCCATTGATACATACATACATATGTTTTAAATAGGAAAAAAGGACCCTACACCGGCGGGTGCAGGAAATTCCCTATACCCGACCTAATTTTTCATTATTTTTTGATTTTTTTAAATGAAACATTGGGGAATTTAGATCACCATGTATCATCATGTTGTCATTCCAAATTCAACTTAATTCGACACTTCTATCATCTCCATCAAGACTACCAAATTTTAACGGTCTCAGAATTGCTGAAATCGACCCCTTCTAGATGAACATGTTAGGAATGTTTATTTTACATGAAATTTGAAACACTTATTCCCCCAACATATTAAGTAAATCCTCCTACCTTTTAATTCAAAAAAAGTAAAAAAATAATGTGAAAATAGGGTGGGTGCAGGGAGTTTCCTATACCACTGGGTGCAGGCTTCTGCCCTCTTTTAAATATATGTATGATTTATCTTTTTATTAAAAATCCATGGCAACCTCTTGATTAATATACGTGACTTCTCCCATAGATATCACGACCCACCAACTGGAATCATGCCTCTGGTAGAGCTACAACTAATAGCAAACTCACTAATATTAATACCTTTTTATTCATATAGAATTTAGGTTGGCTATCGTGTGTTAAATATATTTTTGTTGATGGACGACATAGAACATGGATATATAGGGGTCAATTATACGTGCATGTTTGCAGATAAGGTTCATTCTATATGGTTTTCTTGACAGATCAAAAGGGAAAGGTTATCGTAAAAATAAATTTAATGGATATGACTTGTTCATTTTCAACCTCAATATAGATGGAATACCTTGATAATCACTAAATTAATAATATTACTAATAATCTAAATGCCTAACCATTTTTATCCCTAAAATCTGCTTGCACATCCCACTCAATAGAAAACCCGCTTGACAAACATGCTTATTGTAACACCCCAACCCCAAACATAGTGCCATACCTAAAACTCACGAAGTGTGGGTATGGCTTATAAGTGGTGGGGATTACTACTTGATAACTTGGGCTTAGGCATTTTGTGTGGTTGCCAACGGGTTCAATTTGGGCTCGAACCCAACAAGTTGTCAGGGTCAGTTTTCCTCGATAACGGACCGGGGACCTAAGTCCGGGACGTTACAAATGGTATGTCGCAACGAGGACGTTGCGAATATAAGTGGGGGAGGTTGTAACACTCCAACCCCAACATAGTGCCATACCTAAAACCCACGAAGTGTGGGTATGACTTATAAGTGGTGGGGATTACTACTTGACAACTTCAGCTTAAGCATTTTGGGTGGTTGCCAACGGATTCAATTTAGACTCGAACCCAACAAATTGTCAGGGCCGGTTTTCCTCGATAACGGACCGAGGACCTAAGCCCGGGACGTTACATTTACACAATATATACAAAATGACTTTTAATATGAAACTTAATATTCCTTTCTTTAACGACATCTCATGATTTTATAAATAAGTAATTGAATTCCTTGAAAGCATCCAGTGCGAACCATTGTCGAATAGGTTCAGGTCTAAGAGTATTAACAAAATAATCTGCTTGGATCGGACTACATATGTATTATCCCAAGGACTCGGAGCATACAATAAAGATCTTATTCCGAACATGATCATTCCTCATATGAATGTTCTTACACCGACATATACATTTAAAGATCATAGTTCGGATTTAAAGGTTATAGTTCGGAGGTGATCATTGTTTATATTTAATCCTAAACCAATATATATCTCGCGCATAAAGCTTGACTCTTCATGTCGCGGTCATTGCGGCTCCTTCCAGACACGTATCCACACTCTCCTCTGACGCCGCTGTCTCCTATGACGAAAACAAATCTCAAGTGCAACCTTCTCTCTAACTCTCTCTCTCTCTCTCTCTCTCCTTCTCTCCCTCCTCTAGAGCTCGTGACAATAGTAATAAGTGCAGTAGGAATGGGAATTGATGGGATTTAAGATTATCAAGTAGGAATGGGAATTGATGGGATTTTAAGATTATCAATGAGGCGGATTTATTGGCTATTAAATTCTATTTAATTGGCCCATGAATATGGCCATAATACAAAAGAAAATGGAGCGTAGAAACGTCATCTGTTACACATATATGTATCAACCACTCCAATATTTCGGATAACATTAATTTGCTTTTTATTCTTTGCTTGTATCTGAGAGAGGGAAATTTTACTGCCTAATATTCCAATTTGGATTCATCCAGATCCTCGATATGATGTCAACACACAAAGTCATATAATTTCCATCTCATAATGATTGTTAAATTACTTAATAATTGCTGTTATTTGGAAAAAAACTAACTAAAATATTATATAAATCTTTGATATATTTGAAGGATAGGGAAATGTATAGCATTATTTGGCTATCTTCCATGAAAACTAATTAACAAGAACTGCAAGGTAGCTTTTTAAGGGATTTTTTAAGCTTATATTCCCTTCGAATTTATGCAAGTACACTCGTGTTCATAATCTTTTTTGCAATAACAGTGTGCTCCTTTATTCTTACAAATTCACATTATAGCACTTCCGTTAAAGCAATATAGGGGAATAAATGTAATAACGGAAGCCCAATACTGCGAATTTTGTAAGAATATAGGAGGACACTTGTTATTGTAAAAAAGTAAGGGTATAAATGTATTTTCAGAAACTTGGAGGGGTCACAAGTGTAAAAAACCCCTCTTATAGTATTTCATGTAATCATGTAAGCCTAACAATGTGGTACATGGTTTTCCTTAAGGGCCCGTTTGGTTACTGGGCTACTCGAGGGTAATCCGGTTTACCCTCTTCCACTCCTGGGTTGGAATTCCATCACAAATTAATGTGAAATCGTATCACATTATTTATTCCAACCCTATCCAACCCTCATATTCATCCAAACAGCTACTATTCACTGGAGTTTACCCCAATTAGAGATGCAAATGGTCGGATACAGACATGGATATAAGTATTTACCATATCCTTATCCGTTTTTGAATACGAATATGGATGCGGATACGGATATTGATGGATATTAAAATTATCTTACCATATCCATAAAAAATGGATACAGATATAAAATGGATATTGATCGCATACAATTGATGTTAGAAATACTCTATAAAACTGACTTATATATATGTGAATTAGATAGAAACCACATGATATAAATTTACTAAATGTATTTGTATAATAAAAACTATATAAATATGGTAAAAGAAGGCATTAGAATTATGTTATATGTGATAAAAATAAATCTAACTATATTTATATACGAAAATGGATATATGGATACGGGTACGGACGTTTGTGAAGGTCAAAACGATATCCATATCCTTATCCATTTTAAAACGAATACGGATACTGATGTCAAAATATGTATAAAACGGATACGGTAACGGATCGGATACAGATATATCTGTAACCGTTTGCATCCCTAACCCAACCCATCACATCCCAATAACTAAACAAACCCTAAGGGTGCGTTTGGTTGGCGGGTTAAGGCGGGTTAAACTGGTAAAGGGTAACATATTTTTTTATTTTGGTGTTTGGATAAAGGGTTAAACTGAAGGCGAGTTAGAAGTGGGTTTGGGGTGATATGATTGTATTGGAGTTTGAAAAAGTGAATAAATTATTATGATGCGATTGTATTGAAGTTTAGAAAAGTGAGTAGAAGTAGAGTAAATTTATAATTTTTATATGATATGATGGTATAATATATTATTTTTTAATAGGATTTATGGTGTAAAATTACAACAGGCTATGTTGTAATAGCGTTGATGTGCGCCACATGTCCGATGGTCATCCGACGGTTGGGATGAGGAGGCGACGTGGGGGAGGATGCGGGCTGAGGAGGCAGATGACCATCAGACCCTCTCCCACGTTGCCTACTCTGTCCACACCCTCCCCTGTGCCGCCTCCGCCTTGCTCATCGGCCTGCGCCCTCCTCACGCATCCTCAGCTCGGACCGTCTCCCACACCGCCTCCTCTGCCTAGTCCCTCCCCCGCGCCGCCTCCTCTGCCTGCACCGGCGCCACGTTGCCTCATCGGTCCGCACCCCTCTCCGACGCATCCTCGGCCCACGTCGCACCATCCGCCGCGCCGCCTCCTCTGCCCACACCCTCCCCGCATTGCCTACTCATCCCAGCCCGTCGGATGGCCATCGAACACGCGTGCACATCAACGCCATTCCAGCAGAGTCTGATGTAATGTGTCTACGACAACAGACAATCCGTTTCCGTCCTAAAGAGGGCACAGTGAGCACGGAGTAGAACCGAACCACTATATATCTTTGTGTTTCATGATTGCGTGAGTATTTATCCACTATATTTCTTTGTGTATCGGAATGGTTTTACCTTTTATCATATTAATGACTTAGTCGACTAGATGCTTATAGATACAAATTTGTACCTCATCGACTTTGAGAAGAGAAGGGAAGAGAGAAAGAACTGTGCAAGTTACGCACATGTGCATTTTCATTAGGTTCAGGGTCAGGTCACCTTTACACATGAACAATGCGATCGCGCGACAGAAGGCTCACACCACGTCGTCACACATGTACCTCACAAGTTTCTCGCGGATGAATCCGGTCTATCTAGATTCTCCCTTCAACCATGGCGACGACACCCTACACAGGAACGGCTTCCGATCGAATGCAACCTCCCAACCGGAGGGTTTATGTGCACAATGTACGTTGCTGATGATACCGGTCGTCTTGCGTCCCGACGGAGAGGATGTGGGCTTCGAACACGCGATCAATGGCGAGCGTTGGGACTTCTGACCCCACCTTGGTTCTCGAGCTTCTCCATGTAGGAGAATCTCTTCGTCGTTGATGATGCTGCAAAGCTTCCCCTTCTTCGCAGGTTCGTCCGACGGGGGAGGATTGCCCTCCCATCCGTCGAAGTCCTTCTTCTTCATCTCCGGTTCTTGATTCTCTTGATCTACTTGCCAGCCCATGAAGTCCGAGAGCGTCAGCGACGTGGGACCTTCCGTGCCGTTGAGCTTCTCCGCCTCTTCTTCTGGGTTGGGGAGCTTGATCGACTTGTCCGCGTCCATGGACGGCCGCTTCTTCGGCTCCGCTGCGGGGCGGGTTTCGGGCGGCGTTATCGGCGGCGAGCACGTCTTCTATTCTCGACATTACATTGTAGGCCAAGCTCTCCAGGATTCTTGAATAGCTCTCTAGAATAGATTGGCCAACGTCCTTTGTACCACATTAAAAAAAGCACGAGGGGGAAGGGTGTTAGTAGTTGTATGTGAAATATAAAATGGTAAATTGCATAAAAGACCCCTAAGTTCGGATAACTGTCACATGAGCGCCTTAAAAATGTGACATTTTGCGCCAGGACCCGAATTTCATTAAGATTAGGGGTAAAACGATAGGATAGGGATACAAATATAGATATAATCATATCCTTATTTATTTCAAAATATGAATACGAAGGATAGGAATATTGACGAATGTGAAAATGTGTTATCATATCCTTAAAAATGAATACTAATGTAAAATGAATACGAATCGGATATGAATAATAACATAAATATTTAATAGATTAACTAAAATATATATGTGTAAGATGGTTTACATGTAAAATAGATATATAAATATAGTAATTTCATAATAATTATATCAACAATGGTGAATGCGTTCATAAAATCTTGTTACATACAATTATAAATAAATCTATTACTATACTTATGTATGAAAACTAATAACGAATATGAATGCGAATATTAGCGAATGTAAAATTGATATCCATATCCGCATCCATTTTAAAACGAAAACGAATGTCAATATATATATATATAGAGAGAGAGAGAGAGAGAGAGAGAGTGGGGGGGGGGTTTAAAATGTGGCTTCTCATAGGGGAGCTAACTTAGCCCCCCGCCTCATTTTTCATATTTTTTTTATTTTTTTGAAAAATAAAACTGTGAAAATTAATTATTAAATCCTTATATTATATTATTAAAATTTCATGCGAAACAGAGACTCCTACGACGTCCATCCAGGTGGATCAATTTAAAAAATTTTACGACCGTTAAAAAATAACTGTCTAGATGGAGGCCGTAGGAGTCTCTGTTTCTCATGAAACTTGAATGACATAATATAAAGATATAGCGATGGATTTTTACGGTTTTATTTTTCAAAAAAAACAAAAAATATTGTGAAAAATGAAGCGGGGGAACTAAGTTAGCACCCTAGAGGGCAACCCCATTTTTCTCATATATATATTATATATATTATATATATAACGAACACGATAGCGGATTGAATACGAATATATCCACGTTCGTTTTTATCCCTGTTAGATACCTTGATAAATACCTATCTATCTTGAATTAATGCTGCAATAAATAATCCAATATTGCAATGAGTAATATTTGATTAGGTTTATGCCATCGTTACTTATCATTATAACTTATATATAGTATCACTAAGAATCTGATAGCAATCATAACAAATAAGGAAGCTATATGGAAGTTCAATACGGGCTGCATGTAAGTCCAGAAAAGGATGGGAATTAAATGTAAATGGAATATTTCAAAGGGACACGTGTGAAGTTTCTTAAAAAAAGATAATCTCATGCTTTACTTAAAATTAAAATAAGATAATATAAGATTGGAATAATTGCTTAGCTAAAACCGATCACAGTATAACAATCTTAAAAGAAGTTCTATATTTCGAAGGATCTTCGTTCCCTTACCCTGTTGAATTGGATCTTGCTGATGTCGAGCACCGACTGCGGGATCCCGGGATACCGGTGCTTGAGGAGGATGAGGGTCGTCTCCGCCCGCTCCTCGAAGAGCTCCCTCTTCTCAAAGCTCACACCTGAACTCCATGACTTGGTGTCCTTGTTCATCTTCCTCTTCCATATCACGATGGACGCCTCGATGCGGTTCTTGAGGTCTAGCACCTTGTGCTCCGTCGACAAGTCCGCCATCGAGAAGAACTGGTCCGGATCGAAGCAGTCGACCGTGATGTACTTATATAGCGCATCCCCGAGGCTCACTCTCCCATTCTAAAATCATATCAGGGGAGGAGTCAGAAATCTAAGCTAGCATGGCAAACAAAAGCTATGGTAGAAAATGATAAGATTTACTTATAGGGATTTTTGCACATAGACCCCTGTAAAATTGCATATTATACTCTATAATCCTCATAATATTTGCAATTTCACCAAACTAGGATTGCGGCGGTGTAATTTGCCAAAATCTTAATGTGATTAAAATATTATAAGGGTCATTGTGTAATTAGACATGATTTTAGGGGGTCATGGTGCAAAAATCTCCAGATAAAAGCGTATATTGCTAGATTTTGATAAATTTTAGCCTAATGCTAGGATTGAAAATTGAGTATTTTGTAGTAACTTAGACCACTATAGGATCTGTTGTAGCAAGGGCTGCAACAGACTCTGCTGCATGGCCGAGAGCCGCTCGATCTTGATCGAGTACGTACTTTGGGCCCGGATCATGCGAATTCGTGGGAACCGCTCGATCAAAATCGAGCGGCTCCCGACCCTGCAGCAGAGTCTGCTGCAGCCCTTACTACAACAGACGATCCAATCTCAACGATTAGAACGATCACAACATGATGTTAAGAAGGATCAATCGATCACCTTGGGGAGGGACTCAAGATAGTTCTCGGGGATCTCCATCTCAGATAGGACCTGCGCATTGATGGCCATGGCCGCCTTGAGGACTTGGTTCACCGACTCCTTCTGGCACTGCAGCCACTTCCGCGAGGCGTCGGAGAGCCCGTTGGGGGCACCTTCACCGTCGGGAGCCACCACTTGTCCTCGTTCCTCTGCGCGCCGCCGTCGCCTACCTTGTCGTTGCTGTCCCTTTTCACGTACCAGAACTCGGTCTGGTCCTTAAAGTTGTCCATGTACTCCTGGACATGATCATTGCATCATGTTCGCATTAGCTAGTAGTGGAGAGGATCTTCTGCTGTAGGGTCTACTGCAACAGACTCTGCAGTAAGAGCAAGGGCCGCTCGATCCTGATCGAGTGGTTCCCACGAATTCGCACGGTAGGAGCCTAAAAAAGTGTGAATTCGTGCGAACCGCTCAATCAAGATCGAACGGCCCACACCCCTACTGCATAGTCTGATGCAGCGGACTCTACAACAGAGGATCGGGTTCCATGATGTTCCATTCTACGGTATTTATACATTCTATAATTCTCGCACGTATTCGTCGTAAAATTACATCACGTGCTTTACACGGATGGTATTGTATTTCCAATATGGATCGCCTGCTGTAATACAATAGGTGTTGTATTAACAAGGACCGTTCGATGGGGATAGGACGCCTTACTAAGGAGCTGACTATTCCCGACCACTTGAGAAGGCCTTCCGATCCTCATCAGTCGGACTGCCCCCTGTAATAGAACACCTGCTGTATTACAACAGACAATCCGCTCCCGTTGTATTTTTAGTGTCGGATAATACAATAACGAATACTTATTGTTATACGATGAACCATTGCGAGTAAAAAAACTTACGAGGAGCATGGCGTCGAGCTTTCTGAGCGCGGGGACGTTCATCATGAGATCGAACCGTTGTTGGGTGGTCATGATCTGTTGATGCAGATCACATTAGTGATAGAACAATGCTCGTGTGCGTGCGTACGTGCGTACATAAATACATAAGTACTTATTGTATAAGATTAATTTGAAAATGGTTTAATGTATTAACCTCCATTTGGGTTCCGTCTTTGGACGTTTGTTGCGAGGGGACGAGCTCGACGATGTGGTCGGTGACGGAGAGGAGCCAATGGATCTCCTTTTGCCATCGCGCCTTCAGCTCCGGTGCCATCGGCTCGAGTCGCCTTTGCTCTCCGAAGACAGATGCTGTTATTATGATTATTATTCGTATCAGACTATTGGTAATCTATAACTCTATCTATTAGTGGGTTTTTTGTCACCCATTACCTTCTGCTGCCAGGTGTCACACTCCTTGCCTTTGCCCGCATCATTCCATCTCTCTTTTCCTCTCCATTTATTTACTCTCTCTCCTCTATCTCTCCATCTAAACACGTTCTCTTTCCTTTACCTTTTTACTTTCTCTCTCTCCCCACTTGCTCTCTCTCTTCCTATTTTCTCCATCCCTTAATTCTGTTCTCTTTATTTCTCTCTCTCCCCAAATCCCTCTCTCGGTATTCTCTATCTCCCCCAATCCCTCTCTGTATTCTCTCCCTCCCCCAATCCCATCTCTCTGTATTTCTATCCCTTCATCAATTCACCCATAAAATATTAGATGTAAAACAGATAAAAATATAAAAATATATATATAATGTATACGTACGGTTAAACTAAAACAGAATAAAAAATAAAGTTGGAAAAAAATCCATTAAAAACTTTTTATAAAAAATGAAAATCCACAGATTTTGAAGAAATAAATTTAAACAATGGGATATATAGAATTCATTATCTGAATATATATATGTATGTGCATGCGTGGGTGCGTGCGTCCACGTGCACGCGTGCGTGCATAACACATTATTGTAATATATATTATAAATCTAAATATAATATGTAAAATTAAAATTGAAATTTTTACTAATATATATGATATATATAAGAGAAATTATAAAAATACAACATTTTTTTTAAAAAAATCGTAAGATATTATAAATCTAATAAATACCAATTATGATGGTACCAACACTAATAAAAAATCAGATTCGCTTTTTCCCACCAAACCCCCTTCTTAATTTAAACTTTTATTCTTTTATTTGCCCTTATTTTGATTAGATGTGTATTATTTATTGTATATAACATTATCTTTTAAGTCAAGAAAATAAAGCATGCTATTTGGAAAGCATACCTTCTGGATCATTAAAATATCTTCTCAATATGTTCATACTTCACATGTTATGATTCAATATGTTCGTATACATTATCTTGAAAAAATACCCACGCTGCGAAGCGCGGGTATTCGCCCTAGTTTGGTATTATTACTACGTATCAACAATTTAAGGTGAGGTACCCTGTGAACCGGAAATATTACATAAAAGTCCCCGCAACTTTCTTAATTATTTACAAATTTGTTGTTCTAACTTCTCTATCTTACAAAAATAACCTCCGCTGTAAGACGGAGGAGTTTGCTGGGTATTTTGTAAACATAAGGCATATTTTTATAAAGCACAGAAATTTACACTTTTTTTTTTGTAAATACAGAGTTTGCGTGAATACTTTTGTGTTCTATATAATTACAGATACTCGTCTTAAATAAATAAATATTGCTTACAAACCCCATGGAATGTTTGCTGTCGGAATATGAAATATATAAACCCAAAAGGGCTCTTGAAGTAAAAACAATTTATAAAAATAATTGAAAAAAAATCTCAATCAGCAGATGTGATATCCTTGATGTTTGTGTAATTACAAAAAAGGTAATCAACTATGTCGATTTCAATATCTCGAACTTTAAAAGGTAATAAAGTGATATCCGAACTTTAAGATTTGTCTCAATATGGTATGACTAAGGTCTCAAATTTTGATTTTGGTCATCATTTCGGTGAGTGACCGAAACGAAATTTCGACAGAATTTCGGTCGAAATTCGACAGAAATTTCAGTCATTTCGGTCAATTTTTGAATAGGGGATCCCAAATTTCAGTTGGCGTCGGTCACTTCGGTCAAATTTCGGTCACCCATCAAAATCGAAATTCGATCGAATTTAACCGAAATTGGATCCCATGGGTATGACATATTGTCAAGGACCATATTGAGACATATATTAAGATTCAGATATCACATCGTTACTTTTTAAAGTTTATTACTATATATCAACAAGGACTAGCGACGCAGCTTGTTGTCTGCTTCTCCTGTGTAAACTTTTCTTACTAGTCTATCTCTTTTTTATGAAAGCCAGCAAAATTCGAGGACTAGAAATAATAAATTTCCTAGAATGACATTGAAATCAGTTGTAGAGTTTAGTGACTTTTTTTTAATTTATTCTTATTTTTTTTAAAAAAAGGATCGTGAATCATAAAAATGCTTATATAATCAAAAGGTGTAATTTTTTTAAATAAATACCGCAGATTCTTTGACCTAGCACAACGATGCAACTTTTACATAGATACCCACTTAAAAATCAAGTACAAGAATATTGAGGCGTTTGTATTATATTGCTTGTTTATAGGGGTGTCTATGTAAAAGTTCCCAAATTTACTTCTTATAATTTTAACCGAACATTTAAAGCCCAATTTCATTATTTATGAGCCAGAAAGAGAAATTACTATTATATATGAAGTGGTCTGGTGGTAAAGCAGTGGCTCTCCAAACGAAAGATCAATGTTTGAATCTCCCTACCTCCTTCTACCAGAAAAAAGGTATTGAAAGATGGGAGTAAGATATGACCCTGACTATCAAAAAAATACGATTATATACGAAGATTAATGTATATGAACATTGAAAACTAATATCTATTATCGTTAATTACTTCGTAATTAATTGATGTTTTCATCTTCCATCACCTTGACTTGATCTTACCAAGCTCCTCTCTAATCTCAATTTGGAGAAATCACCTAGACTTGTAATCGTAGTAAGGGAACTAGACCTGCGAGATTCGTAATGGCGTTCGACAAGGCGAGCGCTGACGAGACCCCCTTCCCGCCGCCGGACATGTCCTCGCCCAGCAGAAGCTTTGCGAACTTCTCCTTCATCAACTCCATATCTGGAGATTTGAACATGAAAGCTAAATTACTAACATTAACACTTCCTCCTCGTTCAGAATCCCGTAATAATTATAAATCTCCCACCTGGATTGGGTACTGGCGTGGCGGGGGGTCCACCTCCGTCACCCGCACCCTTCCCGTGCTTCAACTTGGGCACTCGATCATTGCGATCGGGTGCCCAACCAGCGTCATCCTCAGCCGTCATGATGCCTTTCTCTACGATCGAAACGTTCGACTGCCGCCCGGCTTTGGGGTCGAATATGACCACCTCGGCCGTGAGCTCCCCCCCACGGTCACGACCACGGCCACGGTGAATCAACTTGTCCAAGCTGTGACCCCTCTTGAGCAAGCGAACCATCACAGTCCACAATCTCTCCAGTTGTAACAACGTCGGTTCATCTCCTCTTCTCTTCTCTTCTGTTCTCTCCTCTCCTCCCCCTTCCTCTCTTCCCTTCCGTGTGTGTGTTTTGTGGGTATTTCCTTAATTTTTTTTGTTTTTTTTAGTTTGTGGGTTTTGTGATTAAGATTTGGGGGGTGTTTGTATTAGTTTTCTATTTTGGGGGGCTCTTCTATATTTGTTTTGTGGAGTGTTGGGTTGGTTTTGGGTGTTTGGACGTGAAGGGGTGTGAGTTGCATGAAGGGTGTGGTCGGGAGGGGTTGCTTTCTTTAGATTATCCATGGTTGGTTGCAAGATCATCTCCTCTCCATTCGAGATACCGAATAGGGAGCGGATTCTCTGTTAACAGCGGGAGAGCCGCTCGATCAACTGGGTGGCCCGCGTACGGGCCCAGCTACGGCTGGCATGCATCTCGATCATGATTGAGCGGCTCCCAGCTATCACTGTCTATGTATACATCAGAGGATCTGCTCCCTACGGAATAACGCCGCATAACACGTAGGAGGTGGAGCTAGACTAGAAATTCACTTAGATCACTGCTATCTCTGTATCGCAGTCCCCTCTATGATCTAGTGATTGGAGCATCACCCTCGAGATGTGCACCAGCCGTCCCCAGCCCCCTCTGATGATTGTTTGATGGTGATGGAGCGGTTCCCTTACATTACAGCACCTGCTGTAACAACTGAGGATCGCCTCCTGTGCGTGTATCTTTATGCGGTTACTTTAAATATGCTCTACATGTTTTAGCCACATGTTCAACAACTAAAGATTAATATTAAGTAAACTAAGATAGAATAAAAAATATCATCATATTCCTCCTCTCATAGCTATCTTCTCTCCTTCCCCTTCGAATGGATGCCAATCTAACGGACTATGCTCATTTTCGTCTAGAGTTTGATAATAGTTTAAAAAAATCTTGTTAATTGCTAAACAAGGCAGGACTGAACTTCAAATTTGAGTTCGATATGCTTAGGGCATGTTTGGTTGCTGGGTTGGGTTGGGGTACACCGGTGTACCCCTCCTTCCAACCCTCCCAACCCTCCTCACAGTTTACTATTCACAAGGGTATCCCAACCCAACCCAGCAAACAAATAGGCCCTTAGCGATCCACCTATAACCATATAACCATATGGTACGCATCTTTAATAAATGTTCAAGTTCATATATACATATAAATATAAGTATAAATATAAATGAATAAAAAATGGCAAAGCATTCTCTTCCTATAAGTATGTTCGGTGATATGGATTTTTTCCCAAATCCATGTTGAACGATTTGACTGCTTTTTACGCTGGCAAGAGGGGATTTGAATCCATGTCTTTTGGGTGGCAGACACACTGCACTGTAGTTAAACCATTTAATTGAGGAATAAATATAAATAATTATAGATATTAAATAATTTAATATTTCTACACACAAAAAATTTCAGGGTTAACGAAATAATAGCACTAATACGGGGTTTCGTTCTATTTCAACTCGTTTTATTTCAACTAAAATCATTACTTATTTTACATATGATTATCTAACTATCAAACTTTATTATCCAGCTTCAAATTCGAAATTATTATGTTAGAAAATATGCGATATGTTATGCTTAAGAGCATATAAGGACATAACTTGCAGCATATATGCCAACATGAATGCAACCGGATATGGATATATCCGTATCTGTCCATGATCGTATCTATTTTTAAGAGGATATGAATATGGATATTTTTTTATTTTAGCGGATACGGATATGGATATGGGATTTTATTTTTTGCAATATGGATAAGGATACTTATATTGTTTTCAATTTTTGAGGATATGGATACGGATATGGTTACATTTTTTTTTTGACGGATACAGATATGGATATCCGCATTGTTGAATATGTGTTTATATTGTATATACATACATCAACTTTGTGTGTGTATCTCCGAATATGCTATAGGATTAGTTGCAATATATTGCATCTGGAGTCATTTTCAAATATGGGAAGAAAATATACATCTATGTATTATTTAATCATTTATTATACAATTATTAAACTTAGTACAATGCTATAGTTTCTTTTTGTATTTTGTTATCTTGTAGTTTATTAATTTTATTTTAATTAGCTATTAGTTTCATCTTTGCTAAACAACCTGCTAAATGTAAGCGTTAGAACTTAGAAGGCATTTTTTATGTGCATGATAATCCGTTTCCATTTGTGAAATATCCACATACAAATCGTGATTATTTGTTTCCCTATATGTATCCGTATTTAAGGATATGGTTTGCCATTTTCAATATCTGCAATGTATCCGTTTCTGTATACTTATCTGTATTTTAACATGGATAAGAATATTGTAACACCTATATCCACATCCGTATCCGCCCGTTTGCATCCCTAATACCAACACAAAAGCAAGCAACAAAAATTAAATGCTTGTGAATCCAAAGCGATCATCAAAAGACCTACGCGGACGGGATCCTAGGTAAACCCTTATCCTAGGCAGAATCTTTTGGTTATGACATAACTTGACCCCGATTGAGAAGGGGTAGCACATACTTGTGCATTACATATGTGGGAATGCCATAAAGATAATTTCATAAAAAATGATCGATTTTAAAGGACCAAATTGGTCATCTTTAATACAAATTTTAAATGTATTTCTTTATAAATTGCCAGTGTGACCCTAAGAACGAAAATGGTTTATTTTTTAAGTGTGATAGAATAGTCATAAATTTGCTTTTCAAAGTTATTTGATATATATTTTAAATATAATTCTTTCACACTTAAAAATAATAATTAAAGATAGCTTTGAAATTGCAATGTGACCGTTAAAGATAACTTTGAAATTGCAATGTGACCCTAACAATGAAATTGGTTTAATTAAATATAACTTTGAAAAGTGTTTTGCCCAAGCCAAAAAGAGGTCAAAAATTGCAGAAACAACAAAAACAACCATCCCGCTCCTTGAGTGTGATGATCATGACATGCGTGAACTTGATCCACAGGGTCTCCTGGTGGGTGATGGCTTAGCAGAGGGTACCCGGCTTCGAGTTCACCATAACATGGTCAGAAGGGTCAGTGACCACGTAGAATCTACCGTACTTGCTGCCGACGGACTTGCTGCTGAACCCCAACACGCAATCACCCAAGTGCTTGAGGTGGTCTGCCTAGTGTTGATCACACCGCCAGCACTGGTCGATGGGGTACGCAGGTGGGGTAGGGGGAGGAGGTTGCGGGCGGAGGAGAGGAGGGGGAGGAGAAGGAGGCTATGAGCGGAGTAGGGGGAGGAGGAGGCTAGGGCGGAAGAGGAGGGGGGAGTGAGGAGAAGGAGGGGGAGGGGGGGAGGGGAGGAAATACCTTTTAGTCCCTTTTTTAAATTTAATTCCCCTTGCATCCTTAAAATTAATGTTCATTTGCATGGGGTATGGACGACAACTAACCCAAGAGGCACACGTGATAGAATGGTAAGAAATTGGGGACACGACTAATATTCCAAAAATGAGAGGGACATAACTGATATTGCAATATCTCAGAAGGATACAATTGATAAAACCTGCTTTTTAAAAGCAATAGAATTACTTGAGGTTGTTCTGTAAATTGTTGCAAATAAAACTTCACAAATACTATCAATGTTATCATGACTATTTGTGGCATATTATTTGTAGCAACATGCACAACACAAGATTTACAAAGTAATCAAATTATGTCCTTAGCGACGACCGCAGATCTTTCTCAAACATGGTGGAAGAACTGAAGTAATTATGGTGATTCAGTCTCCAATGCCGCCTTCGTCTCCACCGCCCTCCCCTCCAGGAAACCCTGGCGACCCTTCCTTGGATGGGTTGCCTCCCTCGTTCCTGCCAGCCTCACCTTCCCACCCTCCGCTGCCACCCTCCACCCACCCTCTCCTGCCACCCTCATCTTCCCCCTTTCTGCTCCTCCCCCTGCTCCGGCTTCTTTCCTTACCGCATCTAACCTTCTTCCATATGCACCCTCGAACCCTCACAGTTTGCCTCAAGTCGGCCCTTCCCGGCGGAAGGTCTGTGGAGGCACACCTTTCAAGCCCCCGACATCCCGTCGTATAGCTTTCTCCCCCTGTCATCGTCGATGGTGAAGAGGTTGCCTATGTAAACGAAATGAAAGCCCACTCCCTCACACATCAATGGGACCATACTCTGGTTTTCTATATCCTTGGTAAGAGACCTTTTCGTAAACTACTCAATTCTTTCATCGAGAATGTATGGAAACCTTCCGGGGGGGCTATAAGCTTTTCCCCCATCCCAATGGGTTCTTCTGCCTCAAGCTCCATTGTGATAAAGATTGTCTTGTGTATTCTGGTTGGGGGCTCCTGGCTCTTCCAGGGCCGTTTTATGGTGATCCATCGATGGGACGTTGCTTCATGCCTCGAGCGTGATCTTCTCTCTGAGATCCCGCTTTGGGTTCGTTTCCATGGGCTAAGCCTTGGGCATTGCTCGGATGTGATCCTCAACAAACTTGTCAGCCTGCTGGGTACCCCCCTCTGCATGGATGCCGCCACAGCATCAGGGCAGAATGACGGATACACAAGATGTTGCATCTTCATCCATGTGTCAAAGAATATTCTGAAGGCCATTCCCTTGGTCTTCTACTCGGGCCAAAGACAGATGGTCGATGTGGAGCTCGAATGGGTTCCCCCTTGACAAACCCGAAATTTACCCTTCTTAATAATGTCGAATTAACGATTTCATTGTAGTCGGATAAATTCGAGTTAATCAAAAACCATGATTTTAATTAATGTCAAATTAAAGCGAGCGGTCGATTTTTTTTTACTTGATAAGTTCGAAGGTCAAACTAGGGAGGCAACTGTCTCTTTAGGTTGTCTTAAAGTCGACCTCGAAGTTAGGTTTTCGAAGAGGAATTTTTTGATATTTTTAAATGCAATAAATAAGGTAAATGCAATTTTGACAAAGTTTGGGGACTAAAATGTAAATTTTGATCAAATGAATTTCAAAAATCTTCAAACTTGGCCAAAATGTGAAATGGAATGAAATTAAGCTACTGTAGTTTTTTTGTAATTTTTGAATACAAAATAATTTTTCTGTGAATAAATGAATGCAAACAATGGACCTTTCATTAATTAATTATAATAAATATTAAATATTGTTATTTTTAGGAAATAAAATTATTTAAGATATGTCACTAGGAGATCTATCTCAGAAACATCCTAAACCCTAAAAATGTTGTATTTAATACCTATTAAAATTTAATTAGTGAAATGCACAAAATGATTTTTAAGAGAAAATTATGCATGCAAATGCATTTCTTTTTGGGCACGATGTCATTAACAATTAATTCTACAATCTATAAATTTTTGGAAAATTTTGGAGCTGTGGTTAATTAGATATGAATTTTTAAGTGCAAGATGGGCAAAATATCAATTTTCCGCAAGGATAATAATTATTAATTAAGCACAAAGCATAAAAATATAAAATACATACCACATTGTAGAGAATTAGTTGTAAAATAAAGTGCTTATTTTTAATAAATAAAATGATGCAAGAATGAGGTTCAAAATAATAGAGAAAGATAGGGTTCTCAGTGCAAAAATACAAGAATTAAATAAAATAAACAGAAACTTGCAGAACAGGGACTCATAATGATATACCAATGCTCCAAGGGACATCTCTACAAAATGTACAGAGGTTCACGTGCGTGGCACGTACCCTCTGCAATATAGAGTTCTGATGAGGTCTGTCGTGCAAATATACCCTCAACACGTGCATATCACGTGTTTTGGTGCTCGTCTGAAAATGCGTTGCTCCTGTGGGGTTTCTTGTAAATTTTCCAAGGAGCGGCTGCTCCTAACTGAGGACCTGTCGTCCCCCTTTTCTTCTATCTTTGCGATGGTCCTGAGGCAGAGAAGCAGGGATCCGACAGAGGTGTGACACCCACTCGGCGAGGGGAGGAGTGGCTCCAGTGATGCGCTGGGTTCTGTAGGCGGTGCAGGGGCTTCTGGCCGCGAGGCGGAGGCGGGCGCCTGGAGCAGCTGCCGAGGGTGCGGTTGGTGAAGGCGCGCACTGGCTGGAAGCTGTAGGAGGTCGCGCGGTGGCGTATGGAGTGACGTGCAGGTGCGCGGCGTCGGCGCGCGACCGCTGGAGGGTGCGCTGCGCACGGTCCGTAGGGAAGACGTTCATTGACGGACGGGATTGAGGGCCACGAGCGGGGAACCTGTGGCTGGAGGGCGCAACTCTCGGGCTACTGTAGGAGGTGCTGCCCAGTCCAGGGGGTTGCAGGCACAACATGGAAGCGCGGCCGGAGGGTGCAACCGTAGGTGGTCTGTAGCGGTGGTACGAGGTGGCCTGTAAAGCCTTGAACTTGGCATCTCTCGGATCTTATATAATAAGATCCGGCTCATCAAGAAGAAACCAACGGAATTTGTTTCGTGTGAATCAAACTTCGTTTCGATTTGTTATGGTTTTTGTTAGAAAGAAAAGTAAGGATGTTTAAAAAGTCATTATTCATAATGACTGTCACTAAGACAAATTAAGCATGATTAAAGAAACTAATGACGGATTGAAAATCACTAATGATAATCATCGAACACTAATCAATAGTTAGCAAAAGAAAAGCATAAAGCGTGAAAGTTAAATCGTGATTAGTGAAAGTTAATTATGATTAGCGTTAATTAAGCATCATTAGCGAATCTAGAATCCTCTGGAATGTTATAACTTAAGCCCTAAGTTTCGGATAAGTTTTGGCCAAAACCATGGGCTGCTAATTGCGATTAAGGTCTAAACCATGGTTAGCGGTTTTGTGGAGCCTATAAATACCCCCCTCTACCCATTCATTCTCTACGATTTCCGCTACCACCACCACCCCAAAGGCTAGGGTCGAGAGGTCAGGAGGATGAGTAGGAGGTGAAGAAGGAGCGTTATCGAAGCGCTGCCGGGAGAACGAGGAGGAAGAAGGTACGCTCCTCCCTTAGTTTACTTCGTGAGTTAGGTTTTCGATTCATTCAGTTCCCTTTCTGTTTTCCTTTCGATGATTTTACAAGGGCTGCTGAAATTTTTATAGAAATATGTCCCAATATAAGGAAAAACTCTACCGAAATTTTCCTATACATATCATCCCGTATAAGGGAAAACTCTGCCGAAATTTTTTAGAAATATCACCCCGTAAAAGGGAAAACTCTGTCGAAATTTTCCTAGAAATATTACCCCGTATAAGGGGAAGCTCTACCGAAATTTCAAGAGAAAATATGTTCTTCGTGTTCTTCGCGTTCTTCGTGTATTCTTCGCGTTCTTCGTGTTCTTCGTTCGTTCTTCACGTTCTTGGCACGTTCTTGGCATTTTTTATACGAAAATGAAATTCGATCATTTCAAGAGCTATAAATCATCATGTTGAAAAAGAATCACGATAAAGCACTACATACGCAAGAGAGAGCTCGATTAAGTAACGAATTACTTCCTTTTGTTGCTGAGTTTTCATACGAGATTATTGTAATTCCTGATTTTATGTTCTTCGCTATAAAGAACTCTAATTTGCTATTTTTGAGATATGAAAAGTTGCGTTGTGATTCCCACTAAAATAAGGTTTAAGCATCGAATTGATGCAGTGATTTGGAAAGATAGGATTTGGGAGTTAAAAGAGCATAATTTGAGTATATAAATATATGAATTAATATATGTGTAAGTCCATACTAAGTATTTATGGTTACGCTAATCTAAGGCTTAACGAAGGAATTACATCATGATTAAATGTTAGCCTGAGGTTTAAGCGACCGAGTCCTCGAGGACGGTGTGCTCATTTATTTGCCAGGCTGAGGGCTTGAGACCCTGGAAAATAAAAGAGAAGTACATTGTCAAGGTAGTATTGGAGGGATTGGTTGAGGCGACGTGCGGCGACATAAGCTTACCAGATCAATGCAATCTCCAATCCCGAAGTGTCCACAGCTTCAGAGTCCATATAGTGGTGAGGTAATTCTATGCTAATCCCTAACGTGGAATAGAAAGGAATATGACTTAAATTAATGAAAATGAATGAAACTTTTTTTGAAAACAAGTTTTGAAAAACTACACAATTTGTTTGCTTTTCTCTTCTTTGTTACTTAGCATTCGCTAATTGTTATCGTATGATTTACGGAAAACTCAACTGGTGTCGGTGAGCCAGCACGAGGACTTTAATAATCCAGCCAACTAACATAGTCATCCAGCCAGCCACAATATCTTTATTCTGTAAGGTAGTTAGTAATCTTTTTATGTGTTTCCTTCCAACTGATGTACATCTAAATGATTATAGTGGGATAATGTATCATGTGAACTTTATTTTATGAATAGAAACGTATTGAAATACTTCCTTCTGAGTATTTTTAATTGAGTATGTTTCTGAATGTTAGTTGTGATTGCTGAATAAATTATTACCGAGTAACTAGATCCAGATATGAGAGGATCCGACAGCCCGGAATTGGGATCACGACAGATTGGTACCAGAGCCTGGTTACTCCAGTAATTTATTTAGTAATTGACAACTATGAACGGTATTCAGAAACTAAGGTAGTATTAAGATCCTTTGATCTTAATAATTGACTGCAGTACCATTCACAAGTCATTGTCCCTTATGTACAACATGCTAAGACATATATGATCTGACCTTTGATCTTGATTCATCACAGGATCATGGAAGACCAAGATGTGTCTAGACAATTAGCGGCTATGATGACAATGCTCCAAGACATAGGGCAAAGACAACAAGCATTGGAGGAGAGGCTTAATGCACAAGCTGAAGACCTGAGGCATCCAAACCTGTGGATGCTAGAGTTGAGAGTTCTGTCCATTTTTTCTGAGGAAGAATCGAGTTACCATCCTTCCATTGAGTCTGCTCTGACCCCAGATGAAGGAGAAATGGAGAAGGGCCTTCTTAGACATCAAAAATTACTTGACAATTATCGAAAGGGAAAGATCCCTCGATTCAAAGGTGTAGAGACACATGCCAAGGCTGAGTTATGGCTCGATGACGTTAGTAGGATGTTGAGGATAATCAATGCACCAGTTGACGCCTGGGTGTACTTTGTTGATTACTCCCTAGCAGATTATGCACGACGATGGTGGAGGGTAATTCCAAGAAATTAGCAGATCTTGTTCCATGGGATATCTTTGAAGAGAGGTTCTGAGCTCACTTCTGTCCCTCCCATTGGGAAGAATTAAAGAGGAGAGAGTTGTCTTCTTTGAACCAGGGTTTTAAGACCGTACGAGATTATCATATCCACTTTACCAAGCTACTACGTTAGTCCCCAGCTCTAGAAGCTTCACCACAAGAGTGTCTTACCAAATTTGTTAGCGGTCTTCAGGGAGATCTAAGAGAAAAGCTTGCAGGTTTTAGAGCTACAACCATAGATGAAACAATGGACATCGCCTCTCGTATTGAGATGGAGAGGGATGAAAACCGCCAAAGAAGAAGTTTCCACTTTAATGGTGGACCATCCAAATGCAAGACAAATTATACCCGTAGAGATCGTCGCTATCATCCAGCTGGTTCCAGTATAATCTCACCACATACCTTGGATCATGAATTATTAGGAAGAGGGGGTTTCTCTAGACCTCCACTATACCCTCGTAACTCAGCACCAGGGAACTAGTACCTCTATGGTTGGGTCTTCAGCTCGGACAGGACTACGTGCATGTTATCACTGTCATCAAGAAGGTCACATTAGGAAAGATTGTCCGCAGTTGAGAGGTTAGGGGTTTAAACTAACTCCAATTAACAATATAAAATCCACCCCAAGCAATGGAGCAATACGCGGAGGAAGACATGGTAGAGATCGTGACTCACAAGGAGCATCTCATACACAGCAACAACCACAAAGTCTTGTGGGTTCTAATTTGCCTATTCCTAATGTTCAACTCAATGCAATCACTGAAGAACAAGCCTATAATTCATGCACGGTCGTACGAGTTACCGTTACTATTCATGGTTTTTCAGCACATGCCTTGTTTGATTCAGGTGCTTCACATTCATTTATTGCTCGACAGTTAGTACCTACTTTGGGTAAGGTACCAGTAGAAGTACAACATTCCTATCTGATCAAGGGACCAGGAGGACAAGTATTTACAATCCGAGAAATACTGGATAATTGTGTAGTACTGATAGCAGGTTACCAGTTACCTGTTTCCCTATTACTATTGAAATGGATGACTTTGATCTCATCCTAAGGATGGATTGGATAGAAAGGCATCATGCATGCCTTGATTGTTTCCAGAAAACAGTAACTTTTCACATTCCTAACTCGATAGAAAGGCATACAATGATGATGTCAAATACATCTCTACTCTAAAGGCTCAACAATTGTTAGAACAAGGGTGTCAATGCTATTTAGCTTATGTATCCACTACATCAGGGTCAGATAGAATGATAGAAAATGTGCCTATAGTGTGTGAGTTTCCTGATGTATTTTCAGAAGAATTACCTAGATTACCACCTGAGTGAGAGTTTGAATTTGAAATCTCTCTCACACCTGATACTTAACCTATCTCTATTCCTCCATATAGGATGGCACCGGCGGAGTTACGGGAGTTAAAGGTACAGTTACAAGAACTGTTTGACAAAAGCTTCATTCATCCTAGTACTTCACAATGGGGTGCACTTGTTTTGTTTGTAAGGAAGGAGGGATGGGTCGATGCGGTTGTGCTGGGTTGATGCGGTTGTGTATTGACTATAGACAACTAAATAAGAGGACAATAACTAATAAGTATCCTCTACCAAGAATAGATGATCTTTTTGACCAGTTACAGGGTTCGACTATGTATTCCAAGATTGATTTAAGATCTGGATACCATCAGTTAAATTAAAGATACAGATATTCTCAAGACAACTTTTCGAACTAGATATGGGTATTATGAATTTTCAGTTATGCCTTTTGGACTGACAAATGCTTCAGGAACCTTCATGGATCTCATGAATCGAGTATTCAGGGAGTTCCTAGATCACTTTGCAATAGTCTTCATTGATGATGTGCTTATTTATTATAAGAATAAGTACCAACATGAACACCATCTTAGGCAGGCACTCGAAACACTAAGGAAGAACAAACTGTATGCTAATTATAGCAAATGTGACTTATGGTTGACTGAAGTATCCTTCTTAGGTCATGTTATTTCAGAGGCAGGTATATCAGTTGATCCTACAAAGGTTAGTGTGGTGATAAGTTGGGGAAGCCCGAAGACTGTCACAGAAATACGATCTTTTCTGGGTCTAACTAGGTATTATAGAAGATTTCTGAAGGACTTTTCACGAATAGCATTACCAATGACTAGGCTGACTCAGAAGGAAGTCCCATTCATATGGTCTGATGCATGTGAAACTAGTTTTCAAACACAGAAAGAATGCTTAACATCTACACCTATCCTTACGCTACCCTTTGGAACTGAAGGATTTATAGTGTACACTGATGCATATAAAGAAGGACTTTGGGTAGTTCTTATGCAACATGGTAAAGTAGTTGCTTATTGAAGAGCCTCGATCTACCCTACTTAATTCAACCAAATTAACGATTAAATTTTAATGATGTTCGTTGCAGTCAGGTAAATCAAGACTGATCAAAACCACTTAGATTAATGCCAAATTAAACACAAGCGGCATTTTTTTATTTTACTTGGGCAAGCCCAAGGTCAAACTCAGGGAGGCAGCTTTTTCCTTAGGTAAATTTGAAGTCAATTTTGATGTTAGATTTTCAAGGGAATTTTTTTTGTATTTTTATGCAATTAAGAAAATGCGATGCAATTCAAGCCAAATTCGACGGTTAAAATTTGAAGTAAAGTCAAATTAGTCAAAAAATGACGAAACTTGGCCAGAATATGAAATGCAATGAAATTAAGCTACTGCAATTTTTAGACTCTATAAGAATTAAATATGAATTAAAAATGAATGAAGGGTATTTTTTGCAAAATTAATTTTAATAAATAACAAATTAAATCATTTTCAGATATAAAAATTAACCTAGATACTTCTATGTGAGATGAATCCAGGGAAAATATTAAACCTCAAAAATGATGAATTTTGGACCTATTAAAAATCAATTAAGCAAAATACTAATTAGTTTATTAAGCCTAGTTATGTGTGCAAATGATGTGATTTTTGGGCACAAGGAGAGCTAATTAAACTAGACCTATTATGATTTTTTGGTGATTTTTGTGGCAACAAATAATTTAATATGGAATTAAAGGCACATAGTGGCAAACTATGTAAATTTCCACAAAAAGAATTACATTAAATTCTTCGAAGCTCACAAAAATGTGACAAGTATCCACAATGATAAAGGACAAGTTTCTCTACAACATGCAATTTTTGGAATCATAAAATGATGCTAAATGAGTGCCTAAATAAACGTGCAAATACATGGACCAAAATGCAAACATGAACAAAATTGTTTAAATCAGAAACGTGCATACATGGAATAAAATGCAATTACATATAATGCATAGGGTATGCGTGCAAATTATCCACGGAACATGTGTGCCTCACGTGACTCTGCTCGGTAGGGCCTGGAATGCAATTCTGAAAACTTGCAGGGGCCTCGATGTAAATTACCCAGCATGTGAAAACCACGTGAGGTGCTAGGCTCGGACGGCGATGGAGGCTCGAATGGTGGCTCGGGTCTTCTACAGGATCGGATGTACTTCGGATGAGGCTCGGATGCTCCGAGCCTAAGGGGCGGGGAAGAGGCTCGGAGCTGGAGACGTACTGCGATGGTGACCGTTAGATCCACAAGGATCCAACGGTTGCTAGAATGGGCGACATGGAGCGCTGGGGACCGTCAGATCCTCAAGCGATCTGACGGTATTTGGAGCTCCTGGAGAGTACGACGTGGCACGATGGGGACCGTCCGATCAAGATGATCGGACAGCAACTGTGTTGCGAGCTCCTCCTTACCGCCGCCTCCTGTGGCGGGCTTGGCTGTGCTCCGGCGAAGGGCTGCTAGCTCTGCCACCCTCTACCTTGCTCGGTGAAGACCGTTGGGGGCTCCTGAGTGGCTGAGTGGAGTCGTCAAAGTTCACCAAAGCAGGAAGAGCTTCTATAAGGATAGCAGGCTGCCTGGAGGCTGGAGACGAAGAAGCTCGAAGAAGCTCCAACGAGATGTCCTGCCAATGATGAAGGAAGTACCTGCAAGGTTAGCGACTAGCTGAGGCATGGTGAGTAAGGTCTCGTGGGTGCAGTGAGTGACTGGATGCCTTGCGGAGCAGAATGGGTCAACGGTCGTCGTGCTCCTCCGCCACGGTCGGCGAAGTAGTGGTTGAGGGTGGTTCGGTGGTCTCGAATGATCGAGGGGAAGAATGAAGAGGTACGCAAAGATGGTAGCTCCAAGGCAGAGCTTAGGCCATGGTCAATGGGAGGTGATGCCGAGTGAGGAAGGCGGAGAAATTCAGAGAACATCGAAGGAGGAGAATATGAAGATCGGAGAAGAAGATGGAGGGATCTACTTGCAAATTGGCGCTCGAAATGGAGTTGCCGGTCTTCGCTCGAGGGCCGGTAGGAGCCCGAGCTCGCACAGCTCGATGAAGGATCTGCTGCACGACGAAGCTCGTTGTGGATCTTGCTGGAGAAGAACCGCTATCGTCGCTCACTTTCACGCCTAATCCCTATCACAGATCGGTTGAGGGGAGCTCTAGGATTTCTCATGCAAGGGCGGATAGGCTTGAAGGTGGCCGGAAGTGCTGTATTTATAGAGATGAAGTGGCGACTCCGGTGATGGGGGGTGAGGTGTTCGTGGCGACTATGGAGCGAGATAGAGGGATTCATAGTAAGAGTGGGCGCGGGCGAGGATGAGGGGAGTATGGGCTTCATCGTGGGGTGATCAACAAGTGGAGAAGGTGGCGGTAATGACGATGGAAATAGAAAGGGTGGAGATGGAGCGTGAGGTGGGGCGATGTGGGCAAGGGGACTTCGGGAGGTTGACGATGATGTCTCGACCGTCCACGATAGGAGCGCTAGGGAGCGGTTAGGATTAGATCAGGCGGGCAAGATCGAAGGGTGATGGAAGAGCCACGTGGCGGGATGTGGGTGCGGAGTTGGCAAACAATGGAGATTGCATCTGAGACAGGATCAGAGGGTGATGGTTTGAGCGGGAATGAACGGAGTTGATGGAGAAGATCGTGCGGTGTTGGAGTGCGCTACGTGGCGCAAGGAGGTGAAGGCGCTGGTGAGCGGTCCAGATTTGATCTGGATGATGATCATATGGCTATGAGAAGAGACGTGCTTGGTCGGTCAAGATTGGGGCGCTTGAGCTCCATCCAACAGCAAAGAGGAGAGGGCGTGTGGCAGGTGAATGAGTGGGCCACGTGGCGCAACCAGAGGGCGCCAAGTGGCCCAATCAGATTACTTAAGGAAAGAAAGTGAAATAAGAAGGTAAAAATGATCGAATTTGGAAAAACTCAAAACATGAAAGTTGTACATCTCGATGAGATCTACAAGTTTCATGTTGGCCAAAAATGGAGACAAGGCCAAATGAAGTGATAAAATACAAGGGTACAAATACAAATACATACAATATACAATGGGGGCCCAAAACCCAAGTTTTGCATATGAGCTCCGATTTTAATGAAAGTGATCTTGTTTTGAAGGTCTCTGAATGTATATTATTTTAAAAGTGAGTATACCTAAATTGGAGGTTGTATGAAAGAGATATGTGCATTTTAATGTTCATGGTCTCAAACTTGGACTCGGGTTTTATTGGTTAATTTTACAAGTTTGCATTTTTTTGATATTTTTCTTGTATTAGTGTTAGTAATATATACACTATAGAGTTGATTTTATGGGCTTTGGAGTGAGTATAAAATATATACAAATAGGTGATTTTTACCAGTGACTTTTGGCTTCTTATTTAATGCAGATGTGAATGCTAAAATGCAGATGTTATCTGTGCATGCATGAATGCTAATTATGCATATAGGTGAGGAAATGCATCTAATTACTCGGGAACAAGGCTCTATTTTCAACTTTAGAGTGATGAATCACATATTCATCAACCCCCTATACTTAAACCTTGCTCGTCCCCGAGCAACTAAAATGAAATGCAAAGGTGAAATGATTTCGGGTCCATACCAAGGTCATCAACAAAAGTTGAAAATAGAGATTGATTTGACCTTTGGATTAATTGTGTGGAGGAACCTTATTGGGATCTGAACGTAAGATCTAATAGACTTTAAGTTCTACAAGTATTCTATTCAAGACGCCTCAACAGTCAGGTCAGAACAAATCCTCATACACAAATTTCTGACGACTATGATTCTTACTTGTACTATGTAAGTGAAAAATAGCTCTCCACATCAGAAGTGGCAAAGAACCAGCCTCCTCTAACAAGGTAACTCTAATTCCCCGATCCAGTAACTCTTTTCTCAAGGAGCGGGGTATTCCCTTCTAAGTTCAAGTGCGACCAGCTCAAGAAGAGGGGGTGGAGAGAAGAATGGACGGTAGCTAGTGTAGCTACGTATCCCAAGGTGCCTGACCAGTGTAGACAAGTCATCCAGCTGCAGATTTCTTGCAAATTTACATACTCCAGCAGACATTTTATTTTCAATCAGGCCTGTCTACTTTTTTTGGAGTTCTTGCATTTTTTGAACTATATACAAGGTACAGCATGTACATCATGAGTTTTTCCTCTTGAGCCAGTAGACTATCCCTCTTTTGAAGTATTATTGCAACCCACAACATCCCGTCCTTAGATGTCAACACCACTAGACTAGGTTGAGATGCACTTCCCTCCCTAGAGGAGGACAGATGTTTCCACCCGTGTGCTACTCCAAGCCAAAGGATTCTACTTCCTCACCACCTCATCAATGAAGAGCTACGTGCATGGTGCTTGTCCAAGTTAGGTCACTTTCTATAAGAATCATGCGTGTTCACAAGATATTCAATTTAGACCAAATCAAGATGACATGTGAATATAGACTTGTGGACTCAAAGAATTAAGTCACTTGACCTGAGAAATCTTACCTCCATTTCCTATAAGGTTCCTCTGAAATTAGGTGGATTAAGGTCAAATCAAGTCCCTCATCAACATCTATTCGTAACTTGGTTCATAACCCACTAACTTTTCACTTTGCATATGCGAGATATGCAGATGAGATGTAGATGACATGCTATGTAGATGAATGCAAGATTTTTTTCCTTTCTTTTTAAATGCAGGGATGATATGCAAGAGTAAATAAGAAGCCTTCGATTTTGATGTTTTTTTCACAAAATTATACAAGAGTATTACAAATATACATGTATTTTACTAAAAATTAACCTAAGTCGTGCCTCCCCAGTAACGACGCCATTTGAAGAGCCTCGATCTACCCTACCTAATTCAACCGAATTAACAATTAAATTTTAATGATGTTCGTTGTAGTCAGGTAAATCAGGACTGGTCAAAACCACTTAGATTAATGTCAAATTAAACGCAAGCGACAATTTTTTTTATTTTACTTGGGCAAGCCCAAGGTCGAACTCAGGGAGGCAGCTTTTTCCTTACGTTAATTTGAAGTCAATTCGATGTTAGATTTTCAGGGGGATATTTTTTTTTGTATTTTTATGCAATTAAGAAAATGCGATGAAATTCAAGCCAAATTCGACGGTTAAAATTTGACGTAAAGTCAAATTAAGTCCAAAAATGATGGAACTTGGCCAGAACATGAAATGCAGTGAAATTAAGCTACTGCAATTTTTTTGCAATTTTTAGACTCTATATGAATTAAATATGAATTAAAAATGAATGCAGGGTATTTTTTTGCAAAATTAATTTTGATAAATACCAAATTAAATAATTTGCAGATACAAAAATTAACCTACATACTTCTATGTGAGATGAATCCAGGAAAATTATTAAACCTCAAAAATGATGAATTTTGGACCTATTAAAAATCAATTAAGCAAATACTAGTTAATTTATTATGGCCTCGTTATGCATGCAAATGATGTGATTTTGGGCACAAAGTAGAGCTACTTAAACTAGACCTATTTTGATTTTTTGGTGATTTCTGGGGCAACAGAAAATTTAATATGGAATTAAAGGCATATAGTGGCAAACTATGTAAATTTCCACAAAAAGAATTATATTAAATTCCTCGAAGCTTACAAAAATGTGACAAGTGTCCACAATGATAAAGCACAAGTTTCTCTATAACATGCAATTTTTGGAATTATAAAATGATGCTAAATGAATGCCTAAATAAACGTGCAAACACAGGGAGCAAAATGCAAACAGGAACAAAATTGTTTAAATCAGAAACGTGCATACATGGACTAAAATGCAAGTACCTATAATGTAGAGGGTATGCATGCAAATTTTCCACGGAACACGTGCGCCTCACGTGATTATGCCTGGTAGGGCTTGGAATGCAATTCTGAAAACTTATAGGGGCCCCGATGTAAATTACCCATACCGCACGTGAAGACCACGTGAGATGCTAGGCTCGGATGGCGATGGAGGCTCGGGTCTTCTACAAGCCCGGATGTGCTTTGGATGAGGCTCGGATGCTCCGAGCCTAAGCGACGAGGAAGAGGCTCAGAGCTGGAAACGTGGCGCGATGTGGACCGTTAGATCCTCAAGGATCCAACGGTGGCTGGAACGGGCGACGTGGAGCGTTGGGGACCGTCAGATCCTCAAGTGATCCGATGGTATCTGGAGCTCCTGGAGAGTACGACGTGGTGCGATGGGGATCGTCCAATCATGATGATTGGGCGGCAACTGTACTGCGAGCTCCTCCTTGCCGCAGCCTCCTACGGCGGGCTTGGTTGTGCTCTGGCGAAGGGCTACTAGCTCCGTCGCCCTCTACCGCGCTCGGTGAAGACCGCTGGGGACTCCTGAGTGGCTGAGTGGAGTTGTCGAAGTGCACCGGAGAGGCAGGAGCTTCTGGAAGGATAGAAGGCTGCTTGGAGGCCAGAGACGAAGGAGCTTGAAGAAGCTCCAGTGAGATGTCCGGCCAATGACGAAGGAAGTACCTGCAAGATTAGAGACTAGCCGAGGTGTGGTACGTGAGGTCTCGTGGGTGCAGTGAATGACTAGAGGCCTTGTGGAGTGGAATGGGTCAACGGTTGTCGTGCTCCTCCGCCGCGATCGACGGATAGTGGTTGAGGGTGGTTCGGTGGTCTCGAACGGTTGGGGGGAAGAACGAAGGGGTGCGCGAAGATGGTAGCTCCAAGGTGGAGCTTAGGCGATGGTTAGTGGGAGGTGATGTCGAGTGAGGAAGGCGGAGAAATTCGAAGAAGATCGGGGAGGAGAAGATGAAGATCAGAGAAGAAGATGGAGAGATCTACCTGGGAATTGGCACTCGAAATGGACTCGTCAGTCTTCGCTCGAGGGCCGGTAGGAGCCTGAGCTCGCGCATCTCGATGGAGGAGCTGTTGCACGGTGAAGCTCGCAGTGGATCTCGTCGGAGAAGAACCGTTGTCGTCGCTCACTTTCACGCCTAATCCCTGTCACAGATCGCTGGAGGGGAGCTCTAGGGTTTCTCGTGCAAGGGCGGATAGGCTTGAAGGTGGTCGGAGGTGTTTTATTTATAGAGATGAAGTGGCGACTCTGGGATGGGGGTGAGGTGTTCATGGTGATTATGGAACGAGATAGAGGGATTCATGGCGAGAGTGGGCGCAGGCGAGGATGAGGGGAGTATGGGCTTCATCGTGGGGCGATCAACGAGTGGAGAAGGTGGCGGTAATGGCAATGGAAATAGAAAGGGCGGAGATGGAGCGCGAGATGGGGTGATGTGGGTGAGGGGACTTCGGGAGGTTGACGACGATGTCTCAACCACGATAGGGGCGCTAGGGAGCGGTTAGGATTAGATCAGGCAGGCAAGATCAAAGGGCGGTGGACGAGCCACGTGGCAGGATGTGGGTGCGACGCTGGAGACAGTGGAGATTACATCTGAGACAGGATCGGAGGGTGATAGATGGAGCGGGAATGAACGACGCTGATGGAGAAGATCGGGCGGTGTTGGAGTGCGCTACGTGGCGCAAGGAGGTGAAGGTGCTGGTGAGCGGTCCAGACTTGATCTGGACGATGATCGGATGGCTGTGAGAAGAGGCGTGCTTGGACGGCTGAGATTGGGACACTTGAGATCCATCCAACGGCAAAGAGTAGAGGGCATGTGGCAGGTGAATGAGTGGGCCGCGTGGCGTAACCAGAGGGTGCCACGTGGCCCAATCAGATAAGTCAAGGAAAGAAAGTGAAATAAGAAGGTGGAAATGATCGAATTTGGAAAAAACTCAAAACATGAAAGTTGTAGATCTCGATGAGATCTACAAGTTTTGTGTTGGCCAAAAATGGATACGAGGTCAAATGAAGTGATAAAATACTAGGGTACAAATACAAATACATACAGTATACAATGGGGGCCCAAAAACCAAGTTTTGCATACAAGCTCCGATTTTAATGAAATTGATCTTGTTTTGAAGGTCTCTGAATGTTTATTATTTTAAAAGTGAGTAGACCTAGATAGAGACTGTATGAAATAGATATGTGCATTTTAAGGATCATGGTCTCAAGCTTGGACTCGGGTTTTATTGGTCAATTTTACAAGTTAGTATTTTTTGGTATTTTTCTTGTATTAGTGTTAGTATATACACTATAGAGTTGATTTATGGGCTTTGGAGTGAGTATAAAATATATACAAATAGGTGATTTTTACAAGTGACTTTTGGCTTCTTATTTAATGCAGACGTGAATGCTAAAATGCAGATGTTATCTGTGCATGCATGAATGCTAATTATGCAATATAGGTGAGGAAATGCATCTAATTACTCAGGAACAAGGCTCTATTTTCAACTTTTAGAGTGATGAATCACAGATTCATTACTTATGAATCACGACAGCTCAGGACACATGAGAGAAACTACCCGACACATTACCTTGAATTAGCTGACGTAGTTTTTGCTTTAAAGATATGGAGACACTACCTTTATGGTATTACTTTTGAAATCTTCACCGACCATAAAAGCTTGAAATATCTATTTGATCAGAAGGAGCTAAATACGAGACAGAGACGGTGGCTAGAGTTATTGAAGGACTATGATTACACTATCTCCTACCACCCCGGTAAAGGGAATGTCATAGCAGATGTCCTTAATAGAAGAATTTATTCACATGGGTTGGTGAGTGCTATCCACTTCTGGGGTTTACTATCAATGTTAAGTGAATGAAAACCATTTGATAGTAGTGCTGATAGTATAACTATTCCTTACCTATACAAAGCAGAGATCTAGGATAGAATAAAGAAAGGATAAGAGGATAATCCAAACCTTAAAGACTTGAGACAACAACTTGAGCAGAATAAGATAGAGGAATTCCATATACAACTGGGATGTTGTATAAACATCATAGAGTTTGTGTACCAAATACACTTGAATTGAGGAAAGATATCTTACGCGAAGCGCACTGCTCAAGATTATCTATTCATCCAGGAATTACGAAGATGTATAAGGATCTTCATTCAAACTTTTGGTGGCCGAGAATGAAGAAGGATGTTGTCGAATTTGTGAATTCATGTTTTACCTACCAGCAGGTAAAGGCTTCACACGAAAAGCCACCAGGATTATTTCAACCCCTCCCTATACCTGAATGAAAATGGGAAAGCATTTCCATGGATTTCGTTACTGGTTTACCTCAAATGACTGGTGGGAAAGATAGTATATGGGTTATAATAGATCGTCTGACCAAGGTAGCACACTTTATTCCACTAAGCTTATCTTCCACTCCAGATCAGCTTGTTGAGTTATATAGTACACATGTGATCCGCCTCCATGGTATCCCAAAGGAAGTAGTTTCCGATCGAGATTCACGATTCACCTCACATTATTGGGAGAACTTTATGAAAGCCTCAGGCACACAATTATGCTTGAGCACAGCATATCATTTGCAAATAGATGGTCAATCAGAACGCACGATTCAGACTTTAGAGGATATGCTACGAGCATGTGTCATGGGTACAACATTTGCCTCTTGCAGAATTCACCTACAACAATAGTTACCATACAACTACTATCATGACACCATTTGAAGCACTATATGGACGTAGGTGTACTACTCCTTTATGTTGGCAAGAGGTTGGGATAAAGAACCTTTACGATTCAGATAGACTCTAGGAGACACGGGAAGCTGTAGAGCTTGCTCGAAAAAGACTAATAATTGCCTAGAGTCGCCAGAAAAGCTATAGTGATACCACGCAAAGAGACCTTGAGTGTGAGGTAGGCGATTTTGTCTTTCTCAAGTATCACCTATGAAGGGAGTTCAGAGGTTTGGCTTGCATGGAAAATTGGCACCCAGGTTCGCGGGTCCCTTTGGAATCATTCAACGGATTGGAAAAGTGGCATATAGACTTGCACTTCCTCCACGTCTTTCGGCAATACACGATGTTTTTCATGTATCAAATCTGAGAAAGTACATTAGGGTCCAGAGCACAAGATAAGTTATGATGATTTACATGTTGAGCCAGACTTGACATACCAAGAAATACCTGTGCAAATACTAGATAAAGACATCAAGAAGTTGAGGAATAAAGAGATGCCTCTAGTTAAAGTATTGTGGCGGAACCAAGAGTTTGAAGAAGCCACATGGGAACCTGAGGCAGAAATGAGAGAGAATACCCTATTTGTTTGAGTGATAACACTAGGTGTTGTATAACTTCTTTATAAATGAAATGACGTTCATTCTCTTTAAGGTTGTTATGGTTTCAATCATCTTTAAGGTTGTTATGCCATCATTATAAGTCTCGAGGACGAGACTTCCTTTAAGGATGTTATAATTGTAAAGCCTTGAACTTGGCATCTCTTGGATCCTATATAATAAGAGCCGGCTCGTCAAGAGGAAACCAACGGAATTTGTTTTGTGTGAATCAAACTTCATTTCGATTTGTTATGATTTTTGGAAGAAAGAAAAGTAAGGAGGTTTAAAATGTCATTAATCTGTAATGACTGTCATTAAAACTAATTAAGCATGGTTAAAGAAACTAATGATGGATTGAAATCACTGATGATCATTAGCGAACACTAATCAATAGTTAGCAAAAGATAAGCATAAGCCATTAAAGTTAAATCATGATTAGTGGAAGCTAATCACGATTAGCGATAATTAAGCATCATTAGCGAATCTAGAATCCTCTAGAATGTTATAACTTAAGCCTGTTTTGGATAAGTTTTGGCCCAAATCATGGGCCAAAACCATGGGCCGCTAACCGCAGTCAAGGTCTAAACCATGATTTTCTAACCATGGTTAGCGGTTTTCTGGAGCCTATAAATATCCCATCTCTACCCATTCATTCTCTACGATTTCCACTACCACCACCACCCCAAGGTCTAGGGTCGAGAGGTCAGGAGGAGGAGGAGGAGGAGGCGAAGGAGCGCTAGCGAAATGCTGCCGGGAGAACGAGGAGGAGGAAGGTACGATCCTCTCTTAGTTTGCTTCATGAGTTAGGTTTTCGATTCATTTTCAGTTCCCTTTCTGTATTTCCTTTCAGTGATTTTATAAAGGGATACTCTCTCAAAATTTTTATGGAAATATGTCCCAATATAAGGGAAAACTCTACCGAATTTTTCCTAAAAATATCACTCCGTATAAGTGGGAAACTCTACCGATATTTTCTTAGAAATATCACCCCGTATAAGGGGAAACTCTACCGAACTTTTCCTAGAAATATCACCCCGTATAAGGGGAACCTTTGCCAAAATTTCAAGAGAAAATATGTTCTTCGCCTTCTTCATGTTCTTCATGTGTTCTTCGTGTTATTCGTGTTCTTCGTTCGTTCTTCACGTTCTTGGCACGTTCTTAGCATTTTTAATACGAAAATGAAATTCGATCATTTCAGGAGCTATAAATCATCATGTTGAAAAAGAATCATGATAAAGCACTGCATACGTGAGAGAGAGCTCGATTAGGTAACGAATTACTTCTTTTTGTTGTTGGGTTTTCATACGAGATTATTGAAATTACTGATTTTATGTTCCTATAAGGAACCCTAATTTGGATATTTTTGAGAAAGTATGAAAAGTTACTTTGTAATTCCCACTAAAATAAGGTTTAAGCATCAAACTGATTCAATAGCTTAGAAAGATAGGGTTTGGAAGTTAAAAGAGCATAAATTGAGTATATAAATATATGAATTAAGATATGTATACTCAGTATTTATGGTTACGCTAATCTAAGGCTTAATGAAGGAATTACATCATGGGAATTGATGTGTTTTGAGTTGGATCCTGAAAGGAACGTGTGTCACGTTAAGGATGACTGGGAGTAGAACTACAGGTCGGGCATGCAACCTGTAGGTTTGTCGGAAGGAACCCGTATTGGCGTTTCCCTACCTAGGAGGTACAAGGTTGCCCCGTTATGATAAGTGCAAACGAAATGAATGTTTTGCAACACGTGGTACCGAGAGTTGATTTAGCTGAAATTCGGCGGTCTTAAGTTCCACACAAAGCGGGAACTCAGTCGAAGTGTCGACCACGCAAAAATCTCAACTAAAGTCAACAATTAACCCAAAATATAAATATCAAGAACTGACAAACAAATGTGAAGTTAAAATTTATTTTTAACTCTACATAAAATATGTATAGGTGCAAGTATGTAGAGAGTTCGAACACAGGGAGCAAGGCAGGACAGATCAACAAGTGTGTGTGTGTGTGTGTGTGAATCTGAAGTATTGTCTACACTATGCAAAGCAAATGTTTTTGTGGGTTTTAATTTTTAATTAATTTTTAGTTTTGTATTTTGATTTTTAATTTTCTGATTTTTTATTTTCTTTTAGATTTTATATTTTTTTTAATTTTCTTTTTTTTCTTTTTCAATAATATTGGAATATATAAACTATATAAGAAAAGAGGGGATAGAATATTAATACAAATAAGGAAAAATAGTCAAAAATTAGGGAACAAAGTATTTTTGGTCTTTTTATGATTTTTACTGTTTTTGTGATTTTTGGGTATTTTTTAGAATATTTTTGGTATTTTTAAAAAGCACAATATAGGAAAACAGTGAATTAATTACTGACCGAAACTAAAATGGGAAGAAAAAAATATCAAATAATATCAAAATTTTCCCAAAGTAATTTTAAAATAAAGATAATAAAATAGGGAATCTACAGAACCTAAGTTTGTATTTTTTTGATTTTTCTATGATTTTAAAGATTTTTTTGAAGTTTTAAGGTATTTTCTAATTTTTAAGGTTTTGGTTTTGAATTTTTAGTGGTTTTTGGACTGACACTAGAATATGATAAAATACATAGTAGTTATTTTTTTTGGAATTTTTCTAGGTGTTTTAATATTTTTTTGATATTTTCTAAACTAGACAATAGCTAAAATGCATGTTTTTTATTTTTAATAAATATAAAAATACAATAAAAGTCAAATGCAAAAATATGGCGTTAAGCTACCATGCAACAAGGACCTAGGTTGATTTTTGTAGAATTTTTGGGATTTTAATGATACAAGAAATAAATAAGACAATCAACCAAGAATAATTAAGCCTAGCAGGGGTATATATGCAAATATAAAGACATCCAGGGGCACGCATGCAAATTTTCCACAAAATATAACATGAATAAACAAAGTTTTTGGATCAATTACAAATTTCCAAACTCGGGAGGGTTTCCCTGCAAATAACCCACCAGGGCGTGTGACTGGCACGCACCTGGGGGGGACCTGTTTGTAATATCAAAAACTACGGGGGCTAAGTTGCAATATTTCCAAAATTTTTACACTTAATTCAAAAGTTCGGGTACTGAAAAGAAATATATCAATGGCCGAGGGCCTCGCTGCAAAAAGCCCAGCGCCTCACGTGAACAGGTCACGTGAGGTGACGTGGTCGAGGACCTACTTGCAAATACTAAAAGTTTCTGGGCCTACTTATAAATTTTACAAAATATTTTAAACGGCACATGAAAGTTTAAGTACTACAATTTGATTACAAAAATTCCTGGGGTAAGAGGTGCAAAATACCCAGGCTAGCGCGGAGGCGGACGACTCAATAGCATCCACTTAGACGCGTGTCAGCTTCTCCTTGCGCGATGATGCTTCGGCCTCCGACGGTCGAGATTAGACTTGATGATGACGATCGGACGGCTGGGACACGATCAGATCGAACGGTGGTTGTGTCGTCTGGAAGTCCTTCAAGATCTGACAGCTACGAGGGCGCCTCGATGAAGTGGGACAAACTTGCGGGGAGGCGAGTTTCCCGAGCGTCGATCGACCTTCTCTGCCGCCCGATGAAGCTCCAAAATGGCTCCCGAGACTCCGACAACGGTCCTTGATGTGTTGGTCGCTCCAGAATTCCTCGGCGGTGGCCGAGGGGCTCGCGAGAGGTTGCCGGAGTGGAAGGGCTCCAGGTATCTCCGCCTCCTCCAAGACGAGCTCCAGGCACGAGTTGATGCTCAAGTCCCTGAAAAACACGTGAGAGGGTCCATGGCAAGTAGCTTGGACCCTGCGGGGTGGATGCGGTGGTGTGAAGCGACGGAGCGGAGCTCGGTCGGAGGTGCGCTCCGGCGAGGTGAACGGATTAGGTGATTCGATCGATGGAAGGTGGAGATTTTTGAGGCGAAATGATCCTAAGGCTAGAGCAAGTAAAATACGACTAAAATAAAAGGGGGAAGGTGGTTGCCTCAACGGTCAAAACCGGAGGGAGAGTACCTCGAAGGCGGGGCTGGCCGAAGGTTGATGGCCTCAACGGTCAAAACCGGATGGAGAGTACCTTGAAGACGCCAAGCTGGAGCTGTTACCTCCAGGGAGTCAAGGCGGGATGAATTGGGGACGAGAGACCAAGGAATGGGGTTCAATTTTCAAACGAAAATCGGAGGAGGCTTATATGAGGTTTGACTCTGTGATTGGAGCGCTCCAAAGGATGCGGCATTTCGACAGAATCTTTGATCCATGGCCCAAGGATGCACATGGGCGTGTATACTGGATGGTCAAGGAACGATGTTGCAGAAGGATGCAACACCAAAGAATGAAAGGTTTGGCCTCGATAAATCCGCAAAAGCGGGTCAAAACGAGGCTGGCAGAAGCTACAGGGGGCTAGGACACCTAGTTGACCAAGGTCAACTAGGGTTTGCACCTGGTTGGTCCACGTGGACCAACCAGGAAAAACCCTCGAAAATAGTTTTATTAATTCGATTAAAAATAGAAATGGTCGAATTAAATTTTGGTTATTAAAAAAATTCTTATTTTATGTAGTATTTTATTCTGATTTTTAATAATTTTTATGGTGTATATTTTTACAAGTTTACTTTTATACCCTTTATATGTATAATATCTATATATTTTATTCTTTTATTTTTATTTCGTGATTTTAATTAATTTATTTTTATTTAGTATTTTATAAAATTGTAAAATACTTTTATACACATAAATATATTTTTGTTTTATTTTTCTGATGTGTTTTGTATATTAAATAAAATAAAAGTATTAAATATATAGGTATGTGTATAGTTCTTATACCTATGTATTGTATATATACAGGTATTTTATTTTGTATTTCTTTTATGTTTTTATTATGATTTTAATATACAAATATATTATAAATATTATGTACATAATTATAAAAATAAAAAAATACAAAATAATGAATAAATAATAAATTGAATATTTTAATCTGTACAAGTATACAATATGGGTCCAAAACTTAACTTTCAAACCGTAGCTCCACCAAATGCGAAACCAGCGCCATTAAATAGCTTATTTTATTCTATATACAATTAAAGGTAAGTTTGCTGCATTTGGAGTTTTTATCTGTGAGATACAGGTCTGGGAAGTTAGGATTCTGGATTTTTATTCAGACCATAACTTTTTATCTGTACATTATTTTTCAGTGAAATCAATTTTATATTTTTGTTTTATCTACAATTTTCATGTACGAAGTTTCTTTATTTGATATATAAAAAGTGGAACCGAAAATAGGTCTCAAAATGAATAAAGAAGATATTGAAAAGTATAGGTATTTGACCCTTATCTCCCCCTACTTTATTCCAGGTCGACCTATTCATCAAGATGCCTAGGTATCGGGGTTTCGGGTCATAAAATATTTACAATATTTTATTCCTTTTCTTTTCTTTTACTTATTCTATAATTTTGGCTTTAATTACAGTATTTTATATACTATTTACATGCACATGCATGAATGCTAATATGCTCTAATTAAGGGTACTTACAGGCATTTACTAGGGGTTTTGAAGCCAAAATGATAGAATAAAGATGATGAAATGTTGATTCATCATCCCCTATACTTTACCTTTGCTGGTCCCTAGCAAACACTTATGCAATAAGTGCAAAACAAGAAAAAGAAAGAAAAGAAAAGGAAGAACTTGGATTTAGTTTAATTATCAAACTTGTCTTCACAAAATCAAAGTTTGGAGCTTAAGTCGGACCTTTGGAATTTTAGTGCGGGCGGAACCTTAATGAGAACCGAATTTGAAATTCAACAGTCCCTGAGAATCCCAAAACTCTGTTCAAGTCTCCTCAATAGCCAGGTCAGAAATATTTCAATTCATACGCAAACTCTTACGACTATGAATCTGACTCGTACAATGTAAGTGATGGCGGCTCTCCCCAACTAGAATGGCAAAGAAACTGACTTCTCCAGTACCACAACCCAATGATTCCCCAATCTAACAACTCCATCCTCGAGGAGCGGGGTATTCCCTTCTAAGTTCAAGTGGTAACCAACTCAAGAGGAGGGGGTAAAGAGAAGAATGGACGGTAGCCAGTATAGCTACCTATCCTAGGATGCAAGACCAGTGTAGTCAAGTCATCCAACTGCAGGCTCACATGATTTGACTTTGGAACTCATGCTTGCTTATTGACTTTACAACATATGTACATACTTTTGCAGGCATTTATTTTTTTACAGGCCTGTCTCTTTTTTTTCTTCTTTTTTTTAATACTATATACAACATCATTTACATAAGGAGTTTTTCCTCTTGAGCCCGTAGACTATCCCTCTTTTGAAGCTTTATCGCAACCCACACTCTCCTGTCTTTAGAATTCCTCATCACTGGACGGGTTGGGGTGCACTTTCCTCCCTAGAGGAGGACAAGTGTTTCCACCTGTGTGCGTCTCATACCGGCAAATCCAATCCCCTCACCACTCCAACTGAGTTGAGCCATGTGAAAGGTGCAGGTGTCTAAGTTAGGTCATTATCAACAAGAGTCGTGCGTGTGTTCCGAAATACTCTACTTAGGCAGTCAAGAATCCATTGAACCAAGTCTCGTGATCCTCAAAGAATTAAGTCAACTAGACCTGAAGTACCTCAAACCCAGTTCCTATAAGGTTCCTGTTATTAGGTAGATTTTAAGGTCCAATCAAGCTCCAATCTCCGGATTTTACTTAGACTCGTTCAACTATCAAACTCAATCCAAAAAATGCTCATGTTATGCAAATGCAATGCAAAAAATATTTTTGTGATGCAATTTTCAAAGATTTTGAACTTTTTATGGGTTTTTGAAAAGATGATGATGATGCATACACAGATGCATTTTTTTGTATTTTTCAAAAAGATTTTTCAAATATTTTTGGATTTTAATTTTTGCAAATGTTTTTGGGATTTTTCAAAACAAAAAGATTTTGGCTAAAAGCTAGGTGAAAATTATGTACACGGGAGTGCTTCATATATATACAAGAAGTGGATTTTAAGAATTTACAAGGGTAAGTGATCAATTTTATACATATATAAAGTGGATTTTGGTGTGATGCATATATTCCTCAAACTTATTTGACACAGGTTTTTCAAACAATTTTTGAAAACTATAGTCCAAAATAATTTTTACAAACATTTTACAAACATGTACACACATTTGAAAATCACTTTGCAAAGGTTTTCCAGACAGTATATATAGATTTTTCAAATATTTTTGCAACCATTTTTCAAACCATATGCAAATCATTTTTCAAGCATTTTATTTCACACCAAGAAAATAAATTTTACAAAACACACATTTTACACAGGTTGAAAACATGTAACAAAACATTTTCAAAATAGTTTTCAATAAATTTTCACAAAGATTTTCAAACTATTTTTCAAACATTTTGCAAAAAACATTTTCACCTGATTTATTAATCAGTATATATAAAAAGAATTTGAGGAACAAAACACCTTTTTATTAGGGATTTTAGTGAATTTTAAAGATTTATTAGCCATATTATTAGGAAAATACGAAAGTACGAGTTATGGCTAAAGTATATACGTAGTATATACGACCCCCCTATACTTAGCTTGAGCTATGTCCTCATAGATCGGAGAGAAAAGAGAAGACATAACTCGTACTAAGTATAGGCAAGTCTAAAGAATAAATGAATGAACCAATAAACCAATGAGAAGTTGACCGCCCCCCTATACTTAGGATCAAATAATCCTAAGTATAGCAGACTCTACACAACGCAGGGAGAGTCAAGGGTGGGAATGGACAGATTGTACTCGGATTGTATCCCCCTATATTTAGGGCCAGATATCCCTAAGTATAGACAAGAAGAGGAGACAATGGAGAAGATCAAAAAGAATAGAACAACTCGGGGTGCACACCCCCCTATACTTAGGACAAAGTACGTCCTAAGTATGGAAAACTGTCTACAAGGGCAGCACCTTTTTGATAGACAAAGAAAATAGAAAAGGAAAAGAAGAAAATAAGAAAATAAGGAAAGAAATCAACATATAAAAGAGTGATATGGACAGATGGATCTGCACAGCGGAAGATGGAATTGATCACCATGTATGAGATGCAGATGGTATGAGTCAAAGAACACATCTCATACCAGAAGAATGGGGACAACGTCAATGGTCAGCGGATCATGATCTAGATACAGTTTCAGGCGTTGACCATTGACACGGAAGGTAGAGGAAGATGACGGTTCGGATATGTCAATACTGCCATTATCATGTACCTTCCTGACCACATAAGGACCTTTCCACTTGATATGTAATTTCCCTGGGAATAATTTCAGCCTGGAATCAAACAACCATACACGCTGATCTGGCTCAAACTGTTTATGGCTGATGTGAGAATCGTGCCATGTCTTCACTTTCTCTTTGTATTGTAGGCTGCTAGACAAGGTTGTATCTCTCAGTTCCTCCAGGGCTGCCAACTCTGCTCTCCGTTGATCTCCTATACTCTCGGGATCCAAGAATAGCTCTGTTACTGCCCAAAGTGACCTGTGCTTTATTTCCACAGGAAGATGGCACAGCTTGCCATAGACGAGACGAAAGGGAGATGTTCCTAATGGATTCTTGAAGGACGTCCGATAGGCCCACAAGACCGAGTCCAAAAGCTGTGACCAATCCTTTCGGTCTGGGCGGACAACCATCTGTAAGATAGTCTTTATCTCCCGGTTCGATACTTCGGCAAGACCATTAGTTTGAGGGTGATACGGCGTGGCAACACGATGGTCAATGCCGAATCGTCTGCAAGGGCCCTAACCTTGTCATTGATGAAGTGAGACCCCCCGTCTGAAATCAAGACTCTTGGTACCTGATAATCACAAATTATCGAGGGTCTAAATACGTCGCTGTGGCGACCCACAATAAAATGCGATTAATCAACAATGAACCCACAATCAAATATCAATCAATGAAAAATAAGTGTGGAGTCAAATTTATTTTTAACTCTACATAAAAGATGTATAGGTGCAAGTATGTAGAGAGTTCGAACACAGGGAGCAAACAAGGTAGTTCAAGCAAAAATGTGCTCAAGTGTGTGTGTGTGATGTGTCTACACTAAGCAAGCAAACAAAGCAATTTTGTGGGTTTTTTTAATTTTTAATTTTTTTATTTTTAATTTAATTTTTAATTTTGTATTTTGATTTTTTAATTTTCTGATTTTTATAATTTTATATTTTATATTTTTTTTATTTCTTTTTCAATATTGGAAAGTAAGGACAATATAGTAGAAGGCAAACTAAAATATTTATAAAATGTGTAAAAATACTCAAAAATTCAGAAAGAAAATGTTTTTGGTATTTTTGAGATTTTTTACTGTTTTTGTGATTTTGGGGGATTTTTCAAGGTGTTTTTGGTATTTTGAATTACTGAAATAAAGGAAAACAGTGGAAATAATGCTGGCTGAGGGTAAAATGAGATTTAAAAATACCAGCCAGTAGCTAAAAATTTTTACACTATTTTTCAAATAAAAAGAACAAAGTAAAGAACAAACAGAAGTTGAGTTTGTGGTTTTTGAATTTTTCTACTATTTTATATATTTTTTTGAAATTTTTGAGTGTTTTTGAATTTTTAGTGTTTTTCTTTTGAGATTTTTAGTGATTTTTGGACTGACACTAAAATAGAATAAAATAGACACTGGGTAATTTTTTTGGAATTTTTAGAGGTGTTTTACTATTTTTTTGGTATTTTCTAAACTAGACAGTGCACAAAAAGGGTGTTTTTGATTTTTAATAAATATAAAAATAAAGTAAAATCAAAAACTAAATAGATGGCGTCAAAGTACACGTGTCCAGATACTTAAGTCTATTTTTGTGAAATTTTTGGATTTAAAATGCTAGGTCAAATAATTAGAGCAAACATCCAAACATTAAACAGTCCTGGCAGGGGTATATGTGCAAAATATCAAACGTCCAGGGGCATACATGCAATTTTCCACAAAAATATACACTGTATATTCAATTTTTTGCACTAAAAAGCAATTACAAAAGCCGCCTGGGCTTCTTAGAAATTTTCCCACCAGGGCGCGTGACTTGCACGCGCCTGGCGAGGACTAAAATGCAATATATCAAAAACCTAGGGGTCAACTTGCAAAATAACCAAAAAGTTTACACTTCACGCCACAGTTCTGGACTAAAACGAAATACACAAACGTACGGGGGTTCCTCTGCAAAATGCCCACACCTCACGTGTACAGGTCACGTGAGGTGACGTGGCTGAGGACCTAAATGCAAATACTGAAAGTACGGGGGTGTTTATGCAAATATTACAAAACTTTTACACTACAGACAAAAGTTTAAATACTAAAGATTAAATACAAAAAAATGCGAGGGTTGGGATGCAAAATACCCTCGCTCGGGCGCTCCGCAGGTGACGCGTGGCGCGCATCCAACGGCTGGCGGCGATGAGCGATCCAGCGGTGGGGAGCGGGCCACTTATCCACGTGGCAGCACGAGAGCGGCCGATGACGGTTGGCGTCGACGTCTGAGATTAGATCTCAGAAAGAGATCTGACGGTGGATGGGCTTGGAAGATCGGACGGTCGTCACGCGAACTGGAGCTGCGGCTCAATAGGACGGTGGAGAAGCGAGGAGGAAGAACAGGGAAGAAGGCCGGCGGAGGCGAACTTCCCCGACTCCGATCTCGCTCCTCAGGCGATGGATGGGCTCCAAAATGGAGCTGCAGGCTCCTGGAAGGTCCTTCTATGGCCTGGATGGCTCGGATTCGCCGGAGGAGCGTCGAGGTGCTGGCGCGAAGGCGGCGGAGCTTTGCGCTCCAGATATCTCCGGCGAGGAATCAAAGTGGCCCTCCAGGTGCGTTCAAGGGTCTTTGACCTGCAAAAAGTGGTGAAAAGGCCCAGGGCAAATTGCCTGGGCCTCGCGGAGAACCTAATCGATACGCGAGGGAAGGTGATCGTCGGTGGCCGGAGGTGCGCTCCGGCGATGATGCTTGGATGAGCGAAATAAGCGATGGAACGTATAATTTTTTTGGGGTTTTTGAAGCTTAAGCTAACAGGAACTAATTGCAAGAAAGAAATAAGCGGGGGGATGCCCTCGATGGCCGGAGCCAGAGGAGAAAGGGTACCTCGACGCCGGCTGTTGGCGGAGGTGGTGGAGCTTCCCTCGACTTCGCACGCCTTGGCTGAGGAGCTGGCGATGGAGCTGTCACCTCCAGGGAGCTCAGGAGCACGATGATGGCGCTGAAGGGTGGACCAAGGGGACTCTAAAATCAAAAGGGAAGAAGGGGGTCGGTTTTAAGTGGTTTGACCCTGAGCTGCAGGGGTCCAAAGATCAAGGCATATCTTGCAAATCTTGGGTCCGACGACCAAGGTTAAGCATGGGCGAGCTAGAGGGAGGATCGAGGAATAATGTTGCAGAAGGTTGCAACACAAAAAGATGCAAGTTTTGGCCTCGAAAAATTCATGAAATTGGGTCAAAACCGAGGTTGTCAGGAGCTACAGGGGGGGAAGGTCAGACTGTTGACCTAGGTCAACAGTCCTGGCCTCCTGGTTGGTCCACGTGGACCAACCAGGAAAAACCCTACAAAAAATATTTTGTTAATTCTTTTTAAAATACTATATGGCCGAATTAAATAAAAGTCATAAAATAAAAAATACTTAGAATTTAATGTAGTATTTTATTTTGATTTTTAATTATTTTTAGGAGTTATATTTTTACAAGTTACCTTTTTGACCCTATATAGGTATAATACCTATGTATTTTGATATTTTATTTTTATTTAGGTATTTTGTTCTTATTATTTTTATTTAGTATTTTATAAAATTATAACATACTTTTATATACATAAATATATTTTTATTTTATTTTTCTGATTTGTTTTGTACATTTAATAAAATACAAGTGTATTGTATATAGGTATACGTGTATGTGTAATACCTATGTAGTCTTTATACAAGTATTTTTATTTTTATTTTTCTTTGCATGTTATTTCAATTTTAATGCACATATGTATTATAAGTAATATTTACAAAATTATTAAAAATATAAAAATGAATAAATAATGAATAAAGAATAAATTGAATATTTTATTCAGTACAAGTATACAATAGGGGTCCAAAACTCAACTTTCAGACCGTAGCTCCGCCAAATGCGAAACCACCACCATTGGATAGATTATTTTATTCTATATACAATTAAAGGTGAGTTTGCTACATTTGGAGTTGTCAGTTGTGAGATACGGGTCTGGGAAGTTGGGATTTTGGACTCTTATTCAGACCATATATGTTTGTCTCTACATGATTTTTCTGTGAACTCAATTTTGAATTTTTCTTTATGAAATTATCTACAACTTTCATGTACAAAGTTTCTTTATTTGATGTATAAAAAGTGGAACCAAAAATAGGTCCCAAAAATGAATAAAGAATGAAAGAGATGTATAGGTATTTTATCTGTGTTTTGGCCTTATCTCCCCCTACTTTATTCCTTGTCGACCTATTCATCAAGATGCCTAGGTCTCGGGGGTTTTGGGTCATAAAATATTTACAATATTTTATTCTTTTTCTTTTCTTTATTTATTCTATAATTTTGGCCTTAATTACAGTAATTTATACACTGTTGAGATGCACATGCATGAATGTTAAGATGCTTGATTTAAGGCTATTTACAGGCATTTGCTAGGGTTTTTGGTGCCAAAATGATAGAATAAAGATGATGAAATGTGGATTCATCAGTACCCCGAACCGTGAAATGATATTTTTCCTCAAAAATTTACACACGATTTTAGCATCTGCGGCTCGGGCGGGGATGGCCTCAACCCATCGACTGACATAATCTACAGCGAGTAAAATGTGCTCGAATCCCTGACTCTTAGGAAATGGGCCCATGAAATCAATCCCCCATGCATCAAAAACCTCACAAAAGTGAATAGGTTGCATGGACATCATGTCTCTCTGTCCGTAGGTTCCCATCTTCTGATAGTCAGTACATCTCTTCACGAACTCATCAGAATCCTTGAAGAGAGTAGGCCACAAAAGGCCAGATTGAAGCACCTTTTGTGCTGTCCTTTTCCCAGAATGATGTCCTCCTACCTCAAGCTTGTGGCAGTATGTGAGGACGCTATGCTGCTCTTCTTGAGGAATGCACCTCCTCCAGATGTTGTCCCCTCCTTCATGATAAAGGACAGGATCCTCCCAATGGTAAAGCTTGGCCTTCACCAGGAAAGTCTCGAGCTTCTGCCTGGGCCAACCTTGTGGGACCGTCTTGGCAACAAGATAGTTTACAATGTCAGCATACCACGGGAGCGAGGTGATAGCCAAGATCGCCTCATATGGAAACGTCTCTGTGATAGGTTTGCTGGGCTCAGATTCCTCAAGGTTCTCCAAGCGGGAAAGATGATCCGCCACCACATTCTTAACTCCAGGATTATCCTTAATCTCAATATCAAACTCCTGGAGCAGAAGGATCCATCTGGTAAGACGTGCTTTGGCATCCTTCTTGGCCATTAAGTACCGGATGGCGGTGTGATCTGTGTAGATTGTCACTCTAGATCCGAGAATATAAGATCTGTACTTATCCAAAGCAAAGACTATGGCCAACATCTCTTTCTCAATCACAGTGTAATTCCGTTGAGCGGCATCCAAAGTCCGGCTGGCGTAGTGAATGGTAAACGACAAACCATCCCTCCTCTGTCCAAGCACATCCCAACGGCAAAATCGGAAGCGTCCGTCATGATCTCGAATGGGAGAGACCAATCAGGTGGCTGAAGGACATGAGCCGAAACAACCATACTCTTGAGAGTCTCAAATGACGCAAGACACTTATCATTGACAATGAACTCGGTGTCTTTCGTCAGCAAATCAGTGAGCGGTCAGGCAATCCGACTGAAGTCCTGAATAAACCGTCGGTAGAAACCGACATGCCCCAGAAAAGACCGCAATTGATGCATATTGGACGGTGGATTGAGTTTTCTAATGATATCCACCTTGGCCGGATCGACCTCCATGCCCCTGTTGGAGACGATATGACCAAGGACCGTCCCCTGAGTCACCATGAAGTGACTCTTCTCCCAAGACAAGACAAGATTAACCTCAATGCAACGCTGAAGCACACGATCTAGGCGGTCAAGATAAGCATCGAACCCGTTGCCATAGACCGAGAAGTCATCCATGAAGACCTCTAAACAGTCACCCACCATGTCCGAAAAGATGGACAACATGTACCTTTGGAATGTCGCCGGAGCATTACATAGACCAAAGGACATCCGTCTGAAAGCATACGTCCCAAACGGACAGGTGAATGTTGTTTTCTCCTGTTCTTCGGGCACAATGGACACTTGATTATATCCGGAGTACCCGTCAAGAAAGCAATAATGACTCTTCCCAGCTAGTCTCTCGATAATATGATCAATGAATGGCAGCGGGAAATGATCCTTCTTGGTGGCCTCATTCAATCGTCTCTAGTCCACACAGACCCTCCAAGAAGTGGATACTCGGGTAGCGATCTCCTCTCCAGACTCACTCACAACTGTAGTGATACCCGTCTTCTTGGGTACCACATGTAATGGACTAACCCACTTGTAGTCGGAGATGGGGTAGATAAAATCGGCGCTCCACCACCTGGATATTTCTTTCATGACTACATCTCGAAGATTCGGGTTCAGTCGTCGCTGGAACTCATGCGATGGCCTAGCGTTATCCTCAAGATAGATGTGGTGGGAGCACAGGGCCGGACTAATCCCCTGGAGATCAGCTATACTCCATCCTATCACCTTACGGTTTCTTTCAAGAACCTCCATCAGACGAGATTCTTGTTCTCCAGTCAAATCTGCTGAGATAATGACTGGATGCATATCTGGCTCACCCGCAAGGAATCTATACTTCAGCGACTATGGCAGAGGCTTCAGTTCTGGACAACTGGGAGGTGGCAGATCTAGATTCTGGTATGTCTGTGTGAAGGTGACCAGGTCTGCATGGGAGAACCCTCGCTCTACATGAACATCTGACGAAGGGAGGCATGCTGAATCATCAATAAACTGCACGGGCTCGTACTCCGTCCTAGCTATCGGCTCAAAAGGAATCAGACACTGCAAATAATCATTGAAGTCATCCCAATCAATGTCTGAGTCTGAGGGATCTGAATTAGAAGGACATGATTGAAAGTCATCATCACCATTCATCCCAACACTGTCAACCTCAGGTGTATCCTCATCCAGGGGTGTGATCTCCAGGCTCTCGACTGCCATAAGATTTAGGTATAGTGAATCTATGGGCAGGGCAAGGGTCTGTGCTATGGGATCTGTCCAGATAGATTCATCATCTATCATCACAAAATCACACTCTTGGTGGATGTCTAACTCTTCCTCTGTCATCTGCGCGGCTTCGCTGGACTGCTCCGAGCATTTAAGTTCTCTGGCTCTAGTTTCCTCGATCGTCTCTATTTGTATGGTTTCGCCCTCTACGCGAAAACATACCTTCCCACAATCATGATCGGTCACCGCCTTGGCTGTGGCCAAGAATGAGCGTCCAAGTATGATGGGGGCATCAGTTACCGACTCAGGGATCTCCATGTCCAACACAACGAAGTCCACGGGGAATTTCAGACCCTGAATGGTAACGACCACGTCTTTCAATAACCCCTTCGGCCTCTTAGTCGACCTATCAGCAAACTGAAGGACTATCCTGCTCCTAAGAAGAGGACCAAACTCGAATCGGTCGAGTAAGACTGTCGGAAGAAGGCTAATCGAAGAGACGCTGTCTAATAGAGTACGATCAAACTGCTGCTCCTGAATCTCGCATCTGACATAGGGAGCTCCTGCGTCTGGTCTCTTGGCTGGCAGTTTGTTCAGAATGGTGCAGCAAGTGTCATGGGTGAGCATATAGATCTGATCTCTGTACCTCCTCTTCCTGCGGACCGTAGTCGTCTCTTTCAAGTTCTTTTTGAAGAGGGGGATATGCTCAAATGCCTCCCGTAGAGTCAGCTGAATATGGAATATGTCAATCATCTGATTGTTGAACTCTACCTACTGGTTCTTTTTTTGGATTTTCTTTTTTATTCCCCTTCCCCCGATGGAGTGCTTCTGGGAAGGGGATGGTAGGGGCCTCCTCAGATGGAGGAATAGGATGAGGTTCCTGTGCCTGTGAAGGAATAGAATCCATACAATGATCATCATTCAACACATATGGATCTGCAATGTGAACAGAAACCTTTCCTTTATTCATATTTTTGTTTTTCTTGTTACCACAGTCCATAGATACAAAAGGTTGTAACACCACAGAAGGAAGCTCAACAAAAGTAGATGTGGTGGCCTCAGTACCACCACCGGCAACTGTCTTTGCGGCATCAGCACCGCGCGCTGGTTTTGCATCCAAAATGGTGGCATCAGCACCACCGTCTACATCTGGTATCACGACGGCCTCAGTACCGCCGTCTGGAACTCCATAATTGGTGGCATCAGCACCACCGTCTTCATCATCAACAGCGGCATCAGCACCGCTACTCTGCTCATCTAGCGCTCTTGGTTCTGCTTGTGGTTGTCGCTCAGATGAGGCGCCACCGGCTGGCATCCTACCGTTCCTAGTAGTCACAAAATCAGCATCATACAAAGAATAAGACATGTCACTCAAATAGTCACTAGGAGAGGTATCTTCTGTATACTCTACCTGCTCAGACTTCCTTTTCAGATTGTTCGGGTTTGGTTCAATCTGAGCTGGTATGGCGGCTTTGCCCTTGATCAAATCCCTCACCTCCTGCCGGAGCTCATCCATGTCTCGTCGGTAGGATTCTCGATGTTCAGAGAGGAATCGGGCGAGATCATCTAAAGCTGGGTTCTCAAAAGCGGGGGCCTGAGAACCAGATGGGTTTCCCTGCTGGAAATGAGACTGTTGTTGTTGCTGATACTGGGGAGGATATGAATAAGACTGATGAGGCTGCTGACGCTGCCTCCACTGTTGGTTGTTGTAGGCGGGACAAGGACCATGCTGGTATTGCTGTTGGTGGGCATACTGGGGCTGGTGCTGTTGTGTGGCTGCTGGTTGTTCTGTTGTCCATGAGCTGGAGGCTGCTGCTGAGATGAGGATCCACCGTTGCTCCAACGGAATCCGGGGTGATCGCGACGAATCCCGGGCTGTGGGTACCGATCGTACCAAATCCCATTGACTTCCATCAATGGCTCCTGCTCGAAGGATGGTGGAGGTAGAACTGCCAGTGGCTGCTCCGGCTGATAGACCACCATCTGAGTGTCCTGAGATGGCGGTGGTAGTGATGGGTAATACTGTAGCAACGGAACCGGCTCTGCCTGGATGTGGTTGACCTGGCGGTACGAGACAGAGGGTTGGGATGAGCTGCTATTGCCGGCATCAGCTCGTGACCTGGAAGGCTGCTGGGAAGAAGTCTGTGCCTCCTAGATGCAAAGAATCTACGTCTTCAGATCACTCATCGTCTTGGCAATCTGGTCCATCTGGGCCATGCCTTGCATCTGCTTTTTCTCGAGGATCTCGAGACGGTCCAACTTCTCACTGATGATGCCCATGTCGGTTGCAGCTGATTCAGCTTGGGCTGCGGCTGCCAACGAGGTTTGCAGACCGGCATCGATGCGAGCGATCCTCTGGAATGATCCCGCTCCTTGCGGGGGCTTCTGTTGCGTGTAGACGCGGGCTTGGGCCATAACAGTTGAGTGTTTTGCCATCCCTTCATAAATGGCCCAAACATCGTCTTCACCCTTGGAAAAGTAGGACCCACCACAAGAGGCGTTTACAAGCCCCTGCAGCTCCGGTGTCAGCCCACAAAAGAAGCTCGGCACTAGATTGGGCTTGGATATATCGTGATGTGGACACCGGTCGATGAGCTCTCTGAATCGATCCCAAGCTTCATGAAACTGTTCATTAGGGATCATGACGAAATTGCTGATCATATCTCTAGCTGCGTTCGTTCGGCCGAGAGGGTAATACTTCTTCAAGTATGCGGTCTGGAGATCTGCCCAAGTGTCGATGAACCTCCCCAGATGTTTGAGCCAGTATGCGGCTCTGTCAACCAAAGAGAAGGGGAAGGCTATCATCTTAATAGTATCCTCGGTCATCAGCCTGTTATGAATGGTATTGCAGATTATTTCGAATTCTTGTAAGTCGAGGTGTGGCTCTTCGGTCGGCAGCCCATGAAATTTGGGAAAAAGCTGAATAGCGGGGGGCCGAAGCTCGAAATCTCCATGGATGGGAGGGAGTCGGATCCACCGATGAGTGAGGGATGTTGCTGGATTGTGTAATTCCCTCATGATTGTCTGTGGCGGCCTCTCTTGGTTGGGTTCTCCTCCCTCGTTCTGTACTACAGGAATATCACCTCCACCGCCACCGCCCCCAGGTCGGTTTTCTCGTATCTGTGCGATCTCTCTCATGAGGTCACCCATAAAGACTCTCTGGTCCCGAATCTGTCTTTGCATTGTCTCCAGGGATGCTAGCAATGAATTGTTGATGGCGGCTTGATCAAATAGGAATGGAGGGTGCTCGTGCTCATCTGGGTGCTCTCCTCTGTCAGCCATGTTAGGGTTCTCTGAAAAAGCAATAGAACTCATCTCAGGTGCCGTCAAATGCTCGGAGCTCTGTGATGCACTAAATTCTGAAATTCTTGGATTGATGGAAGGAGAAGGGTGGTCGAGGGGGAACATGGTGGATGTGAACTCAGGCTCGGAGAGTGGGTCTGGACTCTCCGAGGTTGTCCTAGATGAGTGGGGAGGAGTGCTGGATAGCGGTGCCGACAAAGTCGGCCTAAGAGACCTCTGTCCCATCATCTTGATTATCGATAAGAGCAAGGTCGAGAAATGAAGAAGAAAGAAGGGAGAAGCAAAATTGCGCACAATTGTGTTGTATTTTTGATCTTGACCTAAAATCAACTAGCAATCAAACACTATACAAGGAGATTCACCAACTCAACACATGAAGCCGTAAAGGTTCGGCTTTTATCTTTGTAATTTTTAGCTTGTTTTCAGGAAGTTATCTTGTAACGAGTCCTTAGAGCGCTACGCCTAAAGGAGCAAGAGTACTGCCGGAAAAGTATTCCCGTACTTGTCCTCCTCCTGTGTAACCTGTAGCTTGTGCTTTTTGAGGTCCTTGTAACCCTTCCTGGATCCCTACTCAGCCAAAGAAGAAGAGGGAGGAAGCCGATAGGCGAAACCGTTACTTCGGATCTTGCTCGCAACGGAATCACCCGTGAGCATGCAAGATCCTACTCGGACGCAGACGGTGAGACAGACACACCCGTGAAGGCGTGGCCTATGCTCGGTACTTCGGACAAGGTCGATGCTCACACAATAGTGAGTCACCAACGGTGACCAAGTCCTACTCGTCTACGTACGATAGTAGCGTCAATACTTCGGAAATCCAGGTGATACACAAGGCAGCCACAAGCTGGGTTTTTGGCTCTAATCCTTACGAAGCACTCAACTCACTTGGAAGGAGACCTTCCCATGCAACCTGATACAAATGATGGTGTGACTCTCCCCAATCAATGAGTCCAATTACCAATTTTATTTAGGTCAAAGTTTTCTTAGCAGCCCCTTTTTTATTTTTTTTGGTGTTATCGCTTCTTTTTAGTAGATTCAAACAAGCGCCTAACGATTTTGTATTTTCTTTGATTCCTACTTTGTCCAAAAACAGAGGGAGAAAAGAGTCGGAAAAGTCGTGCAAGTCGACACCAAGATGGAAATCTCATCTTTGTATCTAAATGATGAATGCAAAGATAGAATGACTTACAGCGCCTCCAGCTCTCTCCATGCGGGATGCAAAGCAGAAATTTATAAACCTAAGCTATATGCCGGTATGCAAGCGAAAATCGTCCTAAGCATGCAATTGCTACGTTAAGAACCACAAGTCAACCAACAATCTCCAATCCTAGAGTCCGGTCTAGGCTCACCCCCTCCTCCTCTCGACACATCGAGTTCAGGAGAAGCGCTTGGCGGGATGAGCTCGCGGCGCGGCGGATCAAAGACTAATGATTAACTGTTTAATTAGACTAAGTGCAAATACGATCTATAGGTACATGCAATGGTTATTAGGGTGTTTGGACCTAATCTAATTGATCAAGCAAAAGCCTAAAAATCTAAGGGCACAATCCACAAAAGAAATGACAAAGAAATCAAAACCGGAAAATGATAGTTGAGAAACGCGATAAAATCAGCGGTGAGCCCCTTGGTGAACAAACACATGGAAATTGGGCCCGAAGTGTCCTGAGTGTCCAAGTACCTGTATTATTACAAATTCAAATAGTCTCTCTCTCACCAAAGAAAATGCAAACTAGCTAACCCACTCTCTCTCTCACTCCTCCTACTCTCTCCTGTCGGCTAGGCTAAGAAAGCCGACTCCGCTTCCCAAGGTTGCACCGGATCCCCTAGGTGATCCGCCTCGCTTCACGGTCCCTCGCAAGAAGACAAGAAAAGAGATTAGAAAGCTCACAGATAAATATCAAAACTAGAGAGATAAAATGAAGCAAAAATGGAGACAAACAAACACAATCAATCAAAAATGTGATCTATTCGCTGTTGCTACCCGGCAACGACGCTATTTGATTTAGCTGAAATTCGGTGGTCTTAAGTTCCACACAAAGCGGGAACTCAGTCGAAGTGTCGACCACGCAAAAATCTCAACTAAAGTCAACAATCAACCCACAATATAAATATCAAGAACTGACAAACAAATGTGAAGTTAAAATTTATTTTTAACTCTACATAAAAGATGTATAGGTGCAAGTATGTAGAGAGTTCGAACACAAGGAGCAAGGCAGGATAGATCAACAAGTGTGTGTGTGTGTGAATGTGAAGTATTGTCTACACTATGTAAGGCAAATGTTTTTGTGGGTTTTAAATTTTTAATTAATTTTTAATTTTGTATTTTGATTTTTAATTTTCTGATTTTTTATTTTCTTTTTAGATTTTATATATTTTTTTTAATTTTCTTTTTTTTCCTTTTTAAAAATATTGGAAAATATAAACTATATAAGAAAAGAGGGGATAGAATATTAATAAAAATAAGGAAAAATAGTCAAAAATTAGAGAACAAAGTATTTTTGGTCTTTTTATGATTTACTGTTTTTTGATTTTTGGGTATTTTTCAGAATATTTTTTGTATTTTTAAAAGACACAATATAGGAAAACAATGAATTAATTACTGGCCGAAACTAAAATGGGAATAAAAAATATCAAATAATATCAACATTTTCCCAAGTTAGTTTTAAAATAAAGATAATAAAATAGGGAATCAAAAAAAACATGAGTTTGTATTTTTCTGATTTTTCTATGATTTTATAGATTTTTTGAAGTTTTAAGGTATTTTCTAATTTTTAAGGTTTTGGTTTTGAATTTTTTAGTGGTTTTTGACTGGCACTAGAATATGATAAAATACATAGTAGGTAAATTTTTTTGGAATTTTTCTAGGTGTTTTAATATTTTTTGGTATTTTCTAAGCTAGACAGTAGCTAAAATGCATATTTTTGATTTTTAATAAATATAAAAATGCAATAAAAGTCAAATGCAAAAATATGTTGTTAAGCTACCATGCAACAGGGACCTAAGTTGATTTTTGTAGAATTTTTGGGGTTTTAATGATGCAAGAAATAAATAAGATAATCAAGCAAAAATAATTAAGCCTAGTAGGGGTATTTATGCAAATATAAAGACATCCAGGGGCACGCATGCAAATTTTCCACAAAATATAACACGAATAAACAAAGTTTTTGGATCAATTACAAATTTCCAAACCCAGGAGGGTTCACCTGCAAATAACCCACCAGGGTGCATGACTAGCACGCGCTTGGGAGGGACCTGTTTGTAATATCAAAAACCACGGGGGCTAAGTTGCAATATTTCCAAAATTTTTACACTTAATTCAAAAGTTTGGGTACTGAAAAAGAAATATACCAATGGTCGAGGGCCTCGCTGCAAAAAGCCCCGCGCCTCACGTGAACAGGTCACGTGAGGTGACGTGGTCGAGGACCTACTTGCAAATACTAAAAGTTTCTGGGCCTACTTATAAATTTTACAAAATATTTTAAATGGCACATGAAAGTTTAAGTACTACAATTTGATTACAAAAATGCCTGGGGTAAGAGGTGCAAAATACCCATGCTAGCACGGAGGCGGACGACTCAGATGCATCCACTTAGACGCGTGTCATCTTCTCCTTGCGTGATGAAGCTTCGGCCTCCGACGGTTGAGATTAGACTTGATGATGACAATCGGACAACTGGGACATGATCGGATCGGACGGTGGCTGTGTCGTCAGGAAGTCCTTCAAGATCTGATGGCTACGAGGGCGCCTCGATGAACTGGGACGAACTCGCGGGGAGGCGAGTTTCCCGAGCGTCGATCGGCCTTCTCCGCCGCTCGATGAAGCTCCAAAATGCCTCCCGAGACTCCGGCGACGGTCTTTGATGTGTTGGTCGCTCCAGAAATCCTCGGCGGTGGCCGAGGGGCTCGCGAGAGGTCGTCGGAGCGGAAGGGCTCCAGGTACCTCCGCCTCCTCGAAGACGAGCTCCAGGCGCGAGTTGATGCTCAAGTCCCTGCAAAAATACGTGAGAGGGTCCAGGGGAAGTTGCTTGGACCCTGCGGGGTGGATGCGGTGGCGTAAAGCAATGGAGCGGAGCTCGGCCGAGGTGCGCTCCGGCGAGGTGAACAGATTAGGTGATTCGATCAATGGAAGGTGGAGATTAAGGCGAAATGATCCTAAGGCTAGAGCAAGTAAAATACGACTAAAATAAAAGGGGGAAGGTGGCTGCCTCAACGGTCAAAACCGGAGGGAGAGTACCTCGAAGGAAGGGCTGACCGAAGGTTGATGGAACGCCCAAATCTCGTCGCTCCGCCGCCTTGAAGACGCCAAGCTGGAGCTGTCACCTCCAGGGAGTCCAAGGCGGGATGAATTGGAGACGAGAGACCAAGGAATGGGGTTCAATTTTCAAACGAAAATCGGAGGAGGCTTATATGAGGTTTGACTCTACGATTGGAGCGCTCCAAAGGATGAGGCATTTCAACAGAATCTTTGATCCATGGCCCGAGGATGCACATGGGCGTGTATACTGGATGGTCAAGGAACGATGTTGCAGAAGGATGCAACACCAAAGAATGAAAGGTTTGGCCTCGATAAATCCACAAAAGCGGGTCAAAAACGAGGCTGGAAGAAGCTACAGGGGGCTAGGACACCTAGTTGACCAGGGTCAACTAGGGTTTGCACGTGGTTGGTCCACGTGGACCAAACAGGAAAAACCCTGGAAAATAGTTTTATTAATTCGATTAAAAATAGAAAATGGTCGAATTAAATTTTGGTTATTAAATAAAAAAATTTCTTATTTTATGTAGTATTTTATTCTGATTTTTAATAATTTTTATGATGTATATTTTTACAAGTTTACTTTTATGCCCTTTATAGGTATAATATCTATATATTTTATTCTTTTATTTTTATTTTGTGATTTTAATTTATTTATTTTTATTTAGTATTTTATAAAATTATAAAATACTTTTATACACATAAATATATTTTTGTTTTATTTTTCTGATGTGTTTTGTATATTAAATAAAATAAAAGTATTAAATATATAGGTATGTGTATAGTTCTTATACCTATGTATTGTATATATACAGGTATTTTATTTTGTATTTATTTTATGTTTTTATTCTGATTTTAATGCATAAATATATTATAAATAATATGTACATAATTATAAAAATAAAAAAATACAAAAATAATGAATAAATAATAAATTGAATATTTTAATCTGTACAAGTATACAATGTGGGTCCAAAACTCAACTTTCAAACCGTAGCTCCGCCAAATGCGAAACCACCACCATTAAATAACTTATTTATTCTATATACAACTAAAGGTGAGTTTGCTGCATTTGGAGTTTTTATCTGTGAGATACAGGTCTGGGAAGTTAGGATTCTGGATTTTTATTCAGACAATAACTTTTTATCTGTACATTATTTTTCAGTGAAATCAATTTTATATTTTTGTTTATTTAAATATCTACAACTTTCATGTATAAAGTTTCTTTATTTGAGGTATAAAAAGTGGAACCAAAAATAGGTCCCAAAATGAATAAAGAATGAATTGAAAAGTATAGGTATTTGACCCATATCTCCCCCTACTTTATTCCAGGTCGACCTATTCATAAAGATGCCTAGGTCTCGGGGTTTCGGGTCATAAAATATTTACAATATTTTATTCTTTTTCTTTTCTTGTATTTATTCTATAATTTTGGCTTTAATTACAGTATTTTATATACTATTTACATGCACATGCATGAATGCTAATATGCTCTAATTAAGGGTACTTACAGGCATTTACTAGGGTTTTTGAGGCCAAAATGATAGAATAAAGATGATGAAATGTGGATTCATCGGGAGCCAATATCTTCGGGTTGAACGATGGAAGATGTGGTTATATGATTAAATGTTAGCATGAGGTTTAAGCAACTGAGTCCTCAAGGACGGTGTGCTCCTTTGTTTGTCAGGCTGAGGGCTTGAGACCTGGATAATAAAAGAGAAGGAAATTGTCGGGGTAGTATTGGAGGATTGGTTGAGGCGACGTGCGACGGCATAAGCTTACCAGATCAATGCATTATCAAATCCCAAAGTGTCCACAGCTTTGGAGTTCATACAGTGGTGAGGTAATTCCCTGGACTAATCTATGACGTGGAATAGAAAGGAGTAGGATTTAAATTAATGAAAAGGGATGAAACTTTTTGTGATAACAAGTTTTTTAAAACTACACAATTGATTTGCTTTTCTCTTCTTCGTTACTTAGCATTCGCTAATTGTTATCCTATGATTTATGGAAAATCCAACAGGTGTCGGTGAGCCAGCACGCAGACATTAATAATCCAGCCAACTAACATAGTCATCCAGCCAGCCATAGTATCTTCATTCTGTAAGGTAGTTAGTAATCTTTTTGTGCATTTCCTTCCAGCTGATTGATTAACTGGGGAATATCGGGGTCTAAATGTGTCTCACACAAGGCGGAGACAAAGTCGCTATGTCGACCCTCAATAAACCCTGATTAAGTCAACAATTAACCCGCACTAACAATCAAACAATGAAAAGCACATGTGGAGTTAAAATTTATTATAACTCTATAATAAGTGTGTATAGTGCAAGTATGTGTAGAGTGTCGAACACAGGGAGCAAAAATAGTCAAAATTCAGGAAAATAAAATCTTTTTGTATTTTTTTATTTTTTTATGATGTTTTTGTAATTTTTCTAGATATTTCCTATTTTTTTGGTTTTTTTAAAGTAAAAAATTACTGAAAACAGTGAATAAAATAAAAGCCTGAAATTAAAATGAGGATGAAAAATAGTACATAGTGACAAAAATTCCTCAAATTAATTTTAATATAAAGATGATAAAATAAAGAAAATTCATAGACAAAATTATATTTTTAGGATTTTTCTGGAATTTTTAATATTTTTATGAGTTTTTTAAGAGTTTTGTTATTTTAAGGAGTTTTCTTTTATATTTTTTTAATGATTTTTGGTTTGAATATAAAATACACTAAAACACATAAAATGTAATTTTTTGGAATTTTTCGAAGAGATTTTATAATTTTTATGAATTTTCTAATGCAAACAGAGCTAAAAATGCACGTTTTTGAATTTTTATAAATAAGAAAATGCAACAAAATGCAAAATAAAAATATAATGTGATAGAGGAATACAACATGAGTGTATGGTAATTTTTGTGGATTTTTTAGGAATTTAGAGATGCATGAAATACTAGAAACATCAAGAAATTGCATACTAGTAGGGGTATTTTTTGGAGATAGGCAAAAGTCCAAGGAGTTGAAACCAATTTACCCAGAAAATTTATAACTAAATAAAAATGTTTACAGACTAAATATAAATAGATAGAACCCTGAGGGTGAAAGTGCAAAATTGCCAAGTCACGTGCGCCGAGCACGTGACCTAGCAAGGACTAAAACGTAATATTACAAAAACCTTGGGGGGCAAGTTCAAATTTTACAAAAGTTTTAAACCGCAGATGAAAGTTTTGGCTTTTAAATCTAAATACAAAAAGTAGGAGGGGTGGCTACGCAAAATACCCCTCCAATGCGCAGATCGGACGGCTGATATTCTTTGACTTGTCCACGTGTCGCGATTATACGCCACGATATCCCTTTGCATGCAACGACATAGATTAGATGAGGCTTCGATGATCCGACGGTGCGGGAGCTCTTGATCAGACGGCTGTTGGAGAATCTGGAGGTGAAGCTCGATCGGACGGCCGCGGACCTCCCTACGAGAACATGGAAGAACACGGCCCCAGATGAACTTCAATCGATGCTATGGTGTTGCTCCGGCCACCGTCTTGGCCGCAGAAGGCTTCCAAAACGCCTGCAAGTGTCCCAACCCTCCAACGGAGCCAAAATGGCTCAAAGAGCACCGATGCTCCGCGGCGGAGTCGAAGACGGAGATGGGGATCCAGGTACCACTTGCTTCACAAAATCGACCCCCAAGGGGATCTGATAGCTCCTGCAACCTGCAAAAATGTTAAGGGAGGCGAGGGCAAAGTGCCTCGCCCCACCTAGCAGCGGAAGAAGGCGGGGAGCGACAGGGGAGGAGCTCACCGGAGTTAGCTCCGGTGAGGTGATGACGAAGGTGAATGGATGGATTTCAGGCATTGTGGAAGATGGTGAATGATTCTTACGACCACTGGGAGTAAAAAAAAGCAAGAAAATGAATAAATATGCGATACCTCAAAGATTGAAAACCCAAGGTGGACCTCACAACCAAGATGGCCGGAGATGGGGTTGGAACACGCCTCCTGGCGTCGTCGTACCTCAACAGGGTGATGAGTGTGCTCCCCTGTCACTGGAGCTCATAAGCAAACAACCCGGATATCTAAGCTAGGCCAAGGAGCGGTTCAAAGGAGGAAGGAGGTGATGGGGGTATTTTGAACGAGATGGTGGACGAGGCTCGAAGAACGAGGCGAATCTTTGAGAATCGATGATGCTCGGCCCAAGAGAACTCAGGGCGTGTAAGTTGGTTCCACGAGGAACAAAAGTCATGAAGAGATTAACACGAGATAATGAACGAAATCGCCTCGAAAAAACCGCGAATATAGGTCAAAAACCATTCTGACACAGAGCAGGTGCTGGGTCAAAGAGTTGACCGCAGGTCAACTCTCCAGCCCTCATGGTTGGTCAACGTGGACCAACCAGGAAAAAGCCTGGAAAATAGTTATGTCAAATCAATTAAAATAGTTAGTAAATTTATTAATTTTTGATTATAAAATGAAAAATGTTTATTATTTTATAAAGTATTTTATTTCGATTTTTATTTTTTTTCGACATTAATAATTACAAGTTACCTTTTATGACCTATATAGGTATATTTATCTATATATTTTATTATTTTTTATTTTATGTATTTAATTTTATTATTTTTGTTTATATTTTATAAATTTATAAAATATTTTTTTATACACTTAAATATATTTTATTTATTTTTTCTGAAGTATTTTGTACAATTAAATAAATAGAAGTATTATTTATATAGGTATAGTTATAGGTACTATACTTGTATATTTTATACATGTATTTTATTTTGTGTTTTCTTTAAGTTTTATTCTGATTTTAATATATATATATATATATTATAAACAATATTTACAAAATTATAAAAATAGGAAATTATAAAAATAGTGAATAATAAATTAATTGAATATTTTAATCTGTACAAGTATACAATAGGGGTCCAAAACTCAACTTTCAAACCGTAGCTCCGCAAAATACAAAACCACCTTCATTAAATAGCTTATTAAAAATTATATACTATTAAAGGTGATTTTGATGCATTTCAAGTTTTTATTTGAGAGATACGAGTCTGGGAAGTTGGGATTCTGGAATCTATTCAGATCATAACTTTTTTATCTGCACATTATTTTTCTATGAAATAAATTTTATATTTTTTATTTAATTAGTTACAACTTTCATGTACAAAGTTTCTTGATTTGAAGTATAAAAAATGATCCAAAAATAGGTCCCAAAATGAAAGAATGAATTAAATCACAAAGAATCTTTATTGGTTTTTGGCCCTTATCTCCCCCTACGTTATTCATTGTCGGCCTATTCATCAAGATGCCTAGGTCTCGGGGTTTTGGGTCATAAAATATTTACAATATTTTACTATTTTTCTTTTCTTTTCTTTATTCTATAATTTTGGCTTTAAAAAACTGTGTTTTATACACTATTTATACACACATGCATGAATGCTAAAATGCATGAATTAAGGGTATTTGCAGCATTCACTAGGGTTTTTGAGGCCAAAATGATAGATAAAGATGATGAGTTGTGGATTCATCACTGATGTACATGTAAATGATTATAGTGGGATAATGTATCATGTGAATTTTATTTTGTGAATGAAAAAGTGCTGAAATACTTCCTTCTGAGTATTTTTAATTGCAGCCTTTTTCTGAATGTTAGTTGTGATTGCTGAATAAATTATTGCTGAGTAATTAGATCCGGATATGGGAGGATCCGACGATCCGGAATTTGGGGTCGCAACATGGCCTATTTGTTGCTGAGAAGTAGGTGGAGGTGCTTGCATGGGGGGCGCTCGCAGGGTGTTGACGATGGCGTGTTGGCATCCCAGAGGTGAAGTACGATGGCGATGACGACTGGTGTGTAGTGGGAGGTGCATCGGATGGTTGAAAGTATGAAGATGGAGTTTGTAGGAAGTTGAATCGTGGGGAAGGTATGATGGATAATCAAGTGAAGAAGCGAAATGAGGTGTATGCGATGAAACTTGGGATTTTGTCAAAAACAAAGGAAAAAAGGGATATGGGGATTGCCTGGGATAGGAGCAATGGAGGCTGGCTTCCAGGTTATCGCCTCCAGTCACATGGCGGATGCGACGAGGCTTGAAAATGATCGCGCTTGAGGCCTTCTCCGAAGAGAGGAGTCCCTGACACAGACTCCTCCTCCAACTCTCTCATTCCTCGATGATGGTGGATGCCTTGAATCATGGGTTGATGGCCCTTATATAGGGAGAGGAGGAGATAAGGGTAGTTTCGTGAGGAAGAGGGAGGTGGTTGTGGCCTTTACGATGATCGTTTGGAGGCGGCGGGATAAAAGGAGGAGGCACCCCCGGCCGTTGTGGGCGACAACGTTGACTGGGGATGAGAAAGAGAAGAGGTCCTCACGTGCATGGCATGTGAGGACAGAGATTATTTTTATTTTTAATCATTTTTTATTTTTTAATAAAAAATGGAATAGAAAGTGGTAAAAATGAGTGACACGTGGTGGCTCCAGAAGATGCCACATGTCAACTCCAGAAAATTTAAAAAGCAAAAATAAAAGAAAATTTTGAAAGAGATAGCAAATGGTTTTGGATTGAAAAATGCTCAACACGAAAATTATTCGTCTCGATGAGATCTACAATTTCAATGAAGAGACCAAGAGCAAAAGAGGTCATCTGTGCAAAACGATATTTTTGAGGTACTCTATGTACATAGAATACCTGGATTTTTGGATTTTATAATTTTTTGTGATTTTTAATGAAGAGAAAAATAAAGATAAAATCAAAGATATACACATTAGTCTATTTTTTTTGGATTTTTAAGAAATAAGAAAATAGGGAGATAAAATAAAGAAGAAAAAGTGAGAAATTTTTATAGGCTCGCAAAGGACACTCGGACTCGGTCAGTTTTTTTTATGACAGTCTTGATTTGAATTTGAATTTTTGTTTATTTTATTAAAACTATTATCAAAGAATATAAATGAAAAAGAAATAAGTGAAAAAGAGTTAATTATATACATAAAATATCAAGTCAAAATCAGGGAGAACTCAAAACATGCAAAAGAGGCCAAAACCCAACTTTCACATACGAGCTCTTTTTTTATGAAATTGGTCTTATTTTGAAGGTCTTTGAATATGTATTACTTTAAAAGTGAGTAGACCTAAATCAGACACTGTATGAGGAATATATGAGCGTTTTAGTCGGTCTGGTCTGAAATTGAAGTTTTGTCTCACGGGCCAATTATTTGAGTTAGTAAATTTTTTGTATTTTTCGTTTAATCTTGTTAGTAATATGTACACAACGGAAGTGGTTTTAGGTCAATTGGAGTTAGAATGAATTAGTTAAAAATGTATGAAATTGGATGCAAATGTGAAGATGATTGTGAATGCAATTATGAGCGCTAAAATGCAAATATTAATTTTAAATGCATGAATGATAAAAATGCAGAATAAATGATGGAATGCAACTAATTACTCAGGAACGAAGCTCTATTTTCATCTTAATTGTGGATTCATCACTCCTCATTGCACTCAGTGTGTTTCCTTCGATCATTCCACAACGATATGTTCAGCCCCTGTCAAGCCTGGCCTCAATGGGGTACCTGCCTCGTCTTATCCAATCATGGGTGGCGGAGCTCCTGCTATCCCCCTGCACCCTGTGGCAGTCACCCTGATGTTGATGCCCCTTGCAATGGGGACCCGGCCATGCATGGCCTGAATGAGGCATCTGCCCTGCTTTCTCCTTTTGGGGGTGATGGTGCTCTGGCTGTCCCCCTTGGTCCTTCCCCCCTTCCACCCTCAAGAACAGGGTCAGAACCCTTGCTGCCACCCCTTTCCCTATTTGCCCCTACTGAGGCACCTCCCTTCATTGTGGAGGCCATGCACATCATAGTTTCCCATCAAGCAGGTCCCCATTGCATTGTCCAGCAAGCGAGTCCACCCATGCATAGTGCCCCAAAGAGGTTGATTACTTAGGGTAAGCCCATTATGGCATTCCCTATCAGTCCAAGGGCCTTACTTCAAAGAAGGCTCACCTCTGCTAGGAAATCACCGCCTCATGCCGCTGTCGGGGGCTATAACCCTGGTTCAGATCTAAATAATCTGTCCTTCCGAGGTGGCTTGTTTCAGCAGGGAACCGCTAAAGGATGATGGTCTTGCCCTAGAGATCCTATCGGTGGCTAATCCATCATGGATTACCACCTCCCATAGGAAGAAGCAATTAAAGGCCCCTGCTAGGAACTCTGGGAAATTGCTGCCCTCCGCTCTCGTTGACTAATGTCGGTGGTCATTTGTAACACTTGGGGGCTCAATAAGCCTCATAAGCTGCGTATGCTCCTGAGGGACCTGTAAAAGAAAAATGCGGAAATAATTTGCCTAGTGGAAACCAAGATTAGGCTGATAACCGGAGTTTATTTAGGGAATTAATCCCCTGTCAGGTGGAAGTACACGCATAACAACACTCCGCAGGGTAGAATATACGTCCTATGGAAGTCGACTTACTGGAGATGCGCCCTCCTTGGGTCCTCCTCGCAATCTATCTCCAAGGTGTGTTCGAACATGGGTGATTCAACTTTAATTGGACGGTGGTCTATGGCGCAAATTGTCCGTTCTTAAGTCAGGAGCTATGGGATTCTCTCAATCAATGCGACAACTCTATCCATGGTCCTTGGCTTGTCATCATGGATTTTAATGTGTGATTAGGTTTGCTAGCGAGAAGCATGGTGGTCGGGCCCCTCATCGGGTACACCTGGATGACATCAATAACTACATCGATTGTTGTGGACTTAGTGACCTCGATTCGACTGGTAACACTTGGTCCTTGTCGAACTCCTCTGTTGGCCCCATGCAGGTCGCTGCGAGGCTGGATCGCATGCTTGTCAACCCCTCGTGCATAACCTACTTCCTGCTTGCAAAGCTCTCCTATTGTGTTGTTGATGATCGTCAAATTTGCCTCTTTAATAATGTGAAATTGTCGTAGTATAGGAGGCAAATTTGGTTCAGCAAAAACCACAATCCTTTGAATGTTGTGGAGTATTTATACTTGGCAAGTCTACCAAGGCCGAACGCAAGGACACAACTACTTAATTTATTTATCGAATTTCGATTCATGAAGCACAAGTGTGAAATATTTCTCGGTTTCAGGTCCACATGATGAACTATGCTATTTACAAAGCAATGCTATGATGTATGCATTTTTTAATTGATTTTTATGCAATTTAAAGTGATGAATGACTAATTATGCAAGGTTACACATATGCTAAACAAAAGAATACAAATATACCCTCAAAATATGAGCAACAAAATAGACATGGAAATAAGGGTCGTATTAATCACAATATGAAGAACAATCATCAAATCAAAGCAATAACAAGGAGAGCAGGGTCTCATTTATCACAAAAAATCACTTCATTTAAAATAGTGGTATATGAGAAAATTAAACATGCTATGATGTAGAGGACAAAACAAGGATCAAAACGACACTAAAATCATGCAATTTGGACATACGATGCTCAAGTTATGAAGAAAACAATGTAGGGGCATAATTGTAATAAAAATGCAAGAAAAAGAAATGATAAATATTACATTTAGTTCCCTGGAGGGACCTAAATGCAAATAAGGAAAACCGTCTGGGCCCCTGTGAAATTGTTCCATGCGTGGGGGTCTTTTTGCAATTTCCAAAACCTTGGAGGGCTTCCCTGTAAAATACCCAGACACGCACGTGAGGCACGTGCCTGGGGGCCATTCTGCAAATATCAAATGTACCATGGTATATCATGCAAATTTCCCCAGGACCTCACGTGCGGTGCACGTGAGGCTCCTAGGTTCGGGATAGCTCCTCAGGTTTGGGACACATGGCGCGAAGTCATGGCTCGGGTTGTGGCTCGGTGAACCCGAGGCTACTGGTTAGGAGTGAGGCTGGGGAGTCTACGTGGCATCATCCTGGTCGTCCGATCGAATAGATTAGACGGTGACTGTATCACCTGGCTCCTCCGCAGGTCACCGGAGAAGGTGGGGCTCCGGTGACCTGCCGTTTGCTCCGTCGTGCTCCGCAAGGTCATCTGAAGATCAGAGGAGCAAGCTGGGGACCTCGCAAAGAAGCTGGTGGCGAGGTGATCCTCCGACAGCGTCAAGATCGGCAGGTCGATGGCGTGCCACCGGTGGCAGAGCCGCCGATCAGAGCAGAAGCACAAGCTCCGGCCATTGACGAAATATGCACCTGCAAGTGTTAGTCCTAGATGAAGCACGACGTGCGTGAGTTATGAGGTGAGTGGAGGCCCTGGAGTGATGAGAGTGGAGGCCATTGCTCCTCCTCCGGCGAAGGGGAGGAGGAGATGTGTCGGAGCGAGGGGGGGTCTGGAGAAAGGAGAGGTGGTCGGCGAAGATGTGGGTGATCTTGCGGAGATGGTCGAGTGATCAGTGGAAGGTCGGAGTGACTGGAGGTGGCGCGATAATTAGGAGAAGAAGTAAATAAAATGTAAGGGAGATGACTTGGAGGTCGGAGCGGATCTAGGGGCGGAGGAGGTAGTCTAGGCTGAGCACCAGAGTTGCTCGGGTCTTCGCACGACGAGGGCAACTTGGCCTCGGTGCTCGGTAGCACTTAATGGCAACTGCAACGTGGCCGGAGGCCACGGATCACACCGGGGCGCTCACGGCCATGATCGCCTCGAAACCAGCCCTCTGCTGTCACCGGAGGGCGGCCGAAGCAAGGGAGGAGGCCCTCTAATGGTGGATGGGGTTGATCGGAGGCGGAGGCATCACTCAAAGTTCTAGTCCCAAAGACTCTCCTATAGACTTAATCCTCAATACCAGGGAATAAGTCTATTCTTGCTTCAACATTCGTCTCATTAGTTTGTCAGACTTTGAAAGTGTAGATGGACGGCCAGATGATAGAGGGCATAGGATTGTGTCTATTTTTCTCTTCCTCACATTGGAACAAGGGGCCTCTCGAGTGCCTTTTTACTCAACACATGTAAATTTTTATATTGTTGATCAATGTGTCCGTCAAGAGAGTTGGAGTCGTCTGCACTTGTTTTTTTCTGGGAATACACAGGGGTGTGTCTTTTCTGAGTATCTAAGATACCTTAGACACCCAAACTTGTATCGCTTACTATGCAGAGCCTTTTTGTGGTGTCAGCCCGATTCCTTGGTCCTAATTAGCGCTTGGTCCAAGTGGGCACTTTGAAAATGTTTGGGAGCGCTCGCCATTGGCGGAAGCTCATTTGTAATTTGACTTTGGTATTTAGAGCTTTTTTCTTTGACATTTCTTTTCTTTTGTTGGCTAGCTCCACTGCTTTTACAAAGTTGGCGCACACTGATCAACAATTTCCATTAAGTTTCATCACACCCTGGAACATAGATAAATATCAAAGAGATAGCATATGAATCTTGTTCACATACTGGGTAGGGTTTTTGCGACACTCAGGTCTTCTGAAGCCTTCATTAACTTTATCCCATCCTTGAATATCATTAGATCGGGTCTAAACTCAAATCTCTAGTCCTAGTTCCTCAAGTAAATAACTCAACTCATCTCATCAATCATGCAGTTGTGGAAGTGACTATGCTGATCATATTTTTCTTGAAGGTGGAGATGAAGAGTGCAATATAGCGCTCAAATCTTTCAAACTAGGGAAGTGTGGATAATTAAGCTTAAAGCCTTAATGACTAAGGCATGTTAACTCAGACTCTCAAGATCTCGGAAATCCAGTGTCCTCAAAATCCTCAAGCCTTGAGTGAGTGTGAATGTGTTAGGAATACACCAACTCCTTGGTTAGTGATTTTTTTGTGTGATTTTTGACTTTTGCATATTTTTACGGGTTTTAATTTCCATTTTTTTAATTATTCGGAGAGACAATGACTGGCCCAGGCTCAAATGAATAAAAGTATCCACTCTCAGCCAGTATGGGTGTAAGTACGGGCCGATAAACGGACCCGTGTTACTTGAGGACGGGCCCATATGCGGTGTCCCCTAAACCACCCACTCTGCTAAGGGAGACCTAGGTTCCCTCACTGAAAGTGTCTACTAAGCCTAGTAGTCGGAGTCTAATTCCAAGAAGGATTTTTTTAATTTTTGATTTTTGATTTTTTTTGAAAAGGAATATTAATAAAAATTAATCCCTCAATTTTAAGAAACTTTTTACAAGGTTTTTACAAAACTCAGTTCACTAGTTTACCAAAACCCAGCCCGAAAACAAAATTTTAAAAGTTTTAAAACACGAGCTAAGGCTAAAGTAAATATACAGTAATATAAGGTATACCCCCTATACTTAATTTTTGCTATGTCCTCATAGCACAAGGGCCATGAAGCCAAGGCTCGATCAAATATAGGGTGATATAGCGGAACCGAGGAGGAGAATCCCCCTATACTCAGGTCAAAATTGACCTAAGTACAAGAAGACAGTACGAGGGAGGGATGAACAGGCTGGTCCCCCCTATACTTAGGCTACAAATAGCCTAAGTAAGGTCTGAATTAGGGGGAGTGATGTACTATGATACAAGGGTGGGGGGGTCGTTCAATAAACAGAGAGAGAGAGAGTGAAAATTACATAGGGAAGGGAGATGGGGTGGGTGTGTGTATGTGCAAGTGTGTGTGTGTGGGGGGGGGGGGTAGATCATCAAGTGATCTACCTTTTTCTACAACATGCAATAATTGGAAATAAATATGCAAATGCAAGTTTTTTTTATAGTATGCAATGCAGGCTATCTGATTAAAATCCCAGAATTTCTTCACAGATTCTTCTGCGACCTCTTCAGCGGAAGCTCCCGACTTCACACCTCCATGAAGATCAAGCATCCTCGATGATCGTGGGCCCTGCCACAAAAGAGAAAAGTTAGAACACCCAGAGAAATTAAATCAGCAGATATGATGCAAAAAAATGATGCATGAAATGAGGACCTAAAAAATTTGAAATTATTCAACAAATAAAATCAAATTCAATAATTAAGTCGTGTCCCCGACAACGGCGCCATTTGATGATTGTCAAATTTGCCTCTTTAATAATGTGAAATTGTCGTAGTATAGGAGGCAATTCGGTTCAGCAAAAACCACAGTTCTTTGAATGTTGTGGAGTATTTATACTTGGCAAGTCTACCAAGGCCGAACGCAAGGACACAACTACTTAATTTATTTATCAAATTTCGATTCATGAAGCACAAGTGTGAAATATTTCTCGGTTTCAGGTCCACATGATGAACTAGGCTATTTACAAAGCAATGCAATGATGTATGCATTTTTTAATTGATTTTTATGCAATTTAAAGTGATGAATGACTAATTATGCAAGGTTACACGTATGCTAAACAAAAGAATACAAATATACCCTCAAAATATGAGCAACAAAATATACATGGAAATCAGGATCATATTAATCACAATATGAAGAACAGTCATCAAATCAAAGCAATAACAAGGAGAGCAGGGTCTCATTTATCACAAAAAATCACTTCATTTAAAGCAATGGCATATGAGAAAATAAAAAATGCTATGATGTAGAGGGCAAAACAAGGATCAAAACGACACTAAAATCATGCAATTTGGACCTACGATGCTCAAGTTATGAAGAAAACAATGCAAGGGCATAATTGTAATAAAAATGCAAGAAAAATAAATGATAAATATTATATTTAGGTCCCTGGAGGAACCTAAATGCAAATAAGGAAAACCACATTGGTCCTGTGAATTTGTTCCATGCGCGGGGGTCTTTTTTGCAATTTCCAAAACCGTAGATGGCTTCCCTGTAAAATACCCAAGCACGCACGTGAGGCACGTGCATGGGGACCATTCTACAAATATCAAAAGTACCAGGGTCTATCATGCAAATTTCCCAGGACCTCACGTGCGGTGCACGTGAGGCTCCTACGTTCGGGACGGCTCCTCAGGTTTGGGACACGTGGCGCGAAGTCGTGGCTCGGTGAACCCGAGGCTACTGGTTAGGAGTGAGGCTGGGGCGTCCACGTGGCATCATCTTGGTCGTCCAATCGAATCGATCGGACGGTAACCATATCATCTGGCTCCTCCACAGGTCACCGGAGAAGGCGGGGCTCCGGCGACCTGCCATTTGCTCCGTCGTGCTATGCGAGGTCATCTGAAGATCAGAGGAGCAAGCTGGGGACCTCGCGAAGAAGCTAGTGGCGAGGCGATCCTCCGGCAGCGTCAAGATGGACATGTCGATGACGTGCCACCGGTGGCGGAGTCGCCAATCGGAGTAGAAGCGCAAGCTCCGGCCATTGACGAAATATGCACCTGCAAGTGTTAGTCCTAGCCGAAGCATGACGTGCGTGAGTTATGAGGTGAGTGGAGGCCCTGGAGTGATGAGAGTGGAGGCCACTGCTCCTCCTCCAGCGAAGGGGAGGTGGAGATGGGTCGGGAGCGAGGGGGGTCTGGAGAAAGGAGAGGTGGTCGGCGAAGATGTGGATGATCTTGCGGAGATGGTCGAGTGATCAGTGGAGGGTCGGGAGTGACTGGATGTGGCGCGGTAATTAGGAGAAGAAAGTAAATAAAATGTAAGGGAGATGACCTGGATGTCGGAGCGGATCTAGGGGCGGAGGAGGTAGTCTAGGGTGAGCACTGGAGGTGCTCGGGTCTTCGCACGACGATGGCGACTTGGCCTCGGTGCTCGGCGGCACTTGATGGCAACCGCAACGTGGCCGGAGGCCACGGATCACACCAGGGCGCTCACGGCCATGATCGCCTCGAAACCAGTTGGATTTCAAATTCGGTTCTCATTAAGGTTCCGCCCGTACTAAAATTCCAAAGGACCGACTTAAGCTCCATACTCTGATTTTGTGAAGACAAGTTTGATAAATAATTCAATCTATCTTTCTTCTTTTTCTTTTCTTTGTTTTTCTTTTCTACACTTATTGCATAAGTGTTTGATAGGGACTAGTAAAGGTAAAGTATAGGGGGATGATGAATCCACATTTCATCATCTTTATTCTATCATTTTGGCCTCAAAAACCCTGGCAAATGCATGTAAATACCCTTAATTCATACATTTTAGCATCCATGCATGCGTGTATAAATAGTATATAAAATATAGTTTTTAAAGCCAAAATTATAGAATAAAGAAAAGAAAAGAAAAAGAATAAAATATTGTAAATATTTTATGACCTGAAACCCCGAGACCTAGGCATCTCGATGAATAGGTCGACAAGGAATAAAGTAGGGAGAGATAAGACCCAAAATACAATACAAATACCTTTTATTTTATTCATTCTTTATTCATTTTGGGACCTATTTTTGGTTCTACTTTTTATACCTCAAATAAAGAAATCTTGTACATGAAATTTGTGGATAATTAAATATAGAAAATTACAAAATTGATTTCATGCAAAAATATTGTACAGATAAAAAGATATGACCTGAATAAAAATCCAAAATACCAACTTCCCAGACCTGTATCTCTCAAATAAAAACTCGAAACACACCAAAATCACTTTAATTGTATATAATTTTAAATAAGCTATTTAATGAAGGTGGTTTCGCATTTGGAGGAGCTACGGTTTGAAAGTTGAGTTTTGAACCCCTATTGTATACTTGTACAGATTAAAATATTCATTTTATTATTTATTCACTATTTTTATATTTTTACATTTTTATAATTTTGTAAGTATTATTTATAATATATATGTACATTAAAATCAAAATAAAAACCTAAAGAAAATTTAAAAATAAAATACATGAAAATAATACATGTGTACAATACCAATACATATACCTATAGAATTACTACTTATATTTTATTAAGTGTACAAAATACATCAGAAAAATCAAATAAAAATATATTTAAGTGTATAACAATATTTTATAAATTTATAAAATAATAAACAAAATAAATAAAATTAAATATATTAAATAAAAATACAATATTAAAATATATAGAAGAGTATACCTATATAGGACACAAAAGGTAACTTGTAATTCTATACCCCATAAAAATAAATAAAAATCATTTACTATTTTATTTTGAATCTACTAATAATTTTCACTTGAAATTTCTCGGTTGGTCCACATGGACCAACCAGGCGCGGTCATTTGTTGACCTCGGTCAACTCCTTGACCGAGGCCTGCCAAGTTCTGACACCCAATTGTTTGCCCAACTTCGCGGATTTTTGGAGCTCGATCCCTTCTCCCTCGAACCTCGCTTCCTTCTTGGAACTCCTTCCTTGATCATCATTGATCCACGTCGAGCGATCAACTCTCACCATATCTCCATCATTCAGGCGTGGACCTCGCTTGAAGGAGAAGCAATCACCAGGTATATATCAGACCCGCCACCTTCGAGCTCAAGTTTGAACCCTCTTGGACCGATTTCAGCCCCTCCTTTTGTGTGCTTGAGCGAGAGAGTGTGACAGGCTTCCTCCCAGCACCGTCGGCGAGCCACGACGTGGACCAGAGCTGTCTCCACCATCTCTGCCGACCACCAGCGTCGAGGTCCCCTTCCTCTGGTTCCGACCATCGAGGTACCCATTTTCTCTTGTTTTCCTCTGCTTTTTTTAACCCCTTTAGTCATAGGATTAGTTTAGACCCCTTAGTTCCCCTCGCCGGTCGCTATTTCGCCCTCCACGATCGCCTCGCCGGAGCGCACCTCCGGCCGAGTTTCCCTTTTGCCATACCACCGTCCATCGAGCCTTTTCGCACTTCCGCGGGATCCAGGCATTTTGCCTTGGTCCCCTTCACCCTTTTTGCAGGTCAAAGCGCATTGAATATAGCCTGGAGCTCATTTTGGAGCGTCGTCGGAGACACCTGTACCCAGCTTCCTCCGTCGCCTTCTTGGCGGCGCTTCGATGCCTCTCCGACAACGCTGGGCCCTCCAGCACATAGCCAGACCTCCGAGGAGCACGCCCGACCCATTCTGAAGCTTCCAGAGTCCCGGAGGAGGAAGATCGTGGTCGGAGAAGTTCGCCTCGCCGGCGATTCTTCCCCATTCTTCCAGACCCCTTCTCCGCCGTCCGATCAGGGTCCCGCTCCAGATTGCACTTCGGTCGTCAGATCTTGGCCAGCCTCAGTCGTCGATCGTCTTCGCCAGATCGGATCTCAGTCGCTCATCTTCGAACTGGTATCGTGCGTCCCTGAGCTGCCACGTGGATAAGTGACGACGCCAGCACTGTTCGATCTCGTAGCCGCAGGTATTTTGCACTCTACACCCCCGCCATTTTGTGTTTTATTTTTAGTCCTAAAACTTTCAGGGGTAGTTTAAATAATTTGTAATATTTGCATTTAGACCCCTAGACTCTTGATATTTGCATTTAGGTCCAATCCACGTCACCTCACGTGACTCATGCACGTAGGGTGGTGGGTATTTTGCATCGGGACCCTTGCACTTTCTCATATTTTGTTGTAGTCCAGAAACTTTTTATTTAAGTTGTAATGTTTTGGTAAAATTGCATGTTAGCCCCTGGAGCTTTGTGATATTGCAGAAATACCCCTGCCAGGTCACGTGCCTAGTGCGCGTGAGTTTGGCAATTTTGCAGAGAACCCCCTCCGGATTTGGGTATTTGTATTTGGTCCTGAAACTTTGTTTATTAGTTAAATATTTTGTGGAAAATTGCACTTTGGCCCCTATGTTTCTTGATATTTACATTTCTACCCCCTGCTAGTAATGTATTTTCTTTATGTTTCCATTATTTATTTCGTGCATCAAAAAATCCCAAAAATCACCAAAAAATTATTATAAGTTCCTGTTGCACTGTAGTTTCACGTCATATTTTTAGTTTGCATTTTCAGTGCATTTTCATATTTATAAAAATTCAAAAATATGCATTTTTGAACTATTTGCATTAGAAAATACATAAAAATTATAAAAGCTTCTTGAAAAATTCCCAAAAAAATATTTTTTGTGTACTTTAGTGTGTTTTAACTTCTTTCCAAAAATCATTAAAAATTTCAAAAGAAAACCATAAAAATTATAAAACCATAAAAATCTTTATAAAAATATTAAAAATTCCAGAAAAATCCTAAAAATATAATTTTTATCTCAAAATTTTCCTTATTTTATTATCTTTTATTTAAAATTAATTTAGAGTATTGTTGTTACAATTTGATATTTTATTTCTCCATTTTAGTTTCAACTTTTTATCTTATTCCCTGTTTAAGTATTTTTGTCTTTAAAAATACCAAAAAATTAGGAAAAATATAGAAAATCATAAAAACATTAGAAAATTATAGAAAGACCAAAAATGTTTTATTTCCTGAATTTTCCATATTTTTACCTACTTTTATAAATACTTTATCCCTCTCTTTTCTTACTTTGTATATCTTCTATTTTATAAATGAAAAGAAAAAAATATAAAAAATATAAAATATGAAAAGAAAACAGAAAATTAGAAAATTAAAAATCAAAATACAAAAATTAAAAAGAAAATAAAAGAAAAAAATATAAAATTAAAAACCCACCAAAAATAACACTTGTAGGCATTTGATCACTTTCACGTTCTTGAGCACTATTGCCTTGTTCTATCCTGCTTGCTCCCTGAGTTCGACACTCTACACTACACCTATACACACTTGTTGTAGAGTTATAATAAATTTTAACTCCACTTATTGTTTTTCATTGTTTGATCTTTGTTGTGGGTTAATTGTTGATTGGATTAGGATTTACCGAGGGTCGTCACAACGACTTTGTCTCCGCCTTGTGTGAGACATTTAGACCCTTGTACTTCCCGCTACATCTGTTAACAGACAGTTGATATATATTATAACAATTATAATGAGTATCTGATAGAGAAATCAGTCGACTTCTATAATAACATTACATTACAATATGTATCAGCTTTTTACTTTATATATATCCATATTTTATATTATCCTATTATAGGTTATTGAACTTGACATTTATAACCGATATATTATAATAATATGTTATATTTTAATATATAACTCTGTATTTTACATTATCTACCCAATGAATACAATACTCGAATAGTTAAACTTATACACAATATATTACAATACTCTTCTGTATTTTAATTTATAACTAATAATTTTACTTTATCATACTATGTAATAAAATATTCAACTGTGCGTTTAAGATTACATTTAATTGACTCTCTTGTATTAACATTATTCAATGATCAATATATATTACATGCAATTCATCATAATCTCTGATGTAACGATGGAAATACTCAATACGAGTCTAATGTCGAAGGAGATTTATTTGAGAGCAGTTAATATAATCATGATCAACTATGATCTTCATACATACTATTTAATTTATGTCGGTATTTTTTCTTGATTGATGTTGTGTCATTTGACGATCGACAAACACTATAGATGTTTCTCGTCTTACACTTTTTTTTGTTTCATTACAGCTATTAACTCCATCACACAAATACACAAACTTCGCTTTGACGATGAAAAATAAGTTGTCAGATTAGAGTAAGCATTCATACACAATATGAGACATACATTTTTTGACTATTACATTCATCGATATTAGATTCAAATGTATACACACATAATGAAAACACGATAACAAGAAACAAATAATGAATATTTATCGTTTGAGTAACATCAGACCATACAATTGATATAAATTGATTCAATACCCTGTTTTTACAATAAATAAAACTAAAAATTGAGTTAAAATATCAGTCTATATTTATGAATGGCTGCAACTATGTAGTCTTCCATCTTGAACAATGAAATCCTGTAAAAAAAGATAATACATAACTATATTTGAATAAATAAAATTATTTGAATGTAAACATCATTCTGATGTATAACATACCAGACTGATTTTATAATGAATTGGGCATGTTCGATCTGAAACATAGTTTCCTAAATCAACACTGTATTAAAAATTGAGAGAGTTATATAAAATAAAAAATAAAACGAAAAAAATGATAAAAATTCAATATCAGCCTCATGTTGAAGGAATTTGTATGATCATTCTGATTCTGACTGTCCTGAATCATTACTGAAGTAAAAATTGACAGTGTTATAATAACAATAAAACACATTAAAACGAGATATAGTGTTTAAAACTCCATACCGGTCTATAGTTGTTTGAATTTTGTTCAAAGGGCAGTTCCTAGAATCATGACCAACATTGTACTTCATACAAGCTTTGCATTGTCTACCTCTATTTCTTTTTAATTCTTGTTGAGATATTTGACGACTGCCAGACCCTTTAGGTCTTCCTCCCCTTCCACTACCTTTTGTTTTAGCAGTAAGCGGAACAAGTACATGATTATTTTTATCACGAGGTTCCAAATGAGATTGATCTTGCAATACATTTGATAATCGTTTTTTTGCATTTAAACTTTGAACTTCTTCTAGCAATTTCACAAGCTTTGCTTTGACAAGAAAAAAAAATGTCGTCATATTCTAAGCTGCTTTCAGCCACAATCTGAGAGCATATATTATTTAACTGTCCAGACCTTTCATGTTGGGGATTTTGGTTGTATATTGGATAATTACCAGACCTCTTTATGTTCCTGGTCCATTGAGGAAGAATGAAAGAGCTTGGAAGAAATTCATCGCCTCTAAACTTGATAACAGCAAGTATGTGCCTGCATGGGATTCCTTGAAATTTCATTTTTTTGCATTCACAAAATAGATAGTCAGACTCTTGTCTTTCAGTAACCAATCTATCTCTTACAGTCTTATCAATGGAAGAAACCTTGTAACATGACAACCCGTCTTTAATTTCAGAAACATGAACATTCAACATCATTAACTCCTTCAACTCTTTCTGAAACTTGTAGAAAATCCTTTTCGAATAAACATCAATCATTTGTTCTTCCAAAGTCCATTTGGTTTTTAACATAGGCCTTCTAGTCTTTGAATCATGATCCATATCATTCTCACGTTCTCTTAATCATTGGATGGCTGTCTGAAATTTGGAAACAAACTCTAAAAGAGTGTTTTGTTTTGTAATAGAATTTTGTAAAAATGAGTTCATACTTTCACTCATTTGAGTGCTACGCATCCCAACAAAGAATGTATCATTCGTATATACATCTATCCATTTATGTCTTATCTCATACTTCTCTGCCAACCATTTATTCTCGAGCAATCCAAACTCAGAAATGGATGTTGACCAACCAACTTCAAAATGATCAATAGAGTCGCTCTGCCAAATGATTTTGCTGAATGTTTTAAGAACCTTGAAAATTTCCTTCATTCTGCCCAATTTAAGTTTCAACTTTGTCATAATGTGCCAAGTACAAAACTTGTGCACAATGTTATGAAATGAAATTTAGATTGCAGCACATATAGCTGGATCTTCATCCGTAATTATAGAAATTGGGTGTTTTCCAACAGTTTCAAGAAATTGCTCGAATAACCAAGTGAAACTTTCTGTTATTTCTCGGTTGATAAATGCATTACCAAAAAAATCGTGCAACCATGGTGGTTAACTCCACAGAAAGAACCAAAAACTTATTTGTATTCATTGGTTCTACATGTCGTATCAAAAGAAATTGTATCCCCAAAAACCTTGTAATCTTCTATGGATACACTATCAGCCAGAATAAATGAGTGAGCCTATTATCCTCATCAGTTCGATAAGAGTAAAAAAATTCAGGTGTCATCCTTTTGCAATTATCAAAAAGATCTAACACAAGTTTTGCATCCAAACCATCACGACGTCTTCTCTCATCCCTGTTAAGGTTGTATATATCACACATTATGCCACCAACTTTGTTGTTTGTAATGAACCCATTATCTAAGAATGTAGATTGTTTTGAGGCAGGAATATTTACATCAATCATGAACTTGATAAGCATTTTAGCAGCTTTAGAAAACCTTCTATTGGGACGAAGATATAATCGTTTGCTGGGGGATGCAAGGTTATGATTGTGCTCCTCATTAAAAGAAAACACGATCCAATCATGCTCATCAAAATCTATATTTTACTGACATCATGGCCTTACAGCCAGTTCGAACAACACCAACAGCTCTCTCTGATATTTCAAACATAATTTCGTCACTGCAATCACTGTCAACTGAGTAAACATCTCTTGATGAAGAAGAAGTTCTTGATTTTCCTTCTTTCCAACATACAAAACTCTTAAACACAAGGGTCTTGTTCTTAGTTAATCTATCAACTCTATGTCTCGTACTGCTTTTGCGTATATTAAAGCCCACTTTGGTAGCATAAGCTTCATAAAAATTATATGTGTGTTCAACAAAACCAAAAATCATACCAACAATGGGTATATGCTATTGATTATGAGTATTTGCGGTAAGGGATCTTGGTTCAACTGCATAAATATAAATATAATAGAATAACAAATTAAAAAGATAAAAAGTTTTTTTCAAATATATCGAACGATTTTCATAAATATGAGTAGTAATAATATAGAATGTAAAACATGTATATTAAAGTTTAACTAGATAAGTGATGTTAATGTGAAGGAATTTTGAAAAGGATGCATCCGTTTGTACGCACTCCGAAGATATATTGTTTATACTAGAATCCTAATATAAAAATTACAGATACATGATTATGTGAAGAAATATTTAATAATAAAACAATATATGATATCTCATTACCTCAAATTTTCGATAAATATCTTCTGAGATATCTTTGGAATAACGTGCTTTAGAATAAAAATATAGATTAGATCACAAAATAATGTAAATATAATTTTCATAATTACATCTAATAAAAACATGTGATTCTAAATATTGTATTTCTTATCATGTTAATGTACAATATATTTATATAAATTCAACTCTATAATAATATTGTAATATAATGATTATAAAGAATATGAAAATGATTATTATTCCATCGAAGTAAAATGTAAAATGCAGGGATATAAGTTAATACAAATAATATTATTGTAATATATTTTTAATATAATAGTCATCCTGTGAACTGTCAAACATAACATAATAATGTATAATATGGATGTATAAATTAAAGTCTGAAAATTTATTCTAATATATTGTTAATATACTCGTTATTGTAAAACACAGATTGATGATGTAAAATAACGTATAATATAGTAAATTCGAAATCGGTATTGTAATATAATGTTAGTTTAGTAATCAAATTAAGAATTGCATTATAGAGCATTATAATTTAAAATATGTAGTTATAATTTACAATAGATAATAAAAGTAAATACTTTATAACAAATCACGTTAGTGTAAAATATGAAGATATGTTTCAAAATATAGAAAACTATTGTATTGTAAATAATTATATACTAGCCAAACTGATTTTTTTGAAACATGATTATGTACAATATGGGTATATAAATTAAATTAAAAGATAAAATTGTAAAAAATGAAAACATAAATTTCATAGAGACATACAATTCAGATTAATTATATGAAAAATGAAATTTTTTTAGCATAAGCAAATCACCTGTGTAGTGAGAACTGATATCCAAATTATCAGGGCATGTATCAGTGTATCTTTGTTGTGACTATCCTGTTTCAAAATGTAATATATACATAACCTTGATATGTAAACAACGAAACAGAAAAAATAAAGTAGATAACCTGGAAGACTTCTTCTAAATAATTTGATATAAACTCGGATGCAGAATCATTGTCTCCTCAACTTGACGGATCATCCATAATTTAAAACGAATGATAATGCGAAAAAAATAGAACGTGAAAAAAAGGAACGAATATAGAATGACAAAAACACTTACCGTAATAATCGGGACATTTACCTAAATTAAATCTCAGGAGCACAAATTCTAAATATAGAACGTATATTAATTATCGACAATGATGTCGATTTATATTAATTGATTGTACGCTAAATAGTTCAAACTACTATAAATAAAAAATCGGGAATGGTATATGGAGTGGTTTTGCGTGTTGGATAATAAACTTATCATAGCCGTAGATGTAGATCAAACAATCATGCATCGTGGCTTTCCTTAGTGCTAGGAAAGGTGCACCTCATTTGAAATATTTCCTATATATATATATATATAGGGAAAAAGGAAGATGCACCCGGTGGTGCAGCCAACTAGGTGCACCCGGGCATTTTTCTCCTTGGTTTTTTATTTTTTTTTGAAGGAAACTTATGGGGGATTTACTTAGTTTAATGTGTGGAATATGTGTTTCAAATTTCATGCAAAACAAACACTCCTATCATGCCCATCTAGATATGGTCATTTTCAATAATTCTGAAACCGTTAAAATGTCATAGCCTTGATGGAGATGATAGAAATGTCGAATTTAGTTGAAATTGGCATGATATCATGGTGATATATAGTGATTTAAATCCCCCTAGGTTTCATTTCAAAAACATCAAACATAAATGAAAAAATGCCTGGGTGCAGCTAAGTTAGGTGCACCCCTGGGTGCAGCTTCCTCAATCCCATATATATATATATATATATATATATATATATATATATATATATATATATGGAGCTGGGAGCCTACACTCGGTGGTTAGGTAATTCACATATACACCCGACCTTTTTTCTCATTATTTTTGGATTTTTTTGAGAGAAATCTCAGGGGAGATTTTCTTTATATATTGAGGGGAATACGTGGTTCAAGTTTCACGCAAAACAAACATTCATAACAAGTTCATGTAGAATCGGTCAATTTCAACAATTTTGAGACCGTTAAAATTAGGTAGTCTTGATGGAGATGATAGAAGTCTTGAATTAAGTTGAATTTGAAATGACACCATGGTGATATATAGTGATCTAATTCCCCAAAAGCTTCAATTCAAAAAAGTCAAAAAAATATTGAAAAAATAGCCAAGTGTAGGTAATAATTACCTACATCCCCGAGTGTAGGATCCCTTTACTCATATATATACATACATACATACATACATACATACATACATATATATATAGACCTTTCAAATGAGGTGGAGGTTTTTTTGAAATTGTAAAGACCACTGTGAATTTAGTAAAAACTCTGTAACAGTTTTGTAAAAGTATAATCTGCGTATTGTAAAAAAATGAATTTTGTAAAATATAGCATCTAAATTTAAATTAACATTTCCATCCAATATAATAATATTTTCATAATTTATTTCACTATACATGTTGTGTTAATATTTATTGTTATATGTATGAAACAAGAAATTGTAAAATATATTGGAAAGATGCCTAAATTGAGGGTGGCTCACCATATATATGGTGAGACGCCGCCTCATTTGAAGTTTCTCCTACACACACACATATAAGGAAAGGGGTCCTACTCCATAGAGTAGGTAACCTACTCCATTTTCATTAATTTCAACATTTTTTATTTTTTGAAAAATGCTTTCATGGATTTTCATAACTATATCTCTCTAATACGTCATTCAAATTTTGTCAGAAACATAGACTCCAATGCCCTCCATCCAGAACAGGTAAATGGCACAGGACTCTCTGTTATTAACGAAATTTGAATGACATATTATACAGATATAGTTACGAAAATCCATGGAAGCATTTTTCAAAAAATATAAAAAGTGGAAAAAAAAAGAAAATAGAGTAAGTAAGTTACCTACTCCATGGAGTAGGATCCCTTTCCTCTCTCTCTCTACATATATATATATATATATATATATGAGGGGAGATCCTATGAGATGAGATTTGGTGAGATGGTGAGATGGGAGATTCTGGACCACTAATTACAACCTTCTCTCTCATGATTTCTCTCTCCTGGCTGAAACTAGTGGTCCAGAATCTCCCATCTCACCATCTCACCAAAATCACATCTCATAGGATCACCCCTCATATATATATATATATATATATATATATATATATATATATATATATATATATATATATATATATATATATATCAAATGCATGCTTTCAAAAGGATGGCCAAAATGAGATTGATAATCCATGATGTGTCATCTCTTTGTCTCCATCTCTGAGGTAGCTCTTTATACGAATCATTTAATAAGTTAAATAATGTCGATATCATGCTAGTAATGAAATTATTGTGTCCAAGGTATAGATTAGTTTAATTTTAAACAACTTACGAGCATTTTAGTCACTTCTGAAGTGGTCCACATCTTCCTATAGTCCTTCCTACTTATGCAGGTCAAATACTAGTACTCCATCACAACCGAGTCCTTATTCAGAGTGGTGGCTTACATCAATAGAAAAGATAGAATTATAGTTGTGCATTCACCTTCCTCAGGGAGAAGCGGATGCAGTGCACAAATAAGTTTCAACATACTATAAATTATTTATAATTTATATATATTTTAATTTGAAAATTTTACCATAATTGACTATATGTGGAATATCATCTAAAATGATCAATCAGTATTGGGAAGATGTCCTATAATTTACTTTATTTATTATAATGCGTCTTGAGTATGTTGATGATATTGGAAGTCATTTAATGCTTCTTAAGAAAATTAGAAATATGAAATATATTTTACATCATCAAGTGTATTTCGTAAAATTATAAAATTGTTAAAAAAATAAATAATCCCTTTTTGTATACTAGTAAAAGTTATCAACTAACTAAAGAGCGTCAAAATAGCCATTCGTCGCTTAAGCTCATCCATGAAGATTCAAATATAACTATAAAATAATATTTGTTGCATTTGAACACGCATTTGAATAGAATTTAGCAGTACCATCATGTATCCCTTCAATATACCAGATAAATCAAGCTTAATCATGTTCTTCTTGTAACATCATGGATTTAGGTCCACTGACTGTTATCAAGAAATTTGACTTGGACATTTTACTTGGTTCAGGCCTGATTGGAACCACAGACAACCACTCAAAGTGCTTAAGCTCAAGTTCTCAAGTAAAAAACTTCCACCCTTATAACCCACTCTGACACATTGTAAGTTTCCAATGTGAGACTATGTCTGGGGTGTTACAACCTTCCCACTTTTATTCGCAACATCCTCATTACGACATGACCCCATCACTTATTTCTAGTGATAATGGTTACTGAATGTTCCAACATCCATTTCCTCCGAATTCTTTGTAGGATGGCTTCATCTCTGGAGTAGACATTTCCATTATCAGAGGGTTCCCTTCTAATACCGTGCTTAGCTCCTCGGATCATTATCGAGGAAAACTGATCCTGATAACTTGTTGGGTTAGGTCTCAAACATACCGGTTGGTAACATCCTTGTTGTTTGGGGTGTTACAACCTCTTCCACTTATATTTGTAACATCCTTGTTGTGACCTAATCCACCACTTGTTCCCTATTAATAGCAGTAGTGCATGTTCCAGGTAGCATTTTCTTCCTATATCTTTGTAAGAGGGATTCTATCTCTCGGGTAGCCCTTTTCATCATTAGAGGGAACTCACTTTGATACTATTTGTAACGTCCTGAACTTATAAACAATTATTGAGGAAAAGTGACCCTAACAACTTATTGGGATTGAACTCGATTGGACTCATTGACAATCGCCCGAAATGCTAAGTCTAAGTTGTTAAGTAATAATCATCCATTCTTATAACCCACTCTTAGATGTCGCGGGTTTCCGATGTGATACTATATTTGAGGTGTTACGCTAATCATCTCGAAAAAGTGATATCATTAGAATCGAATCTAATTAAGATTAATTCAATATATTGACGAGGATAAGGGAAATGCCTCCTAAAGTACCCAAATATAAGCTTACATGTATAAAATGCCATCTTATAGTTATGTTCAAATCTTCATAAACTCCTTTGGTCATAATCTCCTAAGTTATACATATGCGAGATATATATCTTATAATATGATCACAAGCGCTAAACATACATTTACATAAATTGACTTGTTCACAAGGATTGATGTCAACATGAGTGCTCCTTTCTTTCTGAGCTAAGAATTCTGTATATATATGATTAATTTTATACATATCTATCACTATGATATGTTATGTACCTGCATACAAGAAAATCTATGACCATTGGACATTGATATATATATATATACACACACACACACATACAGAAAAGGGAAGCTGTTCTGTGTAACAGCCAAGTTGGCTGTTACACGGACCAGTTTCCCCTATTTTTTTTATTTTTTTCCCAAAATTTTTTCCATGTATATTCATCTATATATCCCTCCTACATGTCATTCAAATTTCACGAGAAACAAAGACCCCTTAGCCCTCCATCTAGACCGTGTAATTTTTAACGGCCTGAAATTTTGTTGTAATCTACCCCTTCTAGATGGAGGGCTTACGAGTCTTTGTTTTTCACAAAATTTGAATGACATGTAGGAGGGACATATAGATGAATAGCCATGAAAAAAAATTTGAACAAAAATAAATACGGGGGGGAAACTGCCTTGTGTAACAGCCATGTTGGCTGTTACTCAAAACAGCCTCCCCGCCCTCATATATATATATATATATATGTAGGGTGGAGCATTGGGCCGGGCCGGCCCGGATCCGACCCTGACCCGACCCGCAAAAGCCCGGGCCCGGCCCGAACCCGATGTACAGATGGGCCGGGCCCAGGCCCTCATTTTTCAAAAATATTATGATCGAGCCGGGCCGGGCCCGAACCCGAAGTACAAATGGGCCGGGCCCGGGCCCTCATATTTCAAAATATCATATTAGAACTAAATTAGGGGACATGGATATATAGTCACAATACATCCAATATTTCCTTCATCCATCAATAGCAATACTATATTGTAATAATACATCCAATATTCATGTGTTATGGATGAATTATATCCATAACAATAAATTAGAATCAAAGTGCAACTTCATGGAATCAAAATAAGTGCGGGTTGAGCCCGACCCGAACCCGAGCCGGATCCCGCGGGCCTTGGGCCGGATCCGGGTCCTCAATTTGTTGAAAAAAGCGGGCCTCGACCCGGCCCAAGGCCCACGGAAAATTGATGGGCTCGGGCCGGGCTTTCCCGGGTTGGGCCGGGTCGAGCCCAATGCTCCACCCTATATATATGGGTTAAAGAAGGCTACTCCCTGGGGGTAGCCAATTGGCTACTCCCACCTCTATTTTTCTCTATTTTTTTATTTTTTTGGAAAATAAAAATATGTAAATTCATAATTATATCCCCCGAACATGTCATTCCAATTTCGTCAGAAACAGAGACTCATATGCCCTCCATCTGAAGGGGGTCAATTTCAGCAATTCTGAGACCGTTAAAATTTGATAGTCTTGATGGAGGGGATAGAAGTCTCGAATTAAGTTGAATTTTGAATGACATCATGGAAGTTGAATTTTGAATGACATCATGGTGACATATTGTGATCTAAATTCCAATAGGTTTCATTTCAGAAAAATAAAAAAAATACTGGGGAAAAGTTGTGGGAGCATATAAGTTGACTACAAATAGGAAGCATACTCCCTTTTCCCTATATATATACATACATACATACATACATATATATATATATATATATATATATATATATATATATATATATATATATATATATAAGCTGACCCAATGAGTTTGTGAAAAAAGAACAAAATAACACATGAAAAGGAATCAATTCTCCTTACATGTTGCACATGCACACGATATGTAAGATCATACACCACACAATGTGGATGGACGCAAGACACATAAATAGTTTTGTGTGATACTAGAAAAAAATTATTGTTTTAACCTAACTCACAAAAAAATCAATGCTGCATTTCACATTAACTATTATTTTTTGCTACGGGTTGTTGTAGAAAGTTTAAAGTAAAGCATATGCTTTGTATAAAAGGAAAGTTTAAAGGAAAGCATGGGTTCTGTATAAAAGCTACGTGCATCTTCCCTACATAGATACACACATGCATGCGTACATATATATATATATATATATATATATATATATATATATAATATGCATACAAAACTATACATTATTTTTTATTACATTTAAAAAATAAATTTATGCACACATATATACAAAGTAAGGTCAGATGCACACATGTAAATAAAACGAGGACACACATACTTGCACAATGAACATAAACATATACAAGTACATACTTATACATACACATACACATACAAATACACATACACACATCACTACAAAAAAGCGCGATTGGCGTGCACGTTATGTGGTGCACTTGGCGAGCACATGTGCTCGCGCATACCCTAGCGAGCACTTAGGTTACACATGTGCTCGTCTGGCTGGTCGCCCTTTTGTATCTAGAGGTGTGGCATATTTTCGTATATGGACGAGCACTTGAATAACACAATTGTTCACCAGGTTGTGCTCGCTCATTTGAAATTTAAGGTGCGGCTGGACCGATGCGTGTCAATATTCGAGCGAGCACCTAGAGAGCACTGAGTGAGCACATAAGTGTGCTCGCTCGTGCCTGTAAACAGAACGTCGGGCATCCTCTTTTCCTCATTCCGTGCGATTTCCTTCTCAATTCTTCCCCTCCGGCGATCCGTGCTTGATCATCCTTGCCTCGATCGACCTCCGTTTGAATATTCAATCACACACACGCCCTTGTTTAGATATATTTTGTCATCCTTTCTCTCATTTTTTCATATTTCATTACATTTCAATCTTGTTTTCATGGTTTAGGGTTTTGATATTGTTGATTATTTTCTTATTATTTTTAATATTACTAGTTCTTAAACTTGTTTCTTATGCTTCATATAGTTGATTAATATGTAGTTGTTGTTAGATTTGAGTATATATTTGTCTAATATAGATGAAATATCGTAGGCATGTCAAGTGTTTGATTAACTGTCACAACAAGTATAGTGCTTAAATAGAGAAGTAGGTGAATGTTGATATAGAAATAGATAATATCGAATTATGCCATAACACTAGTTTCATCGCAATGGTTCATATCTTGGGATTTTAAGATTGCAGTTGGAAGTGGAAAAAAATAAATAAGTAGATGAATGACGATATGAGAGAATGAAAGAACAAACACATGGAAATGAGTTAGAGGATGTATTTGTGGTATTGAACTTGAATTTGAAGTAGGGTTAGAAATGGTCCATTGAAAGAGGGGATGAGAGATAGAAAGCCTTTGGGAATAAGAACTAAATAATGGATGTCAAATTATTCATTGATTTAAGTCAAAATTGTTGGAGCATGACGATAAGTATAAACACAAACATTTCTTCTGTGATATTTTATTATCACATTAAATTCTGATTAATATGATCAAGTATATCACATTAACTTATAGTTAGGTTAATGATAAGGCTAAAACACTAATCATTATATATTATAAAATCACACAAAATCATTCATACACATTGTGTCCCTCCACACTAGGTGGTGTGTGACCCTACACATCGGGAGGCGTGTGTAATACATTGGGGGATTTTATCACCTCAAACTGTGTTATATTTTTTATTTCACAGCGCTATTGGACTCACTTTGGGATGTTTATCCTAGACCAATGGTCGTGGATTTTGACAGGTGTAAAATTCGGTTTTTTGCAGGTATCCATCTAATATTATTAAGTCAAACACATTATTAGGCACTAATTTAGGATCACACTTATCCCTATCCCCATCGCTAACCAACCAAATTTACGTAAATGTCTGGCTAACATAAATGGATAAATATTTCAAGATTATTTTATAGTCTCATTTGTAGCACGTACAAATGTATGATGTAAAGTGGTCTTAAAGTTTTACATTTATGTTAGCTTTCCTTAGTTTAATGATTCCGGACTAAGGGGGTCCGTAAGGATTCAAATTTACTAAAAGGTGATCGTTGTCATAAGCTGTTTATTTCCGATGGAAATTCGATTCCATAACCCATTCCTCTTCGGTATACCAAATCAATCATAATTTACCATCGAAATAATCACTAATATGATTATTTTGAAAGTTAACTGCGATTGATTTTTGAGGTATACGGGAGAGGTGCATGGTTATGCTACTGAATTTTCGTCAGAATTAAGCAAGCTTATGACAACGAACATCTTTTAGTAAGTTTGAATCCTTATGGACGGGCTCAAGTGATTACATAATTAAGACACTTCTCTTCTCATTTTTTATGTCTAGATTTAGGTATTTTTCACACATTTTCCTATATTTGACAATATAAAGTGTTTCATTCAGGTTGATCAATATGACTAATAAGGAGTGGATGTACAACCGTGTAGTAGATGGACGTGTAACCGATATCTTTCAAAGAGGTGTTCAGGAATTTATACAATTTGCTTACGTACAAGGTTCCTGTGTCGTTGATTCAGATGGAACTATCTTGCGTTCGTGTCAAAAATGTCATTTAATGAGGAAGAGATCTAAGGATGAAACTCAGTTACATTTTTATAAAAAAAATAGTTTCATGAAATGATATCAGATTTAGTGGAGGCATGGTGAGTATTACGAGGACAAGATGAATGAGGCGGAAGAAGTGGACTATATTAATCCATTTGTAGATATGATTATGGACGTTGCGGGTCCATATTTTAATGCTGCTTTTTTAGATGATGAGGAACCATATGGAGAGTTTGCAGAATTCTATGAATTCTTAAAAAAAGCAGAAGAGCCATTGTAGTTGGGTTGCAGACACATTCAAAACTCTTTGCGGTTTCGGATCTTCTATCGATGAAAATGGAGTATAATATGACTGATCGTAATTTTGATGCAATGCTTAAAATTATCAAGAAAATATTACCAGAAGATGCAGAATTATCTGATAATTATTACAAACGAAAAAGATGATGCGAAAGATGGGTTCAGCGGAAGTTAAAATAGACTCGTGTATAAATTATCATATTTTATATTACGGTGAACACTAGCATTTATAACAGTATCCTGAATGTGACGAACCACGATATCAGGAAGCCAGTAAGAGTGGGACAAAAATCTCAAGAAAAATTTTACGTTATTTCCCGTTAATGCCGAGATTGAAACAACTATATTATTGCAAAGAAACGGTGAAGCATATGACATGACATGCGGAACATAAAGTCGATGAGTACATGGAGCATCCATCCGAGTTTAATTGTTGGAAAGTATTGATGTCAGCTTTTCCAAAATTTCTAAAGAAAAGAGGAATTGTGTTATAGATTTATGTACAGACGGGTTTAATCCTCATGAAAGAAGTAAAGATTACTTTTGCTGGTCAGTAATGACAACATCATACAATCTACCCTCATGGTTATGTAATAAGCAACAATTTATGTTTCTTTCGTTGTTGGTACCAGGACCTACACATCCGGGAAAATACATCAATATTTATTTACGCCCTCTTATAGATGAGTTGAAAATATTATGGATCGATGAAGTTGATATATATGATGCAAATAAAAGTCAAATATTTAACATGAAAGTAGCTCTACTTTGGACGATAAATGACTTCCCAACATATAGAATATTATCTGGATGGAGTACGTATGGATGTAAAAATTGTCCATATTGTATGCAGGGTACTAAATTATTCTAGCTTCAACACGATTAGAAACCATATTTTTTATTGTCACAGACGTTTTCTTCCAAACAATCATCCATATCGAAGACAGAAGCAATCATTTAAAAAGAATACAATTTATCCTACAGATCCACCACCATTTAAGACAGGCGATACGATATTATCAAGTTTGGAAGAATTGGATAAATCGGCCTTAGAGATTGGAGATAAAACAAAAAATCTTCCTGATTTTGGTGGCAGTCATAATTGGATTAAGAAGAGAATATTTTGAGAATTATCATATTGGAGCAAGTTACTGATACGATACAACTTATATGTTATGTATATAGAGAAAAATATCTTTGATAACATATTCTATACTGTTATGAATGTAACGGTCGCTCAAAATATACAGCAAAGTCTCGCCGTGATTTACAAATCATATACAATCGGTCAGAGTTGCATATAAAGGAACATAATAATGGAAGGGTTGAACTTCATAAAGCGAAGTATACATTAGACAGAAATCAAGTGAAGCTTGTCTGCGAATGGACAAGTTGAAGTTTACAAACGGACATACATCAAATTTATCCAATTTGGTCGATTTAAAGAAGTTTTCATTTAAGGGAATGAAACTAATGACTGTCATGTTTTCATTGAAAGATTGCTACCGTTAGTGTTCAGAGGATTGTTACCAAAAAATATTGTCGATGTTCTTTCAGATGTCAACAGATTTTTTAAGTTCTATGCTCGTCACGCATACACCGCACGGAGATGGAATATCTTCATAAAAATATTCATGTGATTATGTGTAATTTGGAGAAGATATTTCCGCCATCATTTTTTGATTCAATGGAGCATCTGATGATTCATATTTCATATGAAGCAAAAGTTGGATGGTCAGTAAAATATCGTTGAATGTAGCCATTTGAAATGTATTTATAAATATTATAATCTTCTTGCATTCTTTAATATTTAAATAAAATATTTACCTATTTCCATATAGGTTTATGTTTTTTTCTCAAAAGAAAGGTCCGAAATAAAAGTAAAGTTGAAGTATCAATAAGTTCGCAATATATATGAGGAAGTTACAACATTTTGCGCTAGATATCTTCCAGAAGATGTGGAGACAATCCACAACAGATTTAAGAGGAATGAGATAATTTACTCGGAGAAAGAACCTTGTATCAGTATCTTTCATTAATCCACTCAGCTCATAGGAAAGGCAACTGAACATTTTTTATCAAAACAGGAGAAGGATGCTGCAGAGTTATATACATTAGACAATTGCGAGGAAATAACACCATATGTTCAGTACGTATTTGTATTACTTTATGTATATATGCAAATTCAATTTCAAGTAATTCTGATGTTTCTTTTACTAATTTTAGGGAACTTATGAAGAAAATTATCGAGGAAAATCCTTTGTATTTAGATGACGACGTTCTGATCATCTATAGGAATCAATTTCTAGTTTGGTTTAAAAACCACTCAAAATAGTTGGAAGGTGGTGATTATTATACTCATATTTTAAAATATTTTAGAGAAGGACATGTTTATAAAGTCCGATCTTACAACTCTTGCTGCAACAATGGTTATTGTTTTCATATCTTAATTTTTGGTAAATATTTAACAACTCAGAATCATTGAGTGATGGTTCGTGGATCTTGTTATGAGGAAGATTATATGAATTATTATGCAATTTTAAAGGAGATACTAGAAGTAGAATATAGTATTCTTGGCTTTAATAAAGTAGTTCTCTGTTTGTGTGATTAGTAAGAACCCAATGAAGGTATAGTACTCGATAGGATAAATAACATTGTCGACGTGGTATCAAGAAAATTTATATATAGATTTGAACCCTTCGTTTTAGCTTCTCAAGTGAATCAAGTTTGTTATCTCCTGCAAGTATCAAAGAAGAGAAAGAGTGTTGAAACTTTAACTGTTGTGAAGATAAATTCTCGAGACTATAATTCTAATGATTACACTCATCATGAAGATGACATAGATAAAGCAATCACACCGGCATATGAATGAATAAACATAATAGAAGAAGTCCCAATCATCGAATCGATTCGATTGGCTGATAATTAGGTGCTATGTGTTGACCTACAAGATGATTCCGACTCCACAAATGATGATTTAGAAAACTCAGAAAACGAAGAAATATCCTTTAATCCCAACGAAATAAATGATGAAGATTGGCTGTAAGTTTTATTACATTATTATAATCGAACTAGCTAAAATCTTAAGTAATAACAATGTCATTAACTATTAGTCTATTACATCATCATTACAGTCATGACAGGTTTTGGACGTGGCACGTCTCATGAATCACATCGATAAAATCGTCCATCCTCCTCAGACACACCTTCGTTTAGTAGGCAGCCAATCCTGGATGTTGTTTTAGATTCACAGTCCGACGAGGTCCGGCGGGTCATAGCCTACTACGAATCCCTTGTTTATCCTCCTCCACCCTTTTATATAGGTGGCTATGTAGAGCCATCTACTTCAGTCGCTCATGCTGGATTCCCGGTCCCGATCCCGATACATGCACGGATATCGATGGGTTCTGATTCTCTTTCTTCTGGACGTTCGAGTATCTCCGTGCCTTTACCTATTGGAGCTGGACAGACTTCGGCGTCCTACCCTTTGTTGGAGGTTACAGTGGATGGGAGGTAAGATTTTAATAAATTTTGTCATTTTAATTTTACCAAACAAATAAATTGTATAATATTTACAAATTTTACCAAATGCAGGGATTTTTTGAATAGCAATAGGGTGGCAAAGGAGATAACCACCATAATCAAGACACACTTGACTAGCATGCAATTTAGATGGTGTCGCATCCCTGCTACAGAACATGAGAGACTGTTTGAGATGTTTCTGGTAAGAATAATTTCTAAGAAATGATATAGAATTTTTTGTCATGTTTTCTTATGATATTTTACAGTAATTTTCAGAGTAGGTTTCAGATCTGAGGAAGGAGGCTTATCATCGACCCTTTATTCGTTTGGTGGAGAAGAAAATGAGCGGTACATTTTTCAAGGCAAGGAGAGACTCACATGCGAAGACGGGATACGAGGAGATGAATTTTGAGGAGATGAAGAGGTTCCTGCCAGCATGGTGTACGGAAGATAGATATTGTATTTCTTAAATAATTTATGATATACTTTTTAAAGTAATCAATATTCATAGCATATTCCTTGCAGATGGACGGGTCTTTGTGGCATTCGTTGCGGATGCGGAGTTTGGAAGGAGATCCACGACGGGAAGGACAAACCGCCAAAAATAAAAGATTAAATCGACAAGTGGCACTAAAAGCCACAATCTGATTAGAGCAAAGATGGTACTACAATATAAAAAATAATTTTCCAAATCTACTTTAATACAATGTCATGTTGTTATTACATTTAAAACTAATTTTCAGGCAGGTAGGTTGGAAAGAGAACTCTCATTTTAGGAGTGGTGGTCTAGGTCTCACATGAGTGAGAAAGAAGGAGAGTCTTAATGATCCACTCCTGAAGCAGGAGAATTGTTGGTAAGTCTTTTAATTTAGTTGCAATTGAAAGATAGATTATAACTTATTCTTCTCTATCTCATTTTATATTTCAAGATCATTATTTAGCACTATCTTCAGAAAAATGGGGTGGCGATCCAACTGGAGAGCAACCACCATTTGATAAAGCAGTCTGGAAGCAGGTATAGATAAATATTAATTTAGTATATTCATTATATATATATTTTTATATTAAACAATGATTTTTTTATAAGGTGTTGGAGGAGAGGGACGTTGTGGCGAGCAGAAGCAGACGCTTTGTGGTCTTCCTTCATACTATGTGGAGGAACATCGTCATTCCTATTCTGCGTACTCCCATCCGTCGTACACACAACTACATTTGTCCCAACCATCATTGCCAATGGAGACGAAGTTCCGAGAAGATTTCACGACGTACATGTAAGTATTCTACTTAGAATGAGTAAAAATTTTATATTTCTATATCTTCAAAATGCAAATAACAGATAAATATATCCTCCATATATAATATAGGTCACAAGAGCGTGCATCTCAACTTGAGGAGACCGAATCAGATGACGAAGAGGAGGAGGAGAACGATCCTGAGGAAGAGGCACACATGTATGCTAGGTTCAAAGAGGAGGAGAAGGAAAAAAAGAAAGCAAAGCAAGGTTTAATATCTAAAATTTTTAGATCAAAGAAGAAGTGATTTTTGTTGCTATTGGCTTGTTTTGTTGTTGAACTTTTAGCACGTCTTTCAATTTATATGAACTTTGATAGTATAATTTGTTGTAATTTTACTTATGGATCCTTTCGAACATTATTTGTAGTATTTAGCTCTTAAATATGAATGTTTAGTTTCTAAGTTCATGTATATTGTGTGAGTTCGACATGTCAATGTTAGTTAATTTAGTCGACGAACTGGTATACTATATATACTCTTATCGACTCTATTAAGCACCTGCAGTCGTTTATTGGCAGGCTATACATGTTCGACGGTGCGTCTAAATCCCGTCGAACCTGCATGATTTTTTTCTGCACTTCAGATTGGGCGAGCACATGTGCTCGTCAGGGCCTCTGTAAATGATCGCCATTTTTTAGGGGCGATCATCTCGGCGAGCACATATGTGCACGCCTACAAGCGGACGAGGACATAGCGTCCCGATGTGCTCGTCCACCTGCCCAGACGACTCTCGTATCAGCGACCGCGCATTGAACGAGCACATGTGCTCGTCCAGTGTACGGGCGTGCACATGGCGTGCAGTTGGCATGCACATTACGAGCCATCATGTGCACGACAATCTCGTCTTTTTTTTAGTGCATCTAAATACATATTTATAAGCATAAAAACTCACACACTGAACATTAAAATACGAAAATACATGCACATGCATAATACACGTACGTAAAAGCGCGCACACCCACACATCTAAACACATGTGCGCACGCGCACACAATTTCACACATAATGCACATACATTACCTCTCAAACATCAATTCTAATGTTCTTAGTTTAAACTTCAATAATCCATCTATTTGATTTCTTGAGTATCTCTAACTTACCCCCACAATTCAATACATTGGCAAGTTAATAATAACTCTCATGTTGTTCCTCTTAGTTTATTTGGGAAAGATATACATATTATCCTAACATCCATGTAAACGATCTTCCACAATCCTCATCGCAAATGCTCCTGATAGAGCTTGTCAACAAACCTGACCTGCAGGCTGCATCCCTACCAAGTTAACGGGCCAACTTAACCTTGAGCAGGGCATATGTGTTAAATAGAGTATGGTCGTGACGTTGTTACGAAGATGGAAAGGGTTATTATGTAATTGGACAAGCTTTTAGGAATAATTATATAATAATCCTGAAGAAATAATAAAAAAAGATTTTACACATGCTCCTACAAGATTATGCCATTACAATTATATCCTCTCTTTTTTTTACAATAACACGTGTACATTCTTACAAAAATTACAAAACAGTCCTTTTATCAATGTAATATAGGGGCATAGATGTAATAATGGAAGAGCATTCACACGACCGTGGTCCGTGGATTTTGTAAGAATGAAGGTTTTAAAAATCGGACCGGATATTGAACCGGTCAGTCTTTGGTTTGGTCCAACCGGATCAAATTGTCGGTCTAAACCGATCGGGCCAGTGATGATGTCAGCTTGACATCATCATTCCTATCGACTCAGAAAAAACTAGACCGGGCTTAATTTATCGGTTCGACTGGTCGAATCGGTTTTTTGAACCGATAAAATCGGGTACATATATGTAAATATGTATTTATATATAAATGAAATAATCACTTAAAATGTCAAATCTTTCAATAGAATAACATGGTTGTTTATTTCGAGTAAAAATCTACAAAAGGTAGTCACATTTTCTAACATTATATATGAATATAATATTGTAATAATTTATTTGTAGTTGCTTCTAGAAAATTACTCTAAGAAAGCAGTGGCACAAGTTATATTTAAAAAAAGAGGGACATAACTGAAATTGCAGAAGTTAAGAAGGGCACAAGTGATAAAAATCCTATTATTCTATTATTTAGTTTTTTTTTGAAAATATACTAAACCATCAAAACAAGGTCGATTCGGGTCATCACAGCCTGACCACCGTCGGACCCGATTTTTTATTTTCTTTTTTTAAATTCATTAAATAAAATCGGCCGAACTGACCGGGTCGGGGTCGATTCCCGATCCAACCGGTCCGGTCCGGTTTTTAAACCCTGGTAAGAATACAGGAACACGTGTTTTTTGCAAAAAAAGATAGAAGCATAACTGCAATTTTACAATCTCATAGGGGTGAAAAGTGTAAAAAACCCATAAAAATTGGTCCCCAACGGAGAGAAGAGAGAATCCCAACAGCAAACGCCCACAACATCGAGCTCGACCCAACTCGCCGTCCCAATCCATTTCCCTCGTGATATCTTCGCCTTCCTTCTCTTTCTCCTATTCCTTATCTCTCTCTCCGCCAAATCCCGACGACCTAATATAGGAGGAGGAGGAGAAGAGGCGGCGTCCTTCTACTCTCTCTCTCTCTCTATGCTCCGAGCGCGGACGAGCACCGGTCCACGACGGCGGCTCGGACCGGAATGATCTCCCACGCGCCCAGCACGTGCTGCTGCTCCTCCTCCTCGTCCTACTCGCCCCCGCCCCTCTGGAGGTCCAGGGTTAGGATTCCGAGGTCGCCGGTGGGGTTCGGATTCCCCCGCGTGCACGTACCCCTCGCTAGGGCTCCCGTCAAGGTCAGCTTCTCTTTGTTTTAGCCCCCAGAATCAAGAGATTTTTAGTTTTTTTTGCCTGAAATCACGAGAGAATCAGTGGAGCGGGGAATTCCCGGCGCGATCGCGGTTAAAAAGGCATTTCCCCGGAAATTTAAGGTTCATGCAGTTTTAAAACCAATAAGTATGCTAGAAATAAACGCTTATTATCTGCAGAACGGGTATATTTTTGAGGTTTTACTAATACTGTATCATGCACCTCACGCCGATATGTTCAGAAAGTAAACAAAACACCTAACAACTCACTTAACTGTTCATTGCTGTGAGAAGAAATGCATGGAGTCGATTTCTCGGTACTGATTCATATGGAATTGCTAGGGTTGAAAATAGATACGGATATATCCGAATATCCGCTTACCGTATTCGAAAAATTACCGGATACGGATATCGTATCTGAATATTAGACGGATATGGATCGAATATGGATATGTGTTGTAAAAACTTTCCGGATACGGATACGGATATGGCAACAGCTTGAACATCTGGATCCATACAACATTTAATATTGTTATATATATATATATTAGTTAATAATATAAGCCACATTTATTATATTAGTATTATATATAATATAATATAATATAATAGATTAATAAACTTTTGTTTGTTTAGGAATGGGCACGAACAAAAGTTACAGAATCATATCCCCTTTTTGCTTCCGATAAAACACATGTCACATCGATACTTCCTTTTGTCATGATGCAACTTATTTACATCTCATTGCAATTCTTTAAAAGTATCATGAACTTTGATAAAAATTCAATTCGTATTCGTATATGGCATTTATTCGATCCGTATTCGGACTCCATTTTTATGGGATCCATATTTGGGTTCACTCGTTATTCGATTCATATTTGGATTAGCTCTTTATTCGATATGTATTCATGTCCGCTCTTTATTTGATCTGTATTCAGGTTCGATAAATATTCGACTCGAATTCGTATCTTATTTTTAAGGATATGGTTTCCTTAATGCTATCCGAATCATATCCGTATCCGTATTCGATAAAGATGAAGCGAATATAGATATGGAAATAGGCATATCCGATCCGTATCCGATCCATTTTCATCCCTATAATTAGGACGAATGGTCCATCAAATTCTTGGTGGGAATAGTCAACATTACAATGTCTTAATAATAGCTCATACCCTTTTAATGATATTTTTCACGATGACGTCGTGATTTTTTGAAAGAAAAAGGGCCTTCATGCCCTCCATCATATAGGTGTTTGCCCCAAAACTTCATCATTTATCATAAAAAAGTAATGTACGACATATTTTAAGACTACATGTTCCAAATCTCATTAAGCGCCTTAGGCTCTTAGCATGCATGACTATGTTCTCCCTATAGAAATGGTCTTGCTGAAAAACCACACCATTTCTAGCTAACCAAAGGGCTCAGAACATTGCCACGCACCTAGATCTCTCTTTTTTTGTTGCACCTGGATCTCTCTTTTTTCGTTCCATTCCAATCCTTCCCAATGGATTTTCAGAACCCGGCGACACTGTCAGAGCAAATCGCGCTATTCCCAAACAGACTCCAGGCCGCCATGGAGCTCCAGCAACCAAAGAAAAGGTGGTCAGCATCCTCCACATTCACCAAGTACCGAGGGCAAGCCGGATTGGATGCGGCACAAAGCGTGCAAATCTTTCCTTGGTCAGCAGTCTTCCTCTTCCAAACAGCCGTAGAACATCTTCACACGAGCTGGGACGTTCCACCTCTAAATTCTCCTGCAGTCCGCCACACACCCCCAAGGGTCAAATGTCAAGGGACCCTTCATGTCCCTGTAAGCCTTCCCAACAGTGAACGTGCCATCGCCCCAAGCCCAACAATCAAGGTTGTCAGATGGCCCGACCACTGCCTCCTGCTCCTCTAGCAGTGACATGAGCTCCTCCAAACGTCGATTAGATAGTTTTGATCCAAAATAACGGGAAAAAAGATTGTCCATCCCAAACCCCGGCTACCGAGCACTTCGGATTGACCGGCAAAACCTTCAACCGGAGGAACCTCTCCTGCAATGCCCCCCCACTCCAATCTTCCACCCAAAATCGAAAGCTAGTGTCGTCCCCAACATTGGTCTTAGAAATGGTTGTAACTCCTGTGCTACACTGCAAATCCCTCTCCAAAAGTACGAGGATGAGAGACCACACTCCCCTAGGCTCGGAAAAGAGAGACCAGTCCATAGATTCTCTTAATTAAGCCACAGATCAGACTACCCCAGTCATGGAATGAAAAATCGCGCCTCGAGGCGCTTGAGGCGGTCATAATCAGCCTTAAGGCGTACGCCTTAGCCATGTTATGCGAGGTGGTCACCTTGATTTGGAAAACTTCCATGAGGCGTAGTGAGGCGATGCCTGGGACGATAGGGGTTTAAGTGGGCATGTGCATCGCACGTGACCCACTAAAAAATCCTCTCCCTCAATCCGGGGGTTCCAGTACCTCTTGCTCAAGTGCGAGGAGGACCTTTGCTTGCCGCGCAACTCGAAAAATAAAAAAACCCTAACTCACTTCATGACATCTCGAAGCTCCTCCTGATGCAACCTCCTCTTGATGCTCGAAGTTCGTCGCCGCCTCTTCCTCCCTTTGCATCTCGCGTCATCGCCTCATCCTTTGAGGTAACACATCCGTTGCCCTAGCTTTTTCTGACCCCCTCAATCTCAAAAAGGATTTTTCAGTAAATGGTTAAGTTTTTAGTTTCTGGACATACTTTTATCATAACTAAGTTTATTTCTTCTTAAACAAGATAGGATTTTGATCTTAAGTGCTACCTTTGATATTGAAATCAATTTATATTATCTTTTTTTTTTGACACCAAAGCACTTCGGGGGGACACATCATGGTGTTCGCCCCAAATTCTATTTAAAAACGAAGATGAAGACAGGGGGAAGGGAAGTTATACAGACACCAAGGATCGAGTGGATCCCGCCTGAGGGCCCCCAAAAAAGGAAGACACACGCCAGAAGCATTACAGGAGCAGCCAGTCATTCACAAGCGAAGAAATGTGTACTAAAATATTCTCCTTGTAAAACCTTTGACCCTTGAAGATCTTGGCGTTCCTAGCAAGCCATAGCGCCCAAATGCACGCGAAGGGGCGCATCAACTCCCTCCTTGGGCGATCAGGACTTGATCGCATAGAATCCCAAAACGCGCTAGCCGAAGATGCGTTGATCCAGTTAAAATTGACGTCCCCCCAAATTGCTGCAGAGGTCGGGCAGAGGAAAAATAGGTGCTCCAATGTCTCCACGCTGCCACCACATAGCACACAGTCGAAGGAGTCAATCCCCGAGACAAACCTTGCACATCTATCTCGGGTCAAGACCCTCCCACGCCTCAAAAGCCACAGGAAGAAGATCACCCTCTCAGGAAGCTTTATGCGCCACAGCCACCCAAGATCCTTGCACAGGAGATTTGGCTGAGAGTTCTGATGTTGCGAGAAGGCCCTGAACGCCCGTCTTGTAGAGAAGATGCCGTCGCGCCAAACCCAGTGGTCTCTGGTAGTCGATGGTTTTGGCGCAGCCCTAAGCTGTTGCAGGAGTCTTAAGAAATCATCAAACCGTTCATCTGAAAGGTTGCTAGCAAAAGTAGGGGACCAGTCACCCCCGCTCCAAGAGGACGCCACCGTAACACGAGAGTCAGAAGCCAGCGCACAAAGACGAGGGAAAGAGGTAGCGAGAGAGGTCTCCCCCGCCCAAGCGTCACGCCAGAAAAGAAAAGAGTTGCCATCCCCCAGCGCAGGCTTGAAGAGATGAGAGAAACGTCTAACCGCCGAAGCGATCCCTCGCCAGAAAGGTGTTCCAGAGCGCGGAGAGCCGACGTCACGCAGCATGTCCACCCCGATCGATAAAACATCCCGCAACATTGATGGAAAGAAACCGTTGGCGCTGCCCCAAAGTCTGTTGACCCATTTTAGCATCAACGCGTCATTTGCCAAATCCAGCCTCCGTATGCCAAGCCCACCGTCACACTTTCTTTTTGCCACGTCGTTCCAGGCCACGAGATGAATGCCCCGCGACGATGGACCCCTTCTTCCCACAAGAAGTTTCGCATAAGGCCCTCAAGACGCCTTCTAACCCCCACCGGGATAGCCCAATTGGACAGAAAGTACACGGGGATAGAGGCAAGGACGGACCTAACGAGCACGAGACGGCCCCCCCGAGAGAGCATCGCCGCACTCCAACCAGCAAGCCTTCTTTCCGCCTTGGCTATCACCTTATTCCAATCATGCAATCTTGGCCTCCTCGCTCCCAGCGACAATCCCAGATAATCGATCGGAAGAGAGGATGGAGAGCTCCCCAAAAGCTCTTCACACGCCGCTGCCGACCTCTCATTCCACGCGAAAGGAATCACTTTGGATTTGGATTGGTTGATGCGGAGCCCCGAGAGCTCGCTAAAAATCTTCAAGGTCACCGCCATCCCTCTGACCTCCTCCATGCCCCCCTCGATGAAAGCAATAGTGTCATCCGCATACTGGAGAGTAGGGGGTGTTCCGGTAGTCGCAGGAAAAGCCCGAGGAGAAGCCGCGCGCGACCACCCTATCCGCCATCCTTGGGAGGACATCCGCCGCAATAACGAACAACATGGGTGCCAAAGGGCACCCCTGCCGCACACCCCTCCTTGGCTGAAACGAGTTGCCAACAATACGACCATTCAGCATAATAGAGAAAGATGCAGTAGTAACGCATCGGTGCATCCACGATATCCACATATTTGGAAAACCACGAGCCCGCATGACCGCCCAAAGAAAGTTCCAGTCCAAGGAGTCGTACGCCTTTGCGAAGTCCACCTTCCAAAGGATCCCCTGCTTCCCCCTCCTCACCCAACTGTCCACCATCTCAGAGGCAAGAGCCGTGACATCGGAGATAAGGCGGCCAGGAATGAAAGCCACCTGCGAAGGATGAATTAAATCGTCCAGCAGCAGCGCCAGCCTCCGCGCCAACACCTTCGCGACAATCAAGTATAACGCATTTGAGATTGCGATCGGCCGATAGTCCTCAATAGCATGCGGAGAAGTAGATTTAGGAATTAGCACAATAAGAGCCCTATTGGATGCTATCAAAGCCCATGTTTCCAGCACAAAATTCCGCTACCACCTCCCAAACCTCCATCCCCACCACCTCCCAAAAGTCTTTGTAGAAGGCAATAGGGAAACCATCCGGACCTGGCGAGGCATCGCCATTGAGATCCAAATAGCAGCCTTCACCTCATCGAAGGAGATCTCCTTAATCAACTCCGCACAACTCGCAGACGAAACCTTCGAGGCATCCTCTCCCAACCAGCACCATCGACGAGGCTCGCGAACCGAGGAGAACTCCTGAAGTAAGCCACCACCGCATTCCCCACCGCCTCGTCGCCCACCACCTCTCTTCCGCCGAAAGAGATTGATCGAATCAAATTATAGCGTCTTCTGTTAGAGGCCACTCTGTGAAAGTACGAAGAGTTTGCGTCCCCTTCCCTGATCCATTTCACCTTCGCTCTCTGCCGCCATTCCGCTACCCTCATTCTTTCCTCCCTCTCCACCGCGGCCACAGCCGTAGCCCTGGAGACCAACTCCTCAGCAATGAGCTCCCTCATCCCCTCCAAAGCGTCCAACGTCGCAACGACGCCCTCCGCAGCCTTCCTTGCAGACATCCTAGCCTCCCGCGACCTCTTTTTGAACTGCGACAGAACGCCTCTCAAACGCGTAGCTTCTTGCCAAACCTCACCACCGCCGACCGACCCTCGCAAGCCTCCGCCCAACAAGAAGATACCATCTCACGGAAATTGTCCTCGATCAGCCAGCACCTCTCGTATCTAAAGAACCCAGCCGCCGGAGAAGACACCTTGGAGTCCCAGATGATAGGAGTGTGATCCGAGAAGGCACGCGGCCTAGAGAGGACCTCCGCCAGGGGGAACAACTCCATGAAACCCATCGAAGCGAGAAACCTGTCAATGCACGACTTTGAGGAAGAATTCCTCCAAGTGAAATTCACGTCCGATGCCGTTAAATCTTGCAGAGCCAGCCCGTTCACGAAGTCCGCGAAGTCCGCCGAGCCCGGGTCGTAGCCCCCCTGGACCGGGGCCTATCAGAGGAACGTAAAGTAACATTGAAATCACCCCCGATCAGCCAAGGCAAGCCCGGGTTATCCAGCGAGATCTGCCGAAGCTCGTCCCACATCCCCTTTCTTTGGGCCGCATTACATGGGCCGTACGCGCATGATAAAACAAATGATTGAGAGTCCTCCTTCCTGGTAAGCAGAACAGAGACAGAGTGGTTGCCCCTCACAGTAGAGACAAGGGAGAACCCTGATGACTTCCAAGCAATAAGCAAACTGCCCGCATTCCCAGTTGCAGATAAAGCGGAAAACTCGTCAAGATCTCCCGCCGCGAGAGAGCGCCAAACATCATCATCCAGAGCAGCCAGCTTGGTTTCTTGAAGAAGAATGACGTCGCACCCCCATTCCTTGAATCTAGACCCCAGAATCTTCCTCTTAGCCGCATCCCCCATGCCCCTTAAGATTTACGTTCCATGATAGTAACCTTCTTGTAGACCCCTGACGGTACCTTCTTATATTATCTGTCCAAATAATCTTTTATTCCAAATAATCTTTTATTCCAAATAATTTTTATCAGTTTGCAATCTTGTATGCCTTCCTTTGTGAAAGAGAGCCACTTCCCAATACATTACCAACTTCTCAATCTCCTGAAATTATCCTAAAAAATGATAAGTATATGATCAGTTTGATCTTCCAACAATCCATGGAACCTTGAATGTGTCACTCATCTTGATTGCTTGTCCCCACTTCTTGTGATTAAGTGTTATAATTATGATCTTATTAGTTAGTTGGGGTGTTTATTGTCTTCCGCTTTCTCCTTCCTAACGTCCATATGTGAAATAATAGGGCTTATTCTGGAGATGAAAATTCAAAGCCATTGATAATAACAACCTATTTCAGATAATTCAAAACCCATGATTCTGTGTATTATATACGTGATTAGCTACTATGCGAATAAAGTTAACTATATTATTGATTTAATTGATTTTAGTGAGGTTTTCGTGGATTTGTTGACTTGTGAATTGTGATTGTGAATTTGTGATTCATACTTTATTGCACATTTGATTAGACGTGCTTGCAATTGTTTTTGTGCTATAAATTTTAGAAATGCCGAGAGTTAAAAAGAGAGGGGCGCAAAGATTCTGAGGAGATCCTTCACCTCCCACTCCCCAACATCCTTATCAACCTTCCCAACCACTCTGCCCCTGCTTTTTCTCCTCCCCCTCCTCCACCCAACCTCCTCCTCCACCACCTTGACCTCCTCCTCCTTCGTCGCTCAGCCTAATGCCAATCCTCGACCACCTCGACCTCCTCCTCCTCTACCGTTGAGCCTCTGTCCCAGCTTCATCCTTCAACACCTTGACCTCTTCCTCCACCGCCTCGACCTCTTCCACCACCCTAACCTCCCCCTCACTACCGTCGATCCCTCTGCCTCGATTTCCTCCTCCACTGCCCCAACCTCCTCCTCCTCCGCCCTCCCCTCTAGTACGTCCTCCTCATCCACCGCTTAGACCTGAGTCCACCACTCCTCTCTTCAAATTGACTACCGAGCCCTCTTTGTGTTCCTTCCTTCTTTGATTTGTTCATGGCAGAGCAAAGCTTCTGTGTAGATTTGATATGGAGTTAAACATCCCTGATTGGTGTGCTTCAGAAGATTAGAAAGGTTTGCATGCATGTGGGTATCGGATTTGATTGGAAGATGTATGTGATAGTGGTTTGAGTGTGAGAAATAAGGGGGACAAAGATCTAGGGAGATTGGGTTTCTATTGGGAGAGAGTTAAGAGTTGAGTTTGTTAGTGATTCAATTTGGAGGAAGCTATCGTCGATTAGGATTTGGATTTTGTGAGATTTGATTGGGGAAGATTGGTGATGAGATTCAAAGTCAAAAGATGGGTTTAATGATAAGTTCTTTGAGTCTGGTAGTGATGTGGTGATTGGTCAAGGTTGGGATCTGATACGAGATGATAGGGTTATCTGCGCACCAACTTCGAGCATCAGATCACATCCTCCTTAACCCTGCAGTCTATCTCCTCCAGAGTTGTAGCAACTGTGCTCCTCTCTAATGAAGATGAAGGAGGGTGACTGGAGGGAGGGGCGGAGGGGAGGTGGTCAGTGGAGGGGCTGGAGGGGGAGGGACGGAGGAGGTGGTTGGAGGAGGAGAGGGGTTGTTGAGAGAGGAGGAGGGAAGAGGAGTGGAAGGAAGGGTAGGAAGAGTGTTTGGACAGTTATGCTCCTCTTAACCTCATCATGGTTTGAAAAAAATCCTTCTTTTGTTCTTTCTTGCCACTTTTGTTATATCCTTCTTTTGTCTTTGCATGCCTTTTTTTGTCACATCAAGGATTTGACGATCCCTTCCATTTCAACTATATTTTAGCAAGTTCATTCATTTTTCATTGATTATTTATTCTTAAAAACTAGCTATAACATTATAAAAGCATCTTCATGTTTTATATGCTGTGTATCTATTTTAACCTGTACCTCAGTTTTATTTTCCTAGACTGAACTTCCATTTCCAGAACCCAGCCCCAATTCTACTAAATGGAAAATCTTCAGTTATATGTCCGCCTTCTTGAGTCTGATTTTGTTATAGACTTTGTCTCTTTTCCATCACCAATTTTGTGTTTACTAATCTGGTACGTGCTTTAGCTCTCCACACATAAAATAGTAAGTGCTCAGCTTAATGAAAGCCGATATTGATATCAAATAGCCTGTCACCTTATTAAGAATCGGCACACATGTGATGACCTATCATTTTCTATCATAAGGCTACGATAAAATATGTTTAGCTCTTATTCAAGATTCTTTTTTTATGTGTTATCGCATGCGTCCTCCAGTGTTGTCAAAGGTGTGATGCACTTTAAGGCGCCAGGGGTCCTAAATGCCTGAGGCATTAGGCGCTCGCATGAGACGATCGAGGCGTTAAAGAAATATTGTGTGTATAACATATATACACAATAGATATATTACTTGTACCAAATAAAAATATCACACAAGTGTAGCACTAGAATGCAATGAACATCATTCAAACTTATATTAGAAAAGACAAAAACTCCAAACCGTTCTAGAAATAGTTTGAACATTCAAATGACACAAACAAAAGTGAAATAAATAGGTAAAAATTGAAATGTCTATGGATCCATAAGTCTTCATTATCACCAAAATTGACATCACCGGCATCACCTTTATCTCCACCTTTATTCCCCTCAATCTCTTCCATTTCTTTGTCTTCATTTTCCTGTAAAGCAATACTCGTCTTGATAGAAGATCCCACAATAGGTGCTCCGTGCCTTGTACGTTGTCACGTATATGTTTTTGTCTCTGCAACTCCAGATGCTCTTGCTACATTTCCTCATCTCAATATCAAGACCTTAAATGTCAGATTTCAGTTTCGTTTCGGTGATGGATCAAAATGAAATTTCGGTTGAAATTCGACTGAAATTTCAATTTTTAAACATGCCCCTCCCCAAACTTCGGATGATACAGGTCATTTCGGCCAAATTTCGGCCACCTACCGAAATCGAAATGCGATCAAATTCGATCGATTTTCGTCGAAATTTGATCCCATGGTCAATATATTATCTTAAAAGTCAAAATCTTCCTTCGCATTATTTACCTCCATTTCACATAGCAACCATTCATTAGCATCATCGATTTCACTAAGAGCGATCAGATCTATGGTGTCTCGTAAGTCATATCGATCCATCAAAGCCTGGTTGTATTTGATGTACAACAAATCTTGCAACCTTTGATGTTCAAGCATGTTTCTTTTCTTTGAGTGAATTTGTAAAAATATTTGTATCTATTAGGGTTAAAATAAAGACTCGTAAGTTTAAATTAACATACAAACTACTTACGTGCTCAAATACACTTCAATTACGTTCGCACTTCACACCTAGATGAACTGCATGTCAAGCTCGGAATCTTTATAGCTAGATGTTGCTAGTTTGGACTTTGGAGCTGAACTTCCAAAAAAGCTCCACCATTCCACTACATTATCATATGAAGACGTTAGCATAAAAAAATAGACCAATTTATGTGTACCAAATTGTAATGGGTATATTTTGAATTTCTTGTCGAATGGCAATTGGATTTCCAGAAAACATCATTTTTTATACGAGCCTAACTCAATCATAATTTTATCTTGCACATTTACATCGGGAACCAATATTTGTTTGCATTTATATAATCCATAAATGATCTCATCCAATGCAATGGATGGTTGCCATAGTAGAATTCAAGATTCAGAATTTTTTTTATGAAAAAGTGGGTGAAATCCTAAAAGCGGGATTCACCACTCAACGAGATTCCATTAATGGTAATTGAAGTACATTAGCGTGATAGCCAGAGGCTATACAAGATGTTTATATGACAAATCACATTTTCACACCTAGATGTTTGCCTTCTGAAGACAGTCTCATTTCTTGCAAGCTAGATACCCCATAAAACAACGAAAGGCCTCGCGCAATCCGCTTGAGAATTCCCTCCCACATCTCTAATGGAAGTCCAAAATTCCATCGAGCCGCCCATCGTGACCCAATCGCACCCAATCCCTCTCACACCTGTGCCGAGGATGGGCACATGAAGAACAAATGATTGGAGTCCTCCATTCCGTCAAGGCATCTGTCACAAGATACATCGTCCATGTGAAGTAGGCGGTTCCTCCTTGTTTATCCATCAACCGATCTCTTCTGAAGCACCACAGGAAAAAATTGACGCGGCTCGGGATGTTAGCGCCCACACAATTTTCAGATCTTGTATTAACATTATATCCTGGTTCACCAAGTCGCTTCGCAATTCTTTATATAGTTTCTCTAAGATTCAGAAAATGACCTGGCAACATGTAATAGATGATGAAGTTGGCAATTCCCATCTTTTATCAATGATTTGAAATACAACATTGTAATTTCTTCCTTTCCATTGAAGCTTTTCTCAATTGCTTACTTTACACGATCCATACCTTCATATATATGTATCCTATTGCATGTTTCTTCTCACTATCAACAAGCCAAAGAACTTTAACATGAGATCACATATTCTTAAGTGTGCCAAGTACATAATTCCGAAATGAGGGTATCAAAAGGATATCTCTTGCCTTCTTGCCCTTGCCTTCCTTGGCCCATTTGCTAGTAGCCCATTTCTCTGAAGTAAACATGATCCTCAGACTGTCCTTATTCTTATGAAGAGACCACAAAGAAAGAATGTTGTTGCAAATAGAGTCACGGCATGACCAACCAATTCCTTGTCATTTGTAAACTCCCTCATCATGTTCAAAGCCCAATGTGATTGTAAATGTAACCGGCAACCGCAATGGCTCTTTCAAGATTCTTCTTAATCGTCGAAATCTTACCAATATCCTAATATAAGATCGATGCATTGTGTTTCACATGAAGTCCAATACAAGTGTAACCTCTTCTCCTGTAAAAACTTCCCTACATAACATTACTAGGTTAATATAATATTATTCTAAAATAGTTCAATAGCTATAATCAATAAAATAAATATATACATGCTAAGACATAATTGCTTTCATTGTCGGTTACGACTTGTACAACATTTTTCTCTGCAATTTACTCCACAAACATATTAAGAATCTCATAAATCTTCTCTCATGTCTTCGCTTATGCTGATGCATCAATGAATTCCACAAAAAACGTGCTATTGGAACAATTCACCATAAAATTAAGTATGCATCTATTTCTCTTTATGTGGTAGCACGACGGAGGATGTGAACCACCTTTTTTTGAGTGCCCTAGTTCGGTTGATGTTTGGCGGAGAGCGGCAATCACGGGTCTCGATTGGAGTAACAAGGCTTGCTTTTGGGGACTCTTGCAGGAGGTGAGGAGGGTCAGAGATCGATAGAATGAAGATGTGTGCGACAATATGATGCATTTGATTGGGCAGAAATAGTGTAATTTTTTATGGGTCGAGGTTCTATCCCGAAAATGTACTTGGGCATGCTGGAGCCCTCTTGGATCACTGGCATTTGTAAATACTTATTTTATTATTAATATATTTTTTGGATGGTCCTCTAAAGGAGGCCCATCCCACCGTTCTAAAAAAAATCTATTTCTCTTATAATGCAAGCATCATATATAATAGAACATCCTTACTTTTTCCAAGTTTCTTTGTGCCCAGTCATCAGTTCAGATGTGTAATCCTTCTCAATGCGAAGTGATGTGACTCTAAGCTTATGGTATAAAGGTGGCTTCAAGTTAGGGCAATACACTCCAATAGCTCGAATCATATCCTTGAAAGATTGCAGCTTTGCGGCATTAAATAATACACTAGCACGATAGAAGAAGCGAGCTATGCTGAGATATTTATATATTCTATGTACCTTTTTTGTTATTTTTATTTTCTTGTTTCCATCTTATGTAATTTACCCATAGGTCTTCTCTATATAAGAGAGCCTAGGGTTCTTTGGAAAAACAACGAATCCTTTTCTCCCAACATAGTATCAGAGCCAAAACCCTAGCCCACCTCTCTTGCCATCGCCCCCTTGCCCTCTCCCCCCTCTCTCACCGCCAGCCTCTCTACCGTCGCCGCCGCCAGCCCACCTCGCCGCCGCCAACCCCTCTCCTATCGCCAACCCCCCACCACCGTCGGCTCCTCCCCACCGCCGATCCTCTCCCGTCGCCGGCACTCTTCTATCTATGGGTTTGAGTGCATAGGTCTACATATGCACTGAAATCCTCTGGTGTTTATGTAGACATTTGTTCTTTGGTCTACAGACCTTAGTTCCATATATCCGGCAATATGTCAGAAAACAAGGTCGATATGCCCTCCATAGATGCTTTCAAAGGTCCAGCGTCAATTGTCAAGATGGATGGGACGAACTATGAGCTCTCGGTGATGCATTTCATGAGTCTCCTGAAGTCGAATGGTAAAAAGCACATTCTTACCGAAGATGTGCCGGTAGAGAAGACTGGGGTTTATGCCTCCTGAGAGGCTAATGATTCATACGTCAAAGTATGGCTTTCAGGCACACTGTCGATGGAGATTGCCAATGATGTTCTCCATTAGCCCATTGCTAAGGCAATACGAGACATAGTTGCAGCAACATCTTCGCAGGTGCGAAATGAGACCGAGATCCTTCAGCTCCAGCATGACATATTTACAGTCAAGCAGAATGGACGGTCCCTTCACTCCTTATATACATCCTTGCAAGGGATGTTTGAGAAGCTCTACAACATCATTCCTCTTACGGCGACTCCATAGCAACAGAAGACCTTTCGGAATGCTACCATGGTGGGGTATCTACTTGCGGCACTTGACCCTGAATATGATGCTGCTCGCTCGCAGATCCTTGCCGATGCTACCATTCCTCCTATGGAGGAAGTTACCGCAGACTTAGTCGCATTACAGTCTCGTCCAATGCTTCTACTCAGCCTCCTTCGGCAATGGCGATCTCCAAAGGCCGAGGAGTCTCTTCTTCATTCTGTGGCCATGGACCTCGTGGTAGAGGTGGTCGTTTTCGTCAGCCGTGCACCTTTTGTTATCACCCAGGTCACGCGGAGGATACATGCTATTCTAAGCATGGTTTTCCGGTCTCGGTGCCTGTAGCCGAGCATGTTGCATCTCCATCAGCCTTTGCTTCAGACCAGAGATTCGAGGAGCTCGTTGCTAGATTGCGTGACATTATGCCTCCCGCCTCTACAAAATCTCAGGAGGCACCTCGGATATTGTTGCCTCAGCCTCTGCCAGTACCTCTGCCACTGCCAACACCTCAGGTAGTGCTTATGCCTTTACCTCATGTCTTGGTTCTGATGTTTCAGATTGGATTATGGATTCCGACGCGACACATCATCTTTGTCGAGACATAGATAAACTTACATCATATAGGGAGATTCCCACATTATTGGACATGGGGAGATTACCTTATCGCCTTCCATGCGTCTACAGAATGCGTTACATGCTCCTGATTTTTCGATGAATTTGCTTTCTATCAGTCAGATTACGAAGGAGTTGCACTGTCACGCTATATTTGACCCATCGTCTCTTGTTTTTCAGGACATTCTTACAGGCAGGGTGATTGGCTGTGGCTTTTAGCAGGATGGTCTTTATCGTCTGGTCTGAACCTCCTATGCTGGCGTCTCCTCTCACTCAAATGGACCAGTCTCTCCTTTTACATGGCATCTACGCTTTGGCCACCTCTTTCTTCAGAAGATGCGTCATATCTTGCCTCAGATTTCACCAAGTTCTTCCTTTCAGCATGAAGCATGTCAATTGGGAAAACACCATAGACCTAGCTTCCCTAGTCGCCAGTCTCGGAGCAGTAGCCTCCCCTTTGAGTTATTTCATGTTGACATTTGGGGTCCGAGTCGTGTTCCTGATCTCCAGGGGCACATGTTTTATCTTGTTGTCGTTGATAATTTTTCTCTGTCGTGGATGTTTTTGTTAAAGAATAAATCTGAAGCAGGGGATGTCCTGATACCCTCTCCTCTTTCGTGTCCACCCTCTCCCATTCCTATTCCCGTTATCACACCACCACCACCACCTCCACAACCACTTGTCTCACCCTTACCAAAATTCCATACCCATCGGTCTGATCCTGCTCATGGTGCTCGTCAATCATCCAGCATGCCTCAAGTTTGTCCAAATATTATTACGACGGATCTGATAATGTACAAGTGCTGGGATCATCGTTGCAGGAGAATAGTATACCAGCAAATATTGTTTCTGATGATCTAGATGTCCCTATTGCCATACGGAAGCAGAAACGTACCTGCGCATCATATCCACTTGCTTCACAGGTCTCCTTCCATCGTCTCACATGGGACTTTTAGAGGTTTGTTGTGGCTTTATCAGCCGTGGAGATACCACGAAATCATCAGGATGCCTTGAAGATTGGTTGTTGGCGTTCTGCCATGGAGGAGGAAATAGTAGCTCTACAGTCGCGGGGTACATGGAGCGTGGTTCCCGCTCCCCCAGGAGCATCTGTTGTCAGCTGTAAATGGGTGTTCACTTTTAAATATCATGCAGATGGTAGCCTTGATCGTTACAAGGCAAGGCTAGTGGCACGAGGATTCACTCAAACACACGACGTGGACTATATGGACACCTTCTCTCCAGTTGCACGTCATTCGACTCTACGAGTCCTGTCAGTTGTTGTGGTACGTGATTGGCCCTTGTTTCAGCTTGATGTTAAGAATGCATTCTTGTATGGCGATCTGCAGGAAGAAGTCTACATGCAACAGTCTCTGGGGTCTGCTACTGAAGGGGAGAGTCACATGGTGTGTAGACTTCACAAGGCGATATATGGTCTTAAACAAAGTCCACGGGCATGGTTTCAGAAGCTTTCTCATCTGATTGAAAAGCAAGGGTTCAAAAGATCAACTGCAAATCATTCTTTGTTCGTCCATAAGACTTCTAGAGGTACGGTTGTCATCATGGTGTATGTTGATGATATACTTGTTACAGGAGATGATACACAAGGGATAAAGATGGCAAAAGTATTTCTGGACCATCAATTTATTACTAAGGATCTTGGCACTCTACGATATTTTCTGGGGTTGGAGTTTGCCAGGAATACACATGGTCTTGTGATGACCAAAAGGAAGTATATTACAGATATGCTTGTTGAGATGGGCATAATTGGGTGTCGACCATCAACTACTCCTATGGACCCTAGCATGAAGTTATATGATGATGATACAGATTACGTTGGCAGGAAAAGATATAGAGAAATGTTGGGTAAGCTTTTATATATTACTATCACCAGACCTGATATCGCTTTTGTAGTGAGTCGGGTAGTCAGTTCATGGAACAACCCAGACAAGTACATATGGATGCCATATACATGATACTAAGGTATCTAAAGTTGTCTCCAGGCACATGATTGCTGTTCAGAAAAGAAACAAACATTTCTATTTCTGCATGTGCTGATGCGGATTATGCAGGATGCCCTAAAGATCGGAAGTCTACTTCTGGTTTTGCAGTGTTTGTGGGTAGTTCTTTGGTTTCCTGGAAAAGCAAGAAACAAACAGTGGTGGCTAGATCTTGTGCTGAATCTGAATATAGGGCCATGGCACAAGCAAGTACTGAGATGATGTGGGTCCGAGCTGTGTTAGAAGATTTGCATATAGATGTACCTCTACCCATGCAGCTACAATGTGATAATCAAGCCGCGCTATTCATTGTTAATAATCCTGCTTTTCACGAAAGAACAAAACATATTGAGGTAGACTGCCACTATACTAGAGATATGATCCAGAAGGGCTTGATTTTTACTTCTCATGTCAGTTTAGGAGAGCAGACTACCGATATCTTCACTAAGCCATTGCTCAGAGGGTCATTCCAGAAGTGTTCTTCCAAGCTGAGCATGATTGATATCTATGCTCCATCTTGAGGGGGGGGTGTTGAGATATTTATATATTCTATGTACCTTTTCTGTTATTTTTATTTTCTTGTTTTTATCTTATGTAATTTACCCATAGGCCTTCTTTATATAAGAGAGCCTAGGGTTCTTTCGAATAAAACGAATCCTTTTCTCCCAACAAGCTATATGTTGAATAGTTCTGGGTCACAAATCTTTATCATACTACTCCACCATGAAAGTTTGTCTCATTGGAGCTTTTCCTCTCCCCTTTGCCACTTTCATGGTCACAAATGAGTCCACCGATCCTTTATCCTTTTTTGTAGGTTGCGAAATAGAATTACTATTGCCTCGTGGACAACCCTCTTCCCAATCCCAATTGCATTTTATTCCTCACATTCATCATCAACAAAATTCATGTCATCCACATCGATGTTCCCATCTTCAAAGAATCCTTCTGAGACTTCCTCTCATTCGTATATGCACACAATTCTTCGTTCACCTCTGGATGGTATTTCTTGCAAGCTATAACATTCTTGAATGATCCTATTTGATGTTGTTTGGCTTTATAGATTCTACCTTTAGTGGTATTCTCACAAAACATGCATATAACATTGTTCGGTTCTTTTTTGTCTTTCAGATAATTGTACCTCTACACGATATCTTTCTTGGAAGTTCTTTCTTCAAAAATGTCACATCCACTTCTCGTAGCCTTCCTAATACATGTAAACGTATTTACGCAATCAATATTCTAAGTTTTTAACATGTACCCATCTAAATGGTCTGGTGGTAATGCAGTGTGCCTATCACTCAAAAGACCAGGGTTCAAATCCCCCCATCTGAGGGTTGCGTTAGGTAGTCGACAACCAGCATAAAAAATAGTCGAATCTTTCAACATGGATTTGAGCAAGAATCTATGTAGCCGGCCCTACTTATAGTGGGAGAAGGCTTTGCTATTTTTAGTCGGCCCTACTTAATGTGAGAAAATGCTTTGTTGTTGTGACATCCACATGTTGTTGGCAGGTGAACCCAACCGTCTAGCCCCCCCTGTGCCACCATACCCTATCAACACGGAGGTCTTGCGGGGGTTGCAGGGGGTAGCGTCATCGTCCTGAAACGAATTTTCAATATGGATTTTCATATCCATCTGCATTCGAGATTGCTATATAAACAATATTTGTGCAGAAATAGATAAATGAAGGAGGCAAAAACCTAACTCGAAAAGATTAGGGTGATGGCATTGAATCTGGTAATGTCTCTACACGATTGGAGGAGGCGGAAGACGGAAATTGTGGAGAAGGAGCAATCACAAGACAACTGAGCTAATGGTGCTTATTAGGGCGATGGTGATCACAAGAGGTTGCATGCATGAGAGGATTTCGAAATAGGCTGCATGTAAGGTGCTCGCCTTTTCGAAATAGGCTGATGGCATTGAATCTGGTAATGTCTCTACACGATTTCGAAATAGGCTGCTTGTAATACAAATGGTTTGAGGGTTTTTTTTTAAAATCTAACCAAGAGATATCCCATTAGGCCCTAAAGAATTCTATTTTCTATCAGGTGCTCGCCTGAGCGCCTTGCGCTTTCCATCAAGGCACTCGCCCCTGTGCGCCTACACCAAATCACCTTGCCTGACTCCAATCGAGGAGCCAAGGCCTTGCTTCGCCTTGCCTGAGCGCTTATTAGGCGAGTCCCTGGCTCGCTTTTGACAGTGCTGGCGACCTCTACATGATGTTGCATTTTATCTCCCATTGCATTGTACCCCTGAAACATTACCATTTACATTCTCCAAAAATAATAAAAAGGGCATGCATTTATGCAGGATTATGTCAATTTCCGGATCTAAATAAGCTGATAATTGAGAAATCTTGTTTCAAGAGTTTATGGTATATTACGCGATACCCTAGACTGTGATGTTAGAAGTGCTCTCAGCCCCATGTTTTGACGGAAGTGGGCTGACGTCTCCTTTCCAAATGCAAGCACATTATCTCATTATAGAAACTCCCGAAATTTAGATCGACATTCTAGCTTGTACTGTTTCCATGGCAGAAATGCAGATTTAAGACATCTTAATCGAGATGGCTTTTGTGAAACTGGCAATTTGGAAAATATCACACAAATAAGTCACTAGATTCGTTTATCAAGTTAGAGACAAGATTTATTTTTTATGTTTGTCATTTTCTTGTTTTTTAGTTTGTTTATTTGCTTGTTTTGTGTTAGGCACGGAGGCTGATCCATGTGTCATGCTTTAAGAATGGCGAAGAAGAACTGCAGGGCAATGACGAAAGTTTGAATCTCATAGAAACTCCCCCCAATCAAGAAATTGGACAAGAATGAGTTGAGTTTATCAAGTGCCAACAAGAGACATTGGTTCTCAACCATACAACAGGTGATCTTGTTATGTTTCTTTTTAGCTCTGATCTGTGCTACTTAAGTATACTTTTATTGATTAGAAAATTACCCTGCTGGTTATTATTAGTTTTAAGACTTGCAAGTTTCTACGGATGATGGTTTCCACAAATAATATATTGATGCTACTTAATTGTCGTAAAGTAAATCAAGCCTTTCAAATTTCTAGCCATGATGGATTTCACAAAATGTATTCACCCCACTTCAGTGGGTTAGCAAATCTGAAGTTTGCAGTCAAATCCATTCACATTCTACTGTTATTTGGTTTGTATATGTTTTGAGCTTCAAACAACATACCGTTGGGCCCGAACCTTGAATAAAATAGTAAAATGACAAATATTGTTCTCTTTGATAGGGAGAATCTTATTCTGTTTCCTCCGAATAGAAGTAGTCCTAGTCATATGCAGATTAGAATGTAAAAAACAAGGTTGCAGAAAGCGGTAGTCGGTACTCGGTCGGCGGGGTCACCTATTAAGGATTAGTCGGCAGTCGGACGACTAATCGGATTTAGTCGGTCATTAGTCGGTTTTGAATTTTTTAATTATTTTAAATATATAAATCATTTTTTATACATATATTCTTACATACATACATATATTTGTACATTTTATATGCCATCATAATGAAACAAAGAAGTAATTGACTTTAAATATAAAATTAAGCATGATAGAATATGTTTGCTTTTAAAAAAAGTGAAAAACTAAAAAAATAAAAAAGGTTGTTGTAAAAGTCGGCCGATTAGTCGGCCGACTAGGCCGACTAGTCGGTCCGAGTAGTCGGGTGGACCGACTAAAGGACGACTAGGCCTAGTCGAGTCGGCTACTCCCCCGACTCGACTAGGCGGGCCGACTAGTCGGCCTAGTCGGCCGACTTTTGCAAGCTTGGTAAAAACAATCACGAAGAAGCAACACAAGGCAATCTGACAAAGATCGAGGGTGTCCAAGGGAACTAGATGGGGAACATGATGGGGGAAAGAAAGCATGAGGGTGTTGGGGGAGGTGAAGGGACACAAAGCATTGCTGAGGCTATAGTAGGTCCTTCAGGGATCCTCATTCGTGATGATATGTGATTAATCACTCTAAAAGTTGAAAATAGAGCTTTGTTCCCGAGTAATTAGCTGCATGCCTGCATATTTCCACTTATATTTGCATAATTAGCACTCATGCATGTATAAATAATATCTGCATTTTAGCATTCATATTTGCATTAAATAAGAAGCTCAATTCACTAGTAAAAATCACTCAATTGTATATATTTTACACTAACTATAAATCCCATAAATTCACTCTATACTGTATATATTACTAACAATAATACAAGAAAATACCTAAAAAAATACTAACCTGTAAATTGGACAAATAAACCCCAAACAAGTTGGAGACCTTGAACCTTAGAATGCACATATCTATCTCATACAACCTCTGATCTAGGTCTACTCACTTTTAAATTAATACACATTCAAAGACCTTCAAAATGAGACCAGTTTCATTAAATCGGAGCTCGTATGCAAAACTTGGGTTTGGACCACCATTGTATACTATATGTATGTGTATTTGTACCCTTGTATTTTATTACTTTATTCGACCTCATTTCTGTTTTTGGTCAACATGAAACTTGTAGATCTCATCGAGATCTACAACTTTCATGTTTTGAGTTTTCCAAATTCGGCCATTTTCTCCCTCTTATGCCACATTTCTTCCTCAGCCAATCAGATTGGGCCACGTGGCGTCCTCTGATTGCGCCACGCGGCCCACTCAGCCGCTCTCCACGCGCCTCGTCTCCTGGCCGTTAGATCACCTTCTTCTTCTTCTTCAGATCCCGACCCTCCATTCCGCGACCCCTCTCAGCCACACGATCTCCCCCTGATCTCTTCCGGACCACACATCTCCGCCTCATTCTCAGCCCTCCACGTGGTCACATATCCACCGCCGGATCTTTCTCAAGACACCTCCATCTCAGCCGTTAGCTCCCGCTCAGCTGACGACCCTTCGATCCCCACGCCTGATTCCATCTCCACCGTTCTTCAGGGTCGCGTCCCCATGCTGCCACGTGGCTTGATCACAGCCCTTCGATTACATCACCCAGATCTGATTACGGCTTTTCTCTTGCGCCTATCTTCTAGTCGTTGGATCACGAGATCCAACGGTCCATAAGTCGTCTTCTTCCTCCAAAAGAGCCTCGCCCACGTCACCCCCACCTCGCGACGGCTCCGCCCCCTTCCTATTTTTGGCGCCACGACAGCCACCTTCTTCGCCCATCAACACCTCCACGACGTAACCCCGACCTCCACCTTCCTCGCCAGCAGCCATGATCCCCATGAAGCCCTCTCCTTCGCTCCACAAACTCCACGCCTACCACCCTCTCCATCACCTGAACACCCCATCTCCTTCCTATAAATACTCCCTCTCCAGCCAACTTCCACCCCATCCGCCCTTACAGAGAGATTCCCCGAGCTCCCTTCTACCTCTTGGTGACAACAATTAGGCAAGAGAGTGAGCGACGACGGTGTTTTCATCTCCGACGAGATCCATGGCGTAGCACGCCGTGCTGCAGCTTCTTCGACGAGCTGCACGAGCTCGGACCGGCTACCAACCCTCGAGCGACGACCGGAGCCTCTTCCGCGAGCCTCCATCCCCAGGTAGCTTCCTCCATTCTCCTCCAATCTTCTTTCTTTATTCCTCTCGATCTTCTTGCCTTTTTCCCGACTTCTCTGATCGATTCCACGTCTCTCCGACCCTCCACCGAGCTCCGCCTTGGAGCTCTCACCTTCATGCCACCCTCTGTTAGTCCCTACGACAATTCGACCCATCTCCGATCAGAGCTCCGCCGGTCACGGCGGAATATAACCTCCGCCTGGTCATTACTTCGCCCTCAGGCCTCTCGCATACCCCTTGCACTCCCACGAGCACGATGCACTTGATTTCTGGCAACCACTAACCTTGCAGGAGCTGCTATCTTCATTGACCGGAGTGGACGCCGGAGCTCCTTCGAGCTTCATCATCTCCGGCTTCCAGACCACCCCCGCTTCCCTTAGACATCCCGACGGCCTCCTGACACTTCCACGACTGATCTGAGTTATCCAGGAGCCACCGACAAGCTTCCACGAGCACGGGGAAGGGCGGCGGAGCCGGGCCCTCTTCGTCGGAGTCCCGCCAAGTCCGCCGCAGGAGGCGGCTGACCAGAGAAGACGACGTACAACTGCCGTTCGATCACCTTGATCCAATGGTCCTCTTTACGACACATTGCCCCGAGCCCGCCACTGTTGGATCAAGAGGATCTAACGAACCTCGTCGCACCACGTCGCATCTGCTTCGAGCTTCAGCCTCTGTTGGATCCATCTCGATCCAACGACCAATATTGAGCCACGTCGCCTCGCTCCAATAGCCATCACCACCATTGGATCATCCAGATCTGATGGGTCCTCGTCGCGCCACGTTTCCATTCCCCGCAGCCGTTGGATCGTTCCAGATCTAGCGGCTTAGCATTCGCCACGTGGAGCCTCCGAGCCTCTTCCCCGACCCTAGGCTCGGAGCAACCGAAGCAACCCGAAGCAAAGTCCGAGCCTCCAGAGCCTCCCGAGCCTCTGCCCGAGCCTCCTACACCTTCCGAGCCTGGCTCATCACGTGTCACGTACGTGAGGGTTGGGTAAATTTCACCGAGGCCCTTGCAGCTTTCCAGATTTGCAAATTAGTCCCTACCAGGCGCATCACGTGAGGAGCACGTGTACCAGTGGGAATTTTGCATCCATAACCCCGGCATTATAGATATTTGCACTTTAGTCCCTGTATGCACGTTTTATTTTAAGCAATTTTTATTTTCTGTTTTGCATTTTGGTCCCTGTGTTTGCACGCATATTTAGGTGTCCATTTTTCATTATTTTTAAATTTCAAAAATTGCATGTTGTGGTTTAACTTATCCTTTATCTCTTGTGACACATGTCATATTTTTGTGAGCTGCATAGAATTTAATAATATTATTTTGGTGGAATTTGACATATTTTGCCCACTGTGTGCTTGAAATTAAATATTAAATCATTTGTTCCTCCAAAAATCACCATAAAATCACATTAGACTTAGATTAAGTTGCTCTACACTGTGCCCAAAAATCATTTCATTTGCACGCATCACGATGTCTCAATAAATCAAATAGTATTTTGCCTAATTGATTTTTAATAGGTCCAATTTACATAGATTTTTAGGCTTATTAATTTTTCTGTATTCTTCTTACATAGACCTATCTAGGATAATTTTTATATCTAAAAATAATATGCTTGATATTTATTAAAATTGATTTTGCAAATACTACCCTGCATCCATATTTTATTTATATTTAATCCATTTAGAGTTTAAAAATTCCAAAAAAATTGCAGTAGCTTAGTTTTGTCGCATATCATCTTCTGGCCAAGTTTTATTAATTTTGGATTTCATTTGACTATCTTTCTAATTTAACGTACAAATTTGACTTGAAATTACACTGCATTCTCCTTAATTGCATAAAAAGACCAAAAAAATATTCTTCTGTAAATCTGATCTCTAATTTAACTAAAAATTTACCTAAGGAGACAACTGCCTCCCTGAGTTCGATCTTGGGCTTGCCCAAGTAAAATAATTTTGCCGCTTGAGTTAATCGAACATTAAATTTGAGTGGTTTTTGACGAAGTCTCTATTACCCGACTGCAATGAACGAGAAACCTAATTCGATTGATAACTCGGTTGAATTAACAAGGGTAGCTGAGGCGCACTTCAATCCGGTCATGGAAGCTCCATTAATGGTGATGGGTGGTTGGTTTGATGTTCTGTGGTGGAGGGAGCGTTATTCTATAAGGCTCCCTTCGACAGATCAAGATTGGCTTGGGGCTACGAATTCAAGTTAAGTATCGCTCAACAAGTTGCTTCTGTGGTGGGGCACGGGGCATTTGGCTCATTCATTCCAAGATCTCATTTTATGCTTTTGTTTTTTTGAGGAGATGTGTCATGTTTTCATCATGGGAGAGTTGATTATCATTGGACCTCTTGCACATGTTTCGATATTTTTGAAGGCATCCTTTGAATCGAAGGTGGTGATGCACCTCCGTGCATTCCTCGTATCGAGGTTGCTTTTGTTGGGGATGATCGAGGATGATTGCCTCAGGTTAGTGGCCTCAATGGTTGAGTAGGCTCTTTGGGGATCCTTCATTGGAGACGATGTAGCTTGACGAACCTTTGGTCCATGTACATCATCTGAAGACTGTGAGGTTCATAAGCTTCTTCGTGCGAGTGGGCAATATGGACATCGACACTAGTGGTTTGACGATGATCGTTGCTTGAGGACAGTGGAACCTACAACACCAATGTTGATTGATTAAGGTAGCAGGGTACCTTTTTTGTTCGTGGCTTGCTTTCTTATGAGGGCAACCCATTCTTTAGTTGGAGAGTTGGCATCGGTAGCTATTGCTAAGCTGCCAAGTGGGAGCACTTTGGACCTCGTCGTTGAGATCTTCGAGGTGTTTCTCCACTACCATTGGAGTTGGACTACCGAGTTGGGAGATCTTTTTTCTACTTTTTGTTGTCGATTATCATAGGCGACGATACTTGTTGGGGTGCTAGTCGAGGTGGCGACCAATGGTGGTGTAGAGTGGCAAGTGGCATCGGTTTTGACGATGTGACCAGTGGCTCCCTTTATGGAATCTGAGGCGTCTTGGATGGAGGGGAGCGTCGTGATGATACGATGTGAACATGACCTAGGTTTTGAGGAAGATGTTGATGGTATGTTTTCTAATTCTAAGGCATTAATTTGAGTGGATTGTGCTTTTTCTGATTCTTCTGGTCATGTCGATCGCCCTTTGTGGGGATCCGGTTCGATCTTTGGCAGCAACTCGATCTTGACTGGGGTTCTTTTTGATTTAGGTTCTCTGGTAGGGTGGAGCATTGGGCTCAACTCGGCCCAATCTGAGAAAGGCTCAACGTGGGCTTGCAACTTTTCTTCGGGCTGTGGGTCGTGTCGAGGCCTTTTTGTAAATCGACAACCTGGGCCTAGCCCAATCCTCGCGGGTTTGGGCTCTGGTTCGGATCAGGATTGATCCGCTTCCGAGTTGTTGCATATTGGCCTTTTTGAGAGTACCAGAGCATTAATCTTGCCAGCGATCTCCAACCCACATATGTTTGAGAACTTAGCTACCTCTATTAAACTGTATATAATTAACAGTTATAATAGACAAGAATGTCTAAGAATGGTTATAACCATTTTTAGGATTGACGCATTGAGCTTTCAATTTCTAGCAATTCTAACTACACTGAATAAAAAAATGTCTAAAGCAAGGACTTCTCTCACTTAAGTAGGGTCGACAACATGGATTTTTAGATCCATGTTGAAAGATCCGGTTGTTTCTTTACGCAAATTGTCGACTACTGAACACAACCCTCCTCGAGGGTGGATTTGAACTCTAGTCTTTTGGGTAGTAGGTACATTGCTTTACCACCAGACATGGACGACCATATCACGATATATCGGCGATATATCGGTATCGACAGGTCACCGATATATCGCTGATATGGTCGATATCGGGTATCGACATGCCAAAAATGCACAATCTCGGTCCGATGTCGGCGATATGGGTCGATATATCGCCGATATATCGACGATATATCGGTATCGACATGGTACCGATACCGATACCGAAATCGATATGTCCTTCCATGCCACCAGTTCATTGAAGTGTGTACGGAAAAAAATTCCACACATAAAAAAAGATCGTGATTGAATAGGATGATCTTGATGTTCATGAACAAGTTCAAAAATATGAGACATCAATCATAGATAATCTAGTCTAACTAGATAGGATTCAATAATGATCTCCTATGACTCACAATTAGTCTTTTAGCGTTGGTGTTACGATCATAAATCGTGAAATCGGCAGCAAATTGTACCAAAAATAGGCTTTAGAGCAAATCCAATGATTTTGTTAACATAGCATATTCAGAAGTGGAAGACTAACCTGGATTCGGGAAGTGAAATCCATCTCTAGTAATGTGGTGTCTCCCCATATGATAAATAGATCTCTGCGCGACGGCATGAAAACTTTCTTTCACATTAACCTCTTCAACTTAAAGCCCTATCACATAATATAAATATTTACATGAAATTACAATTTCTCATTGTGGTACATTCTTAGTTATAATACAAACAGTAGAAGGCTTTAAAAACTTGTGCATGCATGCACTTTGATTAAAAAATCACAAAATGTCTTTATCACTTCAGCTCGTCTTCAGTAGGCAGAATCAAGAGCATACACCTGGGAGAGGAGCGGGTCGAGTCAAATCGGGTCTTCGTAGGTTCGGTCTAGGCCCGACCCGAAACCGAAATTAAAATTTGAGAAAAATGGGGTTCCAAGCTTGGCCCATATATACATCGGGTCCGAGCTGGGCTTGAGCTTTGTCGGGTCGGGTTAGGGTCCAATGCTCCACCCTATCCTCAAGGGCCACTACTTGGACATTTTATTGGGGGTTCCCTTGATAATATAGATAGAGCCTTGATGAGAGAAGTTTGTTTTTCTTGTTGCTTCTAATGTCATTTTTGGTGTCATTGAATAATTCAAGGAATTTTGTCGATATTATTGAAAATCGAGAAATGACTCTAAAAATCTATTTTTTTTAAAAAAATACAATTATCCATGTACTTTAATCGATAAATAGGATAGAAATATTTATAATTGTTTGCTAAAATAGATAAGTAATTCTAAACATTTTTACTCATAAGCCGTAATTATGTGTCTGGGGTAACTGCTTTCATTGATCAACTTGATAGCACGCGAGTATGAAGGGCTTTGAATACACCAAGAAAAGTTGAAAACTAAGCTATGGAAAAAAATGAAACAAACGAAAGTGTATCTAAAGCTATAACCAACATGGCATTGAAAGAGAATTTAAGTCAAGAATGTTACTCATTGTAGAGATATTTCGTAGTTTTATTATCTCTTTATGTAGCTTGTCGTTATTTCTTTATCTTATATAGACCTCTCTGTAATTTACCCTTAAGGTCTCTCCCTATATAAGAGAGCCTAGGGTTTTCTGAATGATTATTGAAGTCACGTTTCCCAACATGGTATCAGAGTCGCCCTAGGGCTCTCCACCCACCGCCTCCCTCTCCCCACCCACCGCCCCTCTCTCTCTCCTCTCCTCGGTGCGTTCTCCGCCGCCGCCTCTCTCTCTCTCTCCATCGCCTAGCGCCCCCGCGCCTAGGGCCAGCCCTCCGCAAGTGCTCCCAGCGGTATCCAGACCTCCGCCAGCGCTGCCAGCGGCATCCAGGCCGCTGCCAGCGGCATCCAGCGGCCACTGCTAGCGTCGCCAGTCACCGCCAGCGGCATCCAGCCTGCCGCCAGCGGCCTCCCGGTCATCCCAGGCATCGCCTGCAGCCCCATACCGTTGCTGTAGGCATCCAGCCAGCCGCCTACAGCCGCCGCCAGTCACCGCTAGCCGCCGCCAGTCCCAGCCAGTCGCACAGACATATACGCGACCCCAGGCAGCACCCAACAGGCCGGTTCAAGGGCTGTAAGCCTTCTCTAAGGCGTGCCCTAGTTCTCTCTTCGATCGGTATATGGGTTTGAGTGTGTAACGTCTACATACACACTCAAATCCGATGCAGTTGGTGTAGACATTTATCACAGTGTCTATATATCCTTATTCTTCTCCAAGCAGCAGCATGTCAGAATCCAAAGCCGTTATGACCTACACAGGCGCATTCAAAGGTCCTGCGCCAATAGTGAAGATGGACAGGTCTAACTATGAGCTCTGGGCGATGCAGTTCATGAGCCTCATGAAGTCTAATGGTAAGAAACACATTCTTACCGAGGATGAGCCTGCAGAGAAGACAGGGATCTATGCCTCATGGGAGGCCGACGACGCCTATGCAAAGGTCTGGTTGTCCGGTACATTGACGATGGAGATTGCTAACGACGTCCTCCATCAGCCCACTGCCAAGGCAATGTGGGACATTTGCCGCTACTTATTCGCAAGTGCGAAATGAGACCAAGATGTTGCAGCTTCAGCATGACATTTTCACAATGAAGCAGAGCGACAAACCTCTCCATTCCCTGTACACATCCCTAAGAGGGATGTTTGAGAAGTTATACAGTACCAATCCTCTCACTGCTACTCCTGAACAACAGAAGACGTTTCGGAATGCCACCATGATGGGTGTTCTTCTTGCGGCTCTTGATCCTGAGTACGATGCCGCCCGGTCCCAGATCCTAGCGGATGCAGTTATTCCTCCAGTGGAGGATGTTTACAGAAGGCTCAGTCGCATTCCAGTTTCCTCTAGCTCTTCTACTCCACTCCCATCAGCGATGGCAGTCTCGCGTGGGAGAGGTGGACCGCCTTCTGGTCGTGGTCGTGGACGTGGACCCCAGGGAAGGGGTGGTCGGTTCAGTCAGACATGCTCCTATTGTCATCGCACAGGACACTCAGAGGACACATGCTATTCTAAGCATGGATTTCCAGCATCGGCACGTGTTGCAGAGCACTCTCAGTCTCCATTAGCTTCTACTGCAGATAATCGATTTGACGAACTTGTGGCCCGTCTCTGAGATATTATGCCACATGCGTCCGGTGATTCGTCTGGTGGTTCTTCAGATATTGCTGCCACTGCCTCTGCCAGTTCATCCGCTGCTGCGAGTACCTCAGGTAGATCTATTACATTCACATCAACTCATGATATATCTGACTGGGTTATCGATTCCGGAGCCACACATCATCTCTGCCGTGATAGAGGTAGATTACAGGCCTACAGGGACATTCCTCCCGGCCGTTCAGTGCAGATAGCAGATGGTACCCATTCGCCCCTTGTTGGACAGGGGGAGGTCTTCCTATCTTCCACTATGCAACTACATAACGTCCTGCATGCTCCTCAGTTCTCGATGAATTTGCTATCTATTAGTCAGATTACGAAGGATTTGAATTGTCGTGCTATATTTGACCCGTCTTCTCTCATTTTTCAGGACATACTCACGGGCAAGGTGATTGGCTGTGGCTCTGAGTAGAATGGTTTATATCGACTGGTTCGGGATTCCTATGCTGGCATCTCCTCTCACTCTGCTGGGCCAGTCTCTCCGTACATTTGGCATCTCCGGTTTGGTCACCTTCCACTTCAGAAAATGCGCCATCTTCTGCCCCAGATTTCTCCTAGTTCGTCATTTCGATGTGAAGCGTGTCAGTTAGGGGTGCACATGGATCGGATTGGATCGGATTTTAACCTAATCCGTGTCCAATCCAACCTTAACGGATTTTCGTTTATCTCAATCCAATCCAATCCATCAAATATCTGAATCCAAACCAATCCAATCCATCGAATTACGGATTGGATCGGATTGGATCGGATTTTTTATACTAACATATTTTAATAATTTACCCTGTATGTTTGTATTTTATAGCACACTAGACTTCGATATTTGAAATATGACTTCAAAATGGGTAACGTAGATAGATATAATGAAAAGAATATTTGAATAACGCACAATCAAATTAATGTTGATGAACTGCATTAATCTATTATAAAAAAGTTGAAGACCATACGATGATGCTAAAGGATTATATTGAATTTGGTATCTACATTTCCTTTTATTAATGGTGCATTAATATATATTTTTGTAAATGATTTTTGACATATGATTTATGCAAGTTATCGAATATGGATGCAGAAACTAGTTAGATAAACAAAAAAATATTATTTCTTTGGATAGATATTGATGAAGTCTGTTATATATTTAGATTGTTAACTTATGTCTAAATCAAATCACTCATAAGAACATCCTTCAAGGCACTATAACATATCATCAACATACAAGAATCATAAAATAATCATATTCAATTCGATATCCATGACAAAACCAATTTAAATACAGGCCACCAATTAGACATCATACCTCACATTTTAAAATAGACTTGGAATGGAATTCATTTGTTAGAATTGTAGCTATAGTCAAAATATGTTTTTTTTGGAAAATATGAATCAAATACACATATCAATTTAAAAAGGAAAAGAATTCAAGTATGCTTGTTCATGAACCCCTCTAATGCTCCGGTGGTACAAGCAGTGGGCTACCACTTAAAGGACCAGGGTTCAAACTTCCCCACCCCCGTTAACTAGTAAAAAAGTATGCATGTTTGTCTTAGATGGTGTGTACATCTCAACATGTAAATGATCTAATTTCATATATGTGTAAGGTTACAAGTTGGAAAAATCAAAAGGTCCAAGAATAAAAAGTACATGTACTAAGCAATTGTCTTGAATCTATTTTCTTTTAGCGGAGATCAGATGAGTTGCATTACTCTCAAGGTAGATGGTATTGCGTCAGAGAGGGATGACATTGTGTGAAACAGTCGACGACATCATAAGAAGTGTGACACTATTGTACTAGAGGGGGACAACACCGTGCATGAGAGGATGCATCAAAATGGACCAAGAGGGAGAGAGAACTGGTAATTAGATATTGGTAGTTGAGAGTGAAATGAGAGGGGGGGAGAATTGGAGGGGAATGGCCAAAGAGGGTTCACAACATTACAAGTTATAGTCATATTTTCCTCTCAAAAAAAATTATAATCATATGTTATTATTTTTGAGATTTAACATTTGACTTTTAAGAGAAAGAGATGGGGATGGTAAGAGGACTTGTATCCAACAAACATGCGATGAATGACATTGACTATAGCTTTATGAGAAATTATAGACGGGTGAAAAGAAATATTATATGTATAATATTTATATATAAAAATATATAAATGTATGCTAACGGATTAACGGATTGGATCGGATTGGATTTGATAATGATCCGATCCAATCCAGACTTCAACGGATTTTAAAAACTCCAATCCAATCCGATCCGTTAAAATGGTAAAACCAAACCAATCCAATCCAATAACATCGGATTGGATCGGATTACGGATTTTATCCGATCCGTGTGCACCCCTAGTGTCAGTTGGGGAAGCATCACAGGTCGAGCTTCCCAAGTCGTCCGAGTCGGAGCAGTAGCTCCCCTTTTGAGTTGTTACATATAGATATATGGGGTCCGAGTCGTGTTCCCGATCATCAGGGGTACAGGTTTTATCTTGTGGTAGTGGATGATTTCTCTCGTGTGTCATGGGTCTTTCTTTTGAAAAATAAATCTGAAGCAGGAAATGTGATCAAGAACTTGATTAATGAAGTGCATAATGTTTTTTCTTCCTCTGTCAAATATGTTCGGACGGATAATGCCCTTGAATTTTGTACACGCTCACTTTCACAATTCCTTTCATCAAAGGGTATTATTCATCAAACCACTTGTGCATATACCTCACAACAAAATGGTGTGGCGGAAAGAAAGCATCGCCATCTCTTGGATATTACTCGCACACTGTTGATTCAGAGTTGTGCTCCTATCTCATTCTGGGGTGATGCTGTTCTTTCTGCTTGTTATCTGGTCAACCGAATGCCATCCTCAGTTCTTGGTGAGAAGATACCTATCTCCCTTATTTTTCCAGACAAGGAGTTATTTTCTCTGACTCCACGTGTTTTTGGTACTGTGTGTTTCGTGCATCGTCTATCTCCTGGACTTGACAAACTCTCTCCTAGAGCAGTCACGTGCGTCTTTGTAGGTTATTCCATGACTCAGAAGGGTTACCGGTGTTATGATCCTGCAACTAAGAGATACTTCGTGAGCACTGATGTCACTTTCTTTGAGTCTGTCATGTATTTTTCTCCTGCAGGTGACAGAATGGTACCATCCACTACCACTGATGATATCTATGTTCCTCCACCGCCTTCATTGAGTACACCTGAGTCGTCCTCTGTGCCCGTCTCCACGCCAGTACCACCTCCACCACCTCCACCTCCACCCATTCCAAGACCTATCATATCACCGTTACCTAAATTCTATACACGCCGGTCAGGTCCTGCTCAGACTACACAGCAGCCGATCATCACGCCTCAGGTATGTTCAGATGGCATTACTACTGACGGGTCAGGTTTAGTACATGTGCAGGATCCTTCAGTACAGGCAGACACTAGCCCATCCAGTACAGCAGATGATGATCTTGATGTTCCGATTGCTTTTCGTAAGAAGAGGAGGCAATGTGCCTCTTATCCATTTGCTTCACAGGTTTCTTTTCACCGTCTCACTGGTGATTTTCAGAGATTTGCCACAGCCTTGTCTTCCGTGGATATACCACGGACATACCAGGAAGCTTTGCGGAATGAATGCTGGAGATTAGCAATGGAAGAAGAAATGAGGGCCTTACAGTCTCGTGGCACATGGTCTTTGGTCCCTGCACCTTCTGATGCATCCGTTGTGAGCTGTAAATGGGTCTTCACAGTCAAATACCATGCAGATGGCACTTTGGATAGGTACAAAGCACGCTTGGTCGCCCGTGGGTTTACACAAACCTACGGGGTGGATTACATGGATACATTCTCTCCAGTGGCGAGACACTCCACCCTTCGTATTCTCTTATCTGTTGCTGTGGTACGTGATTGGAGTATATCTCAACTAGATGTCAAGAATGCCTTTCTGTACGGAGACTTGCAGGAGGAAGTCTACATGCAGCAACCACCTGGGTTTACTGCTGAGGGGGAGAAGCAGATGGTCCGTAGACTTCACAAGGCGATATATGGCCTCAAACAGAGTCCGAGAGCATGGTTCCAGAAGTTGTCCAACCTGATTGAGCAACAGGGATTCAAGAGGTCAAATGCCGATCACTCATTGTTTGTCCAGAAGTCATCGGCAGGTACGGTTGTCATTATGGTCTATGTGGATGATATTCTTGTTACAGGAGACGATGTTCAGGGCATAGAGAGGGCGAAGGCATTCCTAGGCCGTCAGTTCGTCACAAAGGATCTTGGAACCCTAAGATATTTTCTGGGGTTGGAATTTGCAAGGAATGCACAAGGCTTGGTGATGACACAACGGAAGTGTATTACAGACTTCCTGACTGAGACTGGCATGGATGGATGCAAACCATCAAGTATTCCCATGGACCCTAGCATGAAGCTGTATGATGGTGATACATATGAAGTAGATAAGAGGAGATATAGAGAAATGGTGGGAAAACTCCTCTACATTACCATTACTCGTCCAGACATTGCATTTGCAGTTAGCAGGGTGAGTCAGTTTATGGAGAAGCCAAGACAGGTTCACATGGATGCTATACACATGATACTGAGGTATCTGAAGTCTTCTCCAGGGTCAGGGCTGCTATTCAGAAAGGACACTGATTTATCCGTCTCAGCGTGTGCAGATGCAGATTATGCAGGATGTCCTAAGGACCGGAAATCAACCTCAGGGTTTCAGTGTTTGTTGGAGGCTCTTTGGTTTCTTGGAAAAGCAAGAAACAAACTGTTGTGGCAAGGTCCAGTGCCGAATCCGAATATAGGGCCATGGCTCAAGCCAGCACGGAAATGATGTGGGTTCGTTCAGTACTAGAAGATCTACACGTAGCCGTGCCCCTACCTATGGAGCTTCAGTGTGACAATCAGGCAGCATTGTTCATTGCCAACAATCCAGCTTTCCATGAAAGGACCAAGCATATTGAAGTTGACTGCCATTATACTAGGGACTTGATCCAGAGAGGATTGATATCTACTGCACATGTGAGCTCAGGAGATCAGACTGCAGATGTATTCACCAAGCCACTGCTCAGAGGACCGTTTCAGAGATGTTCATCCAAGCTGAGCATGATCGATATCTATGCTCCACCTTGAGGGGGAGTGTAGAGATATTTCGTAGTTTTATTATCTCTTTATGTAGCTTGTCGTTATTTCTTTATCTTATATAGACCTCTCTGTAATTTACCCTTAAGGTCTCTCCCTATATAAGAGAGCCTAGGGTTTTCTGAATGATTATTGAAGTCACGTTTCCCAACACTCATCTTTCCAGATCTTCTCTCAAAACGTGTCCAATGTAAATCTTCTCTTTTTTTCCATATATTTCAATGGAGCGGACACCAATTATGAGTGTTTCACCCTTTTTTGCATTAAAACATGGCCTTGAAATAAACAAACATATAGCTAAGCAAAAAACGAAAAGGACTTAAAAATCTTCAGCATGTCCACGTCCTTAATTTTTGATGAAAACAAAATAATTCCTGAGCTATGTTTCTCCTTTGATGCAAGGCTTCTCTCCTTGGCTTTGAGAGTTTGCTCTCAATGTACTTTCAATTAAGTTCTTTTCTAACGAGGAATGCCTTGGTCTTGTCACGATTTCGCAACCTCCTTCGAAATTTCTGCAAGTTCATCTTTGAATGATGCGACATGCATGATTCCTTCGTGACCACTATTTTACTCCTTCACATGATGCAGATCTGGATGGTGAAAGAACTTTATCCTCCATTGTGAGTCCCACCTCTCGACGAGTGAAAACATGCTTTATTGAAGAAGCATGCTAAGAATGGTGGATGGCCTAAAATGGTGTCTGATTGGGTACGTGTCTGTTGATTCTCCTAGCCATGGCCAGTATGCACTATATTTTCACTCTACTCAAATTGATGTATCCTCCAGCCAAAACAAATCCTAAATGATTCTTATATCAAGTCATCTTGCTTCCACTGTGCTCCAATACTTCTTCATCTCTTCTTAGACCTGCTAAAAGAGACCAAGCGAGGAAGCTTATTAGCTCCAACACTTGATTTCTTCTTCCCCCATGTATACCATTGATTTTATCTCTATCTCCTATTTGAGTGAATTTGTATTTGCTTTTCCTCATTGCCCTCAACAACAAGACAACTGTCACCTGTTATTGAATAACCAACCTTCTGTTTTTGTGCCTCCTTTTTTTTTTCCTGTGATCTTTTGTTGAAATGGTTCAACTGTCTGACCAACTCTGTCTTTAACTGAGAGATGCGTTTGCTGAACTCTGATTGGAGAATCAAACTTCTCAGATCCTTCATGATCTTGACAGCTATTTTGTACCAGAATTCTTTGGGTAGACACATCTGACATTGAGAAATTTTGGGACAATTTTGAGTAGTCATCTTACCATTTAAAGAAGAGAGGGAAAGGCCTTTTGCGGTCATTTGGGCCATCTGGCTTCTGAGGAATGCGGCAGTATTTTGGGATGGACATTTATATCTGGATACATTCTTCAGTATGCATGTTCACATTATAAAGATTGGTTCTCTTGTAAGCAAATTGATGCTGGTTTTTTGTAAAATTGGGCAAACACTTACTCGGTGCCTGCTCTTTTATTTTATTTTTTTGCACATTGCTAGCCTGTTCTGGATTGCTAATATATCCGGGCCTTTGCCCTTGTCACATGTATAGATTCTCGTGCTCGCGGGTCCAAATGAAACTTCAAATCCACGTCCTTGGATCACCCAACCTTTAGAAGCAAACTTTTAATCTGGTTGGGCAGCTCCTTTTACCAACGCTTGTCAAAGGAACCGTTTCCTTCAAAAGTTGCCCCCACCTTACGAAGCCCCCTTTCCGAGCTTTCACCGAAAGGGGATGTCATCTTTGACATTGGTATCTCGCTACCCCATCTTTGTCAAAGTATCCATGCCCCTCGAACCCTGAGCTGTTGACCTTAGGCATAACCAATGTTTTAAAAAACGTGAGGCATATCGAGGCGTTTTCCTAGTACTACCTCGAGGCGTAAGCCTCACTCGTGAAAGAAATTTTTTTATAAAATATAATAATTAATCGTAATTACAATTTCAAGTTCTAGAAATTAAATAGTTATGATTAAATACATAACTCCATGATATTTCAAGGCTAACATCATGGTTTAAACATCCAAGTTGTTATATAACTCTCTTTTTTTTAAACTCTAAATATGTTAGGAGTCAAGTAAATATGGATATGTAAGCACAATAATAGGTAACTCTCCGCAAAATTTAAAGTTTTGAATAAAATTTAACTAAAGGGACTAGATGTAACATACCATTTTCAAAATTAGATGAGATACGTGTCATTCAATTGAGAAGGATAAGAGAGTAAGCAGTGAATCTGTGATCACTTTTTACTTTACCATAATGATTGAGGGATAAAATACTTGATTATTGCATGTTATGATCATCTTTGTTCATGCATGCTTTGATGTGAATTAATTTAGTCCCGATTGAATAGAAGAAAAGATGAGACATGTTTACAAAATATACTTTTCAAAATTTAGGTCAAAGTGAGGGACTTGCATCCAAACATTTTAATAAAGAAAGCATTTATGCTTGATTCATACTAAAGAGTAGAGGCATTAGATTTAAGGACTCAAGATTCAATTTTTTGTTCATGTTGATTTATAAAAAAACATGCATAACAAAGTAAAAATAAGCTTAATATGTTAATTTTTTTTTAAAAAATGCATTTCAGTGAATCATGAGCTTAAAGACTTGAAAGTATTTGTCTACGAAAGATGAAAAGTTCATAATCAAAAAGAAAAGGAAAAAATATTGCAGAAAAAAAAACAACCCATATATGGGTAGCGCCTTGAGGCGCGCCTCGAGGCGCGTCTCATAAGCCTCGAGGCGCATGCCTCATTGAGGTTGAATGAGGCTATAGCCTCGAGGCGTACGCCTCAGCACCTTGAGGCGTGTTTTTAAAAACAATGGGCATAACAACTACTATGGGCGTTCAAACCTCATGATGCTTATCCCCAATGCCTATGCTGGACAGTGAAGGTCCGCAATTGGTGCCTCCTTCGCCACCCATACATCGCTCTCAATCACTCATCTCCCTCATCACCTTAAGCAGTTATCTTGGACCACATAGTCTGTGCCCACTAGCACCCCCATCTCTCGACGTTGTTATTCATGGATGGGCATCTGAAAAGTCATCCCTTCTCTCTGCACTTCGACCTTTGTCGAAACCTCTCATCCCACGTCCACTTCCACCCTCAACCTCATTGCCGAAACATCCTCATTGAAACAATCAAGATGGTGCCTGCTATTGCTATTAAAGAAGGGACCGTCGGCTCAAGCAGCTGCCCGACCCTTAATTAAGTGTTCCTCCATGCAAATCCTCCTCCAAGGTCTTGATCCTACTGGAAGGCTTTATTCGCCTCACATGGTTGCTGTCAGTGGATTTGGTAGTTACATTTGAAGTCATCATTTGACTGCGGAGGGCCGCACACTCCGATATCCGAGCCTTTACGATACAGTCGACACATTATACACTTTGCTTGGGTCTTGGGGTTGCGAAGAAAGCTCCCAACTCATGTTGAACTTCTGATTGTGAAGGCAGCTCTCCAACCACCTACCCACAGCATGTCAATGAAACTTGGATGCAGTGCAGTCACATGCCTGGGACATGCAGTCCGACGGTAGCCAATCCCCTTACACACCAAGGAGTGGAGCGGGGCGATACATCTCCTTGCCTAGCACCTAACAACAAAAACAAATGGTCTTGTACATGACCTTCAACTTCTCTCTAATTCTTCAGTCTTAAGGACTTGCGATCATTTGTATGGTTTCTCAAACTTCACCTGGTAGAACCTGTTGTGGTATAGAAGATTAATTGAAAAAGTAGAAATATTCTTTTTCAAAATAAAGGGTAGAAATAATGCACACAAAAGAATAGAGGGCTTGTGTGGTTTATGACAGAAACAACGTTCTCTACAGGTAGAACAGAAGTGGATGGTTAGATTTTTTCCCCCATTCTTCTTAGGGACAAATGACATACGAGGCCATATATAGGTCTACAGACCAAAATATAATCTGAAAGCAACCCAAGCAGGAATAAACATAAATCCAAGACTAATCAGACTGCCCATTTAACTCTAGATATATAACCCTTAACTACTGGGACAAGGGTTGAAAGGCAGTTTAAATGCCATCTAGGTGGGTGGGCCTCCACCTGCATGGCATGATATTGGAAATATTTGCACATGATTAATTTTGAAGTGTTTCAAAAATTTGTCTTGTTGTAAATTTTCTGATCCATCTAGCCAGTATTCATCAACTTCAAGCCAGCTTTATGCCAGCTCTTTTCAGGCCATCAAAGGTGGAGTTGTATGGGAACTGAAAGTATTTTTTCCACATGGTATTGATTGAAGGATATTACGGAGGAATTTGAGAGCTTGGAGGATGTAGAGAGGAATGGAAGATCATCGACGTGAGTGGGTGCTTGGTATAGGTGTGTGTTTTGGAGTCCTTCTATGAGCCCTTTTTCATGCTATTGGTTGTAGCTTCTATAAACAATCAGACTATTGGTTGTTGGTCATATGTTTTAGTATTAGAGATTACACTATCTTTGTTGATTGTATGCAGTGTTTCAAATTTTGCAAAATTTCGGTGAAATTTCGGTTTCGACACTCCACCGAAACCGAAATCTCGATATGGACCTTCCTTCACAAATTTAGGCCGATTTTGGCCGAAATTGATGAAATTTCGAATTTGTTTCATTTTTTTCGCCATCTCGCAACGAAATCGAAATCGAGATTTAAAACCTTTGTCGTATGCCCTAATGCGACCTTTTGATCACTGTGAGATGGACATGATCTTGCTGACTGCTGGATGAATCCATTTTGCTTTGCCAGTCTTGACATAATCCAGGTGATTCTGTGAATGATTGTCAATGCTTTGAAAATTGATGATTATTTAGATTTGTGTTCGCCCTTTGTTTAATTGGCAAACCATATCCCATTCCGAATAAATCATGATTTCTTACTATCTCCATATTTCCGTTTTGATGCGGTTTTTCCGCTGAAAATGTATGTTGTCTTGGCCGGTACTTTATGTTGCATTCTTTAAAAAATTCCGGGAGATAGGCCTGCTGCATAAATTTTTTGGTTTCCTTTCTTTTGTAATTTTTCTATTTTTTTCAATTTTGTTTTTAAATGGCTCATAATAGATAAATAAAATATTTCATGTATCTGAGCTCGCAAATTGACTCATTTTTCAGCATGTACATAGATTCTTCAGTTTACAGAGCGAGCGTTGGACCGTACCATGGACTGCGGAAACCATCATCCAGGTGATTGTCACTAATCTCTACGTTTCAAGGGTTTTTGGCACTTGTTGTAGCCATGTAAAACATTACTATTTCACTTGTGCCCCTGCTCTTTACATATATACACTATGGCCTATACAAGCTTTCTGGAGTCAATTTCATTCACTCTCGTTTACTCGAACAAAATAACTTTGCCACCAGTGTAGAAGATGTTCCGTTGAGCGTGATTCTACATCCGGAATATGTTTTTTCAGTCCCCATCCTGGAGTCAATTTCGACCGATTTTAAGGAATTTTGGGATCGACTCCCGGATCCAAGCTTGTTCTTGTGATTCCTTGTGGCTGATTGTGTGACAAGCTAATGTTTGTACTGCAGGTTATGTTGCTGTGGGTTGCATCCTTCTGGTTTGTTGGGTCATGGATCATTCCATTCTTGGCTCACAGTGCTGGTTTTAGAAAGGAAGTTCTCACTCATCGCGGCCAAGCCCTGTATAGCCTGTTAACCGACATGGCCGAGGGTCTAGCTGGGATCGCGATCCTCCACAGATGCCTTGCAAGATTCCGGCCTCTCCCTTCCGGGTGGTTCAACTTCAGCTGGAAGGGAAACTGGCACGTTGACGTGATCGTGGGATGCCTCATGTTCCCTCTCGTCAATCGCCTCTCGCAGATCAACATCGATCTGGTCCCCATGCTCCCTGCCCCACCGGTTGGAGTCTCCAGCGTCGAGCAGTCCATCGTGGCACGTGATCCTGTGGCGATGGCACTCTACGCCATCGTTGTCTCGGTCTGCGCTCCTGTGTGGGAGGAGATAGTCTTCCGCGGGTTTCTGCTCCCATCTCTGACGAGGTACATGCCGCTGTGGCCGTCCATTTTGGCGAGCGCGGTGGCCTTCGCCCTCGCACACTTCAATGCACAGAGGTTGTTGCCTCTGGTGTTCCTTGGGGTCGTGATGGGCGCGGTCTTCGCGAGGTCGAGGAACTTGTTCGCGTCGATGCTTCTGCATAGCTTGTGGAATGGTTTTGTATTTCTTGACTTGATGAAATGAGACAACACCTATGTTGTAAGTTGCTATTATTATTATTATCAGTGAGATAGATAGATGCCAAATTTAGCTCTATCCATCTTTACGTTCTTTCTATGGAGTGTGAGATGTCTTGCACTTATGCCCCTAACTCTTTTACACGTGCTCTGGTATTTTTTTTACAAAATTCACAGCAAGGCTGCGAAAGTTGGTATATGGTATTCAGTCAACCGGATCACCGACTAAGGATCAATCTTTAGATGAGCGACTAATCGGATTTAGTGGATATGCATTTTTTATTTTTTTAAATATATATCATTTTTATACATATATTCTTATATATTTATATAGATTGTACGTTATTGTCGAAGTAAAAGAAAGAATTCAATTCAAATCTTCGATTAAGTGATGGGAATGCAGAGGGTGACTCTAAACTTCGATGCCCTTCTCCCGCGATATTTCTCTTGTTCTTTTTCAGGTCATATAGCCAAGCTTTGCCCCCTTGTTCTCCAAATGTCTCCCACCAAAAAAACCTTTAAACGACGTCGCCCAAAGCCTTCGGATATGGCAAACCGTACGTTCGGAACGCAAACTCATCAAATACCTCTAACCCGACGGTTTCCATGGCAAGTATCAGGGCCCCACCGGCGAGAGTGGCTCTCTAACAGGAGAATCCATCCATTGGAGGGATGCACATTACTCCATCTTGGCGTACATATATCTGCATGGAGTCCTTGACGACAAAAAAATCTCTTTTTGAAGTGCCTAATCATCGAGTTCAAGAAGGACATCGCTTCTCTTAGATAGGTGAAGGATCAACTAAACCTGGAGGTGGATCTGAAGGCCTTCGGTTCGCGTTAGAAAATCTCCAAAAAAAAAGAGTCATTGCCTAGGTAAACACCGAAGCATGATTCTCCAAGCTTGTGCATACCTCCCGCGCAGTGGTGGATGGCTCAAAGGTTTGGTTTGACAAGTGGTCTCCTTCTTTTGGGGCTAAAAATTTGAGGAGATCCGAGCCTATTGGGTGGCAGTCTATGGTCTACCCTTGCACCATAGGTATCCATATGTTCTAAATAACATTGTTGAGGTGTTTCGAAAACTCTTAGCCTTCGATGTAGGGATGCAAACGGTTACGGATATATCCGTATCCGTTCCGTCACCGTATCCGTTTTATATAGATTTTGACATTCGTATTCGTATTCGTTTTAAAATGGATATGGATATGGATATCATTTTGATATCCGCAAACATCCGGATCCGTATCCGTACATCCGTTTTCGTATATAAATATATTCATAGATTTATTTTTAACCCTATATAACATAATTATATAACTTCTTTTACCATATTTGTATATTTTTATGATACAAACACATTTGGTAAATTTACATCATGTGTTTTCCATCTAATTTGTATATATTTAAGTTAATTCTATAGAGTATTCCTAATATTACTCGTATGCGATTAGTATCCGTTTTACATCCGTATCCGTTTTTTAAGGATATGGTAAAATAGTTTTAATATACGTCAATATCCGTATCCGCATTCATATTCGTATTAAAAAACTGATAAGGATATGGTAATACATACACCCATATCCGTATCCATCCGTTTGCATCCCTACTTCGATGCCCCACCCTTATTGTGCGACGCATCAGACACCTCCATGGTTAAGTTGCTGGTTGACGTACTCAAGATTTGCTTTATCATGTATCAAACGTGAGCTGCGAGCAAATAGAACACATTTCAGTAGAATCAATACAGTCACATGGATCGTAAAAACATGAATGTGATGTACCAAAAAGTCTGCAGTTCTAGGCCCGGAACACGACAGATTTCCCTGCTGATTCAACACGAACTCCTTCTGACTCCAGTCCAGATAATGATCGATGGCTTGTCTCTGCCATCTCGATGGGGATCGTACTATCGACCACGGATGGGGTATTCGAAGCAACCTTTCACTCTCTAAAAGACAAAACAAAGGCGGCCTTCGCTCACCATGACTCTCTGCATATCCCTAGTATCACTCTTCGTCATATGCATTCCAGTTCATATGGAGGATCCAAATCAGGGAACTAATTCAAGTGGAATCAGGAAGGAAATTCTACCTCTAACGTCATTGAACTAGCTCTAGGATCCTTCGATTTCTGCTCGAGAGATGGTTGCGAGAAGGTCAATCTAAACATCAGCCCCTTCACGCTATCACGGGCTTTCGAGACTACAACTGAAGGCGGAGGTAGAGACGACAGAACGGATCATGGCCAAAAACTTGGCGGACTGGAAGAAGAGAAAGGGAAAATTCTTGCCAGCTCATGTGCGCTAGCGTCTTGACTTGTTGTGTGATTGTCCTATTGAAGCGGAAAAGATCTTAGACACAATCATGTCCCCGCTCATGGTGACTCAGTCCCCGTCGCGGACGATGCGGCTAGCACCTCACATCCACCACAGCTAGGTACGCTAACTCATGACACATCTTCTTTTTCCTTCTGTCGATGATACCTCTGCTCCCATGAAATGGATCGTCTGCTGCAGTGTCTGCCGCAGCAGACTCTGCAGTAGTCCTATGGACCGCTCAATCATGATCGAGCGGTTCACACGAATTCATCCTTTTTGTGGGCCCGTATCGGATGAATTCATGTGAACCGCTCGATCACGATCGAGCGGTCCACAGGCCTACTGCAGATTCTGCTGGGCAGACACTGTAGCAGACGATCAGCTCCCCTGCTCCCGACTCTCCTGAATCGCTTATATCAAATCTAAGTTTCACTTTAAATAATGTAGATGTAGGGCCTAGTTCGGGGAATATACTGCATGACTTCCCGACCTCAAACACGAGGATGCATGCTAAAAAAATTTGTGACATTACAGGGATAAAAACTGACTTCTTTACCGTGTTTAGACCTGGCCAATGGGCCGAGGGCCCGCCCGTCCAACCCGCTCATGGGACAGGCTTGGGCCAAGAGATTTTGGAAATACGCCGGCTCGACCCAGCTTGCTCTTTGGCTCACCTGTCAATTGGACGGGCCGTCGGCATGTGTCATAAAATCCGGCCCGGCCCGACCCCTACATATAAAAATATATGTTTAAAAACTATATTTTAGATACATTTAATATAATATACTTCAAGATTTTATTTTACATTATCAATATTACATCTTATTTTATAGTTTACATGCAAAGTAACACATATTATGATTACTTGGATTTTGAAAGATCAGATGATGCGAAAAAAACTTAATTATCTTCATAAATTTGACTAAAAAATTAAAGTACTTTACATTCAGCCCATGGCCCGACCCAGACTTGGACCGGGCTTGGGCCTTGAAGTAGTATGGCCTGTAGATTGGGCCGGGCTAAGCCTTGGACAAGGGATTTTAAAACCCCGGCCCGTTTGACCTGACCTGGACTTTGGCCAGATCTAACCATGTTTAATCATTTTGCCCAATCTGTCTGGGTTTGCTAGTTTCTCTGTGCGTTCTTGCTTTTCCTTCCTTGATGGGTTTGAAACTTTTATCTTGGAATATGTGTGGGTTGGGGGGGGTCAATGGAAGCTTGATCATTTCTGTGAAATGGAGAAAGCACATATATTAATTTTTTGCCCCTCAGAAAACTCAATCGAGGGAACCCATAAATTCTGGGGCTATGTGGGGGCCACGATAGAATGCGGTGGGACTCAAACCCTCATTGCAAGTCATGGGATAGCACCACTGGTTGGAAGTTCCATGTCTTTGATTTCATGGAGATCTCACATTTTGACTTTGCTACAAGTGTAACTTTAAACTGGATAGGTTGAAATTGTACCTTCTGACTTTTTAATACTTATGATCCTCCAAGTAATCCATAAAAGGATGATTTTCTCCTTTTTCTTTAGGCAATATTACCCCTCATCTTTCACCACCATACTAGTGGGCAACTTCAACCTTATTTGCAAACGGTCTGACCGCCTCTCAGGATCCCCAATAAATAGCTTATGCGTCAAATTCAGTGATTGGATAAACCAACAAAAAGTCTTCAGTTCCTAATGGAATCGGTAACAAAGCTACTTTGCCGCCTACTGCTACTAACTCACCACCTCCTCAAGTTAAGCTGGTGCTTGCTGCTGCGCCAGGAGCTGTTGTACCAGGTGCTAAAGCAAGGCCCGGGTGAGACCACAAACATAGCAGCGAGCTCGAGCGCGGGTGAGGTGAGTTAGAAAGAAGGACAAACATCTTTCTCCTTGAACCCGCTTTCGGGGCACCTCCCAGTCATGAAAGATCTCCTACATCAAAGCTGAGATGAAATCGCCCGAAGTCTTGCAAGAGCTCAGTGACCGGGACGCACTACTCCAGGAGCTCAGAGAGAACCTGCACTTTCGACCCCACATTGTTCACAAAATTTCGTGTCTTCCTTTTCAGCTCCGATCACCCGATAATTTCCACAAGCACAAATTCCACTTTTTATAGGTCCAAAGATTCTTTCAAGGTATCATCGACCTCATAATTTCGAATGTAGCCTTCACATGGGTGATGGGTAGCTTCCATGGTAGCTGGGCGATTCTGGACCGTGCCCTTTGTGACTTTTCTTTCGCAGCTATGGCCCCTTAATCAAACCTCACTACCTTACCTTGGAACTTCTTTGATCATCATCCACTCCTTTTCTCAGATCCATTCCGAACCCAATGAAATTATTTTAAAATGGAATCTTTCTCGCTTATACATCAATCTTTTGGTGTCTTGGTTAGGCTAAGATGGAATCGGCCCCGATCCTTGGACAACCCCTTTCATCGTTGGGCTTCGAAGGCCAGAAGACTCAAGGAGGGTATTCGGGACTGGAAAAAAAACCAACATCCATCCAACTCAAGCCAAAATTTGCACCGTATCTCAACAAATATCGGAATTGAAAAGTAAACCGGATCAAATAGCCCTACTATTAGAGAAAATATGAATGGGCTTTACAATAGGTTCGAATCTCTACATCATGATTCGGAAATGCGGTCCATGCGACTGCATATGCAGCCGCATATACGTATTCGGTCATTTGACCGAAGCACATATGCCATATGCGGCTATATGCAGTCAAAACACATATGCGGTTCGCATATGCGATATATGCTGCTGCATATCTGATAGGATTCATGTTAATCCATGGCATGTTGATGACACATTAACTCGGTTTTTTTGAGCAACTCTTATATCATCATTTACATTGATGCATCTTTTCATTATTCTTGTATATGTTGCGTTTTGGAACATAATCTAGGTTTTTTTTTCTCATATCCATTTTCCCATTGTTCTCAACACTTATTAATGATTGTTTACTGTTTTTTTGACTTTTCTATCTAATGAAATTCATTCTAATTCTTCAAATAAAATATGAAATAATTAACTAACAAAGTTGCACTTTACATTTTTGTACTTCTAATAAATTGTATATGAAAAATACAATTTTCACCTATATTTTGTGTCAACATGTTTTGTCCAAATTTTGGGTGTATCATTCGTATACCTACGATTATTCTTTAACTTTTGTTATCTATATGATCTAATATATACATTAATAATTTTATTATAAAATTCATACGTTCCCTGTTGAATCCAAATTTGTATATGTATATATAATGCATTAAATTCAAATACTTACTAAAAAATAATCAATTCATAATATCATGCTTATATTTCTTATTGATTATAAGATCATATTTAAAATTTTTGATTTGGAATTTTGTTATACCGTCAACTTTTTTTATATAATCATATTTTATTATTTATTTTATAATAGTTTATATTAAAATATTATAAACCACATAAACCGCATATACTTCCGTATACTCCTCCGCATATCCGCTTACTCGCTTTAGACCGCATGACCGAACGAATACCGCATACCGCATTTCTGAACCTTGCTCTACATAAGAACTCCTTTGATATGCAGAACCAACAGGTCAAGATACGTTAGCTAAGGGAGGGAGACAAAAACCCTCATCTTCTTCATTCATGCTACTGCCTCCACAAATCAGAGTAGAAAATTTATTTATACCCTCAAAGAAACCAACGGTCTTACGTTTGAGGATCCCTCGAACATAGTGAGGAAACATCCTCTTTTTATGAAAATCTCTTCGGCGACTCCTTTAGGGAAGAACCCCTACGTTACAAGCTAACTCCTGATCTTTTGGGATCTATCCGAAATCCGGAGGAGCTGATTTCCTCTTTCACAATTGAAGAGGTTGAATTCGTCATCAAGAGCTTCAAACCTCACAAAGCTCATGTATCAAATGGCTTCATTGATGAGTTTTTTACCTCTTTTTAGTCCACCATCAAAAATGACTTTATGGGTATGCTAAACTTCTTCTGGCAAAATCCTGATGATCTAAATTACTTGAAACACATAAATAACTCCATTATTTTGCTCATTTACAAAAGTGAAGATAAGGAGGACATCTCAAACCATAGGCCGATTAGACTAATAAACTTACCGATGAGACCTTTCTTAAAAAATAGAACGTCCCATGATTGTCCTGAAATCACCTCTGAAATTATAAACAATTGGACCAATTAGGAGAAAAAGGGGGTTGAGCTAAAGATGGATTTCCACAAAGCTTTTGGCACAATCGGCCGGATTTCATTATTCGATCCCTCCAAGTATCAAGCTGCCCATCAAAGTTTATCTTCTGGCTCATCGGTACCCTACATACCACCAAGATCTCCTTAAAAATAAATGGGAGCTCATCGGGCTCTTTTATGCCTAAACAAGGCTTTAGGCAGGGAGATCCGCTCTCCCCCTTCTCTTCATTAACTCTGTGAATGTTCTTGATCAAATACTCAAAAAAATATCAAATCTTGGTCGCATTCATGGCTTCTATACCATGGCGGTTGGGGCTTGAGGGCAATATTACAAATGTCCAATTCGTTGATGATTTCCTCATCTTCGTAAATTTCGAACATGGAGAACTAAAAAATTTTGATGCCACCCTACATATCTTTCACTCCATCTCTGAGCTGGAGATGAATAAGGAAGAGTCTGCTTTCTATGGTATAAATTTTAGCCCAGAAGAAAGTCATCTTATAAAGAACTTGAAGCTTTTCCATTACCTATGTTCCCTCTCACAAATAAGCACATTGCCTTGCGAGAGTGGCAACCACTAATTAATAAATTTGCTTCTAGACTTAGTGGATGGAAAACTAGACTCCTTTCCCTTACTAGGTGTGTTACTCTCCTGAACTTCAGTTTAGCACCCCTCACCTTCCACCTCTTCTCCTCCTTAAAAATTTCAAAAAATATGATAAATAGAATTGACAAGATTCCATGTGATGTCTTTGGAATAGAAATAAGGAAGGGTAAAAAAACATGGTTATTTGAGACAAGATATGTCCTCTAAAGGATAAAGATGGGTGGGATATTAAACCTTTATATGTTTAATGGTGCAATGCTGTCAAAAAATTATTTTCATATTAGATACGAAAAAAACCCTGACTCAAATCTGATTAAGGCCTCGTATTTCGTAATAAGACAATGTCTTTATCCCAGAACTTAAGCCGTTAGGACTCCTTGATCTGGAAGGCGATAAAAGCAGGTTCCAAAGCAATAAGGGAGGTCTCGTATAAAAAGATGAATACTGGACTTGATTTTGCTTCTTTGGCTTGATCCGATCGATGGTTTCCCACCCTTAAGGGCCTGTTTGGTTGCAGGGTTGGGCATGGTTGGGTTGGGCTGGGTTGGGATGGGTGAATAGTAATCTGTGAGGAGGAAGTACCCTTGTGAATAGTAACCAGGGTTGAGCCAACCCTGCCCAACCCTGCAACCAAACAGGCCCTAAAAGTTCGCTTTCAGGAATTACGAGATTATGCGCGAAATGAGAGTGACTCCTGGGTTGATGTTATTACAAAACTCCAAGCTCCACATAATTGGCTCACAAGCTTGCAAAACAAGGTGCCTTTGAGGTTTTGGGTGATATCGCCTCTCTAAAAAATGTGATTTAGGTGCTTGCAATTAAACCAAGAGGAAGACGAGATAATATTTGCCAAGAAAAGAAGGGATGGCCAACCCTCCACAAAACAATTCTATCAAATCTTTGCTAGCGGAGGGATCCAATTCTCTTTTGCCCCACAACTTTGGAAAAAAATCTTTCCATCCTAGTGTCTCATACTTCTTATGGCTAGTCCTACATAAAAAATATGAACACAGGAGGACATACACCGAAGGGGGCTTGAGTGGGTTAACATGTGCTATCTTTATAAAAGGAATACTAAACTATGGATCATATTCTTTGCACATGTTCCTTTACAAAATCCGTCTTCTTTCAATTGGGTATGGAACTAAATTGGATAAACTATAGCTCTTTCTTCGACAGTAAACTTGGTGCGAATGATTCATTAAAAAATCAATTCATGGCGAAGTGCGCGATGAGGGACATGAAATTTGGTGGCTCATTTAGGGCCCGTTCGGTTCGGGAATAAGCAGGAATAAGGAGGGGGAATAAGGAGAATAAGGGTCTATTCTTTGTTCGGCTGGTGGATAGGAATAAGGAGAATAAGGTGAAATAAAGGTAGGTAAGGTGGGATAAAGATATGAATAAGAGTGAAATAAGATGGAATAATGGAGAATAGTCGTACCACTGGGAACCGTGTCGGGAGGAGAATTTGCCCCTTATTCCAGGGCTTATTCTCCTACCAAACATGGCCTAGAAAGAAAGATACCGTAGAGCGTTCGAGGGACATGAAACGTCTCACGATGCTCTAATCTCTGACGCTACAAACTTTCTCTTGTTCCAGATTTCAAATGCTTGATGGTACTCTGTTTTCTTGTAGGACTTATTACCCCGCCTAACTTCGAACACATCGTCCCAATGGTCACCTTAAAAAAAGGAGGTCAGCTCGCCTGTAAAGTCTAATTTAATTGCTCAACTCATCAAAGATTGGTCGTTCGACCGGAGACTTTTTGAGGTTGAAGCCTTGAGGAAATCTCTGCTCCTAGTATGCTAGAGCTTCTCCTTGTGGGGTAATCATGAAGCCAAACAACGACGTTTTGCTGTTTTTTTTAAACCTCGGTAGGAGAATAAGTAGGAATAAGGATGGAGAATAAGGGGAATAAGGGTTTATTTTCCGTTCGACTAGAGGATAAGAATAAGGAGAATAAGGTAAAATAAATGTAGGTAAGGTGGGATAAAGATAGGAATAAGAGTGAAATAAGATGGAATAATGTGGATAGTCGTACCAGTGGTAACCGTGTCGGGAGGAGAATTGGCCCCTTATTCCAGAGCCTATTCTCCAACCAAACAGGACCTTACGGTACTTTGTTTTGATGAATGAAATGCTTGATCTTTTACGAAAAAAGAAGAGAAATACCTGGTAGCTCTTTCAAAATTAGAAGGCTCATATGTAATGGAAAAAAGGTTGAATGCTACGTAAATGTTAGTTGTTATACTCGAAGTACACAAGCGTAAAAAAATATAATTTTCCTATATCCGTCAACGACAAAATAAGAATCTAAAATCAGACCATCATAATGGTCGGACATGCCAATATCGAAATATTAAATGTTCTATGAATGAATGCAGATCTATTGAAAATAAATGAACATGTCCTCATTTCACGTGAATCACATTAAAAACCACAGAAGCTTCATTTACTCCCCTCCCACCCCTCTCCCGTGATACACATCAAACTACCCTCCACGTGGACCACTCCCATTGGTCCATGCATCGAGAATCCCCCTTGGCGCCCTTATTTAAACCCCTCATCAACCGCCGAAATTCCCACTCACAAACAAGGCGAGATGTTGCTCCTCATAGCCCTCTCCCTCCTCCCCTCCGCCGTCTCCGCCGCCGAGCCATTCATTGTCGTCGCCTCCGACTCACCCGCCCTCGTGGATGCGCCGCGCTACGGATTCTCAGAGCACGCCCGTACCGACCCGGCAGAGCAGCAAGCGGTCTACCAGATCATGGCCGCCACGGGCAATGTGTGGGCCAGTTCCGTCCGCGACATATGTCGCGGGCGATGGCACGGGATCGAGTGTATGCCCGATAGAGACGAGGTCTACCACATCGTCTCGTTGTCGTTCGGTGCACTATCGGACGACACCGCATTTCCTCTATGTGATGGGGCTTCGTCCTTCCTCTCTTCCGCCGTCACCGAGCTCCCTCACATAAGGAGCCTCTTCTTCTATCGGTGCTTCACCGGGAACCCGCAACCAATCCCTCGGTTTCTTGGGAAGCTCGGCGCGACGCTTCGGTCCCTGGTTCTTCGCGAGAATGGGCTTGTTGGGTCCATCCCGAGCGAGCTCGGGAACCTCACGTCTCTGCAGACGCTCGACCTCCACGGCAACAACCTTGAATCCCTGATTCCGCTCTCGCTCTCGCGGCTCGCGGCGTTGCAGCTGCTCGACCTGAGCTCGAACCGCCTAACGGGGACCCTAGCGCACCTGACCCTCCCCAATTTGACGGTGATGGATTTGAGCAACAACCACTTTCTGGGCAAGATCCCGCCCTCGATTGGTGACTGCAAGTCGTTGATCAAGCTTGAAGCAAGCAGGAATCGGCTCGTCGGGTCGATCCCGGGCTCGATAGGTAACCTCAAGAACCTGATCCTCCTCGATCTCAGCCATAACCGGCTCTCGGGCCCGATCCCCGATGGGGTTGGCCGGTTAACCTCCCTTCGAGCTCTGATCCTGAGCTCGAACCCAATGGGCCCTATGACGATCCCTGTAACCGTATTCACGGGGCTTGATCGGTTGGAGATGTTGGTGATGTCCAACACAGGGCTGCAAGGCCCCATTCCCGGCTCGATCGGGCGGCTGCCTGCGCTGCGCGTGCTCCACCTCGATGGGAACTTGCTGAGCGGGTCGATTGTGTCGGTGTTCCGCAACGTCGATCGTCTAAGCGAGCTGAGATTGGATGGGAACCGGCTAACGGGGCCGGTGCCGTTCGACAAGAGGACGGTGTGGAGGATGAAGAGGAAGCTGAGGTTAAGTGGCAATACCGGTCTCTGCTTCCACGGCAACGAAGCGCGGGAAATGGGGGCTGCATTTGAGGCTTTTGAAGGGATCAGCACGTGCGACGCCGCACGTGCCGCCGTTGCCGGTGGCAGCTTACCGTTGGACCCCTAATTTGCGATTTTTACATGTTTAATGCGTCTATGTGCAATTTGTACAAACCTTTTGTACATTTTGACGGTGGATTTGCTTTTCGTGGATTACGGAGACGGTTTCGTTTAGACGAATTTACCGGCAGAATTTGTAGTAACCACTAGAGCCACTCCATCTTGATCGAGCGGTTTGCAGGAATTTGCACGGTACGAGCTCACAAAAAGTACGAATTCGTGCGAATCGGTCGACTAAGATTGAGCGGCTCCAAGGATCCACTTTTTTACTACAGAGTATGTAGTACTGCAGACGATCCTCTCGCTATTTGACAGGGGTGTCTATCGAGTTGAACGAGTTCCGACGTCAATCGACGACTGGACTGAGCTCGGGGTTCGAACTTTGCCGAATTCAAATTCGAGACTCCGATTCAAGTTGAACCCGAGCTAGCTCTATGAGTCTCGTAATGTGCATGCTTTGGCTCGGTTTGTATATAAGTTCGAGCCGGTTCTTGAGTTTCAGTTAACAAGCTAGCTCGAAAATTTTGTCAAGGTTGCAAGAAATAATAATGTTTGAATTGATAGAGTAGATGAAATGTGCCAATCAAGTGTAAGTTCAGTTGGTAAGATATATGTGAATCACATGATCCAGAAGACCATGTTGTATATGGAAATTAATCGGCTTTAATTAAGAAGCTAACTAATTAATCGATTGGGAATTTTCAATTTACAATATAGAGGAGTTAAGGGGAGTAAAAATTTAGTACCATATTGTTTGGGTCTAAACTTTTGAAGGATTATGAGGCATCTCCTTATAGCAAAAGATAGTGGGGATAAGGGGACTAAAAAACCAAACCGGATCAGGCAGGCTTCGGTTTTGGGGTTTTATGGTCGAACCATGAGACTGATTGGTCGAACTAGTGGGCACGTCTCCCGTCCATAAAAATAAAAAAACGAACATAATTTATGGTTGATTTGATTCTTATAGTCCAATCGGGTCGAACCGAGTTAGATCGGTATTTTCATACAAATAAATATGAATAACTCTACATCATATGTTTAAAGGAATTTTAAACTTATGCCCTTCCAAAATTTTCCAGTTTACTCTTTTTTTAATAATTAAATGTATGCTCATATATTTTTACAAAACTCATAGTAATGATGTTTTATTATTTACATTTATGCTCATATATTATATTAGCATAAGGATAATATTATATTTTTTAAACAAATACAGGGGCGCAAGTATTATTGCAATAAAGATAGGGGTATATGTATATTAAAAAACTCCAAAATGATATTTTGTTAAGTTCATATAAATACATATACGTGACTATAATATTAACTATTCTAAAACTATTTAAAATCTAATTGATGACATTCATTATTAATTTCGTGCTTCTCGTTTCGTGATTATGACAACTTCTTTACGTTGGTTGTTGGGAGGGACAACCTCATGCACAAGAGAAGAGAGGGGCAATGCTCATAAGGCACGACGAGAGAAGTAATATTGGGTCACTGGTACACATGCAAGGAGAAGTAATAAAAGAGTACCATATTATGAGTTAGAATAAAATTAGATTATTATAAGTTTTTGAAAATATGCATTTTAATAAATTAGATTTTTTGTTTTGTATTTTAATAAATTAGATTTTTTGTCAAAAATGGATGGTAGAACCGGTGGTTTGATTCAATTAATGGTTCAAGCAGGTTAAGCGGTCCAACCCGATTTTGACCGATTTTAATTTCGTGAGTAAAGGTCAGGTGATTGGATTGTTTTCTTCTGGTTCTTGGTTTAACCGGTCGAACCAATCAGTTAAGTTAGGTTTTTAAAACCTTGACGGGGCCACACATGCTCTCTTCACTCTAGCTCGAGCTTCTCATTTTGGAACTTGATATTCAAGGATAGGCTCGTCCAAGTGTGACATCTAGAAGCGATCACCGTACCTTACACACTAGTATTATAGAGGTAACTAGTGTATTTTCCCGCGCTTCGTGGTGGGTTTGAAGGAAAATACATTTGTTAATAATAATTTTAAAAGTATAGAAATTAAGCAAGATATCATATTATTTTTTTTTACAAAAATAGCTAGGTAAATAGAACATGTTTGGAACATTCTTATTGTATCGTGAAACATCAATTCACATAAAATATTTATTAATCATTGATTATAAAACAACAAATTTACATTTATAAAAAAACTATTTTTTTTAAAAAGATGTATATGCTAGAATTACTAAATAAGACTTTTGATAACAAATCAAAACTATCCAGCCGCACTATAAACACGTAGTTTATTTCACGTTAGTTTTATCTACGTTGTTGTTTGTGCCCTAATTATATCAATCTTTGATGATGGATTTCCAAAATGTACTTAAAACATACATAAGAATTTAAAGTAATGATAAATAACATGTAAAAAAATATAGATATAAGATTCATTCATTGGACATAAATAAAAGGGTTTTTATCAGTTGTGCCTTCTGAGATATTGCAATATCAGTTATGCCCTTCCTTTTTTTTTGAATATCAGTTGTGCACCTACCTTCTTGCAAAATTCACAGTTTTGCCCTTTTGTAATATCAGTCATGCTCTTACTTTACCGAGACAAAAGGGTAGAACTGTGAATTTTGCAAGAAGGTAGGAGCACAATTGATATTCCAAAAAAGAGAGGTGCATAACTTATATTGCAATATCTCAGAGGGGCACAACTGATAAAAACCCTAAATAAAATGAAATTTACTATCTATATATCTCCTTTATCTCATAATATGACAGAAAAAAGTCAGATATGTGTACATATATTAAATTTTAAAATTATTATAATTACATTTTTAAGTTATTTAAATATTGGATATTATATTACTTATCCTTTTCAGTATTTTATGAATGTATATTTATTGAATTCTTCTTAATTTGAACTAATATTAAATTGTTTTTATTATGTAATATGTATATACTGATTCAAAATTAGTTTCTAAATTTTTACTATATCATTTTACTATAAGATTTGAATCTATAAAATTAATTTTATTTTAAATTAATTGTTTATTACTATTGAATTATAATTTGGAAACATCACAATAGACATGTTTAAATGTTTAAAAATAAAAAAAAATTTGAAAGATAATTTAGAGAGAGAAATCAAAGGAGAGGCAGATAGATTTTTTTATTTTTATCCAAAAATAGTATAAGGAAAGAGATTTTTTATTTTTATCCAAAAATAGTATAAGGAGCGATTTTTTATTTTTATCCAAAAATAGTATAAGGAGAGAGATTTTTAATATTATAAGTCAAGAAGAATTAAAACATAGTATACTTTAAAAATCTATAAGAATTTTAAATAGATGGTAAATAATATGTGAAAAATATAGATATAAGATATTGAATTTTTCTTACTTGTACTTAATATTAAATTATTTTTTATGTACTACGTATATACTTATTCGGAATTAGTTTCTAAATTAACTACTATATCATTTTAGGTAGATAGATTTTTAATTTTTTATTGAAAAATAGTATAAGGAGAGAGTTTTTTTATTTTTTATCCAAAAATAGTATAAGGAGAGAGATTGTTAATATTATATTTCAAGAAGAATTAGACCATGATATACTTTAAAAATCTATAAGAATTTTAAATAGATGATAAATAATATGTGAAAAATATAGATATAAGATATTAAATTTTTCTTAATTGTACTTAATATTAATTATTTTTATTATGTACTACGTATATACGAATTTGGAATTAGTTTCTAAATTAATTACTATATCATTTTACTGTACGATTTTAATCTATGAAATTAATTTCATTTTAGATTAATTTTTAATTACTATTAAATTATAATAGGTTATCATCATAATAGATGTGTTTTAAATGTTCAAAATAAAAAATAATTTAGTTTTAAAAAATAATCCGAAGAGAGAAATCGAATGAAAAGTAGGGAAATTTTTTATTTTTGTCAAAAAAAAAAACAGTTAAAGAAAGAGAAAGTTTTTTAATATTAATATATCAAAGAAGATTTAAAATATAGTCTAATAAAGAAATTGTAGAGAGGGGGAGAGAGAGGGAGAAAAATTACATATATAAAAAGGGAAAGATGAGTGGGGGGAGAGAGAGTAGAGGGTGGGGCTCGTACATATCTTGTGGAGAGAGAGGACATGGTATTTGGAAGGAAGAGAGAGTGAATAAGTGTTGGGAAAGGGAGGACTTGCATAGGGTTTCAGGCTCGTACGGGAGAGAAGAGATAAAATAGCAGAATGAAGGAGAGAGGGGACATGACCACATGAATTGAGGGAGTGAGAGAGAACTGCCCAATGGAATTGGAGAGCAGATGGGAGAGAAAGGGAGAGAGACACGTGGGTAGAGGAGGATGGGAAGGGAGAGCGAGAGGCGATGAGAGATGGAGAAGAAGAGGGAAAGAGGGGCACAAGGATGATGGAAAAGGATCCACGTGTCAGCAAGATCAGGAGAATACCAGCTTTAGTAGGATTATAGATATCCCCTCTTAGGACTCTCCATATCCGACGCTTCGGTGACATCCGGTCTCATATCTTTTGCTTTCTGTTTGCTGCATTTGGTTTATAAATTTGCCTATCCAGAACTTGCATGTTTCTATTATTATATTTAATTAAAGATATTTTTACTCTCGTGTCATTCCGAGTCTTCGTAGTTACATTTATGCTCCTATCTTTTTTCAATAACACGTGTGCCTCTATATTTTTACAAAATTCACAATATTTTCCATTTCATGAATGTAATATAGGGGCATAAGTATAATAATAGAAGGGCAACATTGTGAATTTTGTAAGAACCTGACGTTACAAGTGTAATTGTAAAAAAGATAAGGGCATAAATGCAACCATAAAAACTCGAAGGTTCGGACATTAAATAGCATCTTCTTATGACGTGTCACTGTTGAATGGTGAACCATGCGATACTGTGGTCATACATATCGACGCTTACTTAAGAACCCTCTCAATTGATGCAAAATATAGAGAACATCAAATGGAATCCCTATGCGGCGATCGCTTTTCTTTTTGAAGGAGGCAGCTTTATCGTAGAGGTCAACTGTTACACCCCCAAATTCCGTGATCGAGAATGATCGTGCAGACATGGTAGCGGATGCTCGAGAATGATCGATGGAACTAGGACTTCAGGAGGAGTCCGAAATACGTGGGTATCAAGGAGGTTATCCATGAGAGTTTGGAGGCTCTACCGTACGTGATGGAGAAGCGTCACAGGACACTGGTTCGGTAGCAGAGTGTTGTGGTGCTAGTAGCAGTGCGAGTAGCGAGTACACGCAGCAGTGCAAGACATGACGATGGATGCACGCAACGGGTACGTACGCGAGCGCAGACGGGCGGTACGTAGTGAAGCAATACGTATCGAGGAGCAATGTGGTACGGTCAAATAGGCGTACGCACGTAGGCGCACGGTATCGGTATCGAGGCGTGGCGATCCAAGGAGGCATGGAGCGTTGCAGGTGCTGAGTACGGGCATTGTCGAGCATGCTCGGTAGTACGCATACGACAGTGGTCTGGAGGCCACAATAGCGAAGTTCTGGAGGACTTCTCTTAGCATGCAGAACGCTAAGGAAGGGTTTACCACACGAGGGTCTGGAGGTCGCGGGTTCCCTTATGGCACAAGACCAAGTGTTTGGTGGCACTTGGTGAATTATGGCAAAGCGACATCAGCATGGCGTTGGTGCACTTGTGTGCTGATGACTGGGCGGTTGACTGGGCGTCAACCGTGCGGGAAGACAAAAGGACAACAAGGGAGTCGAAGAGACGAGCAGAGGAAGAGTTGATGAGGAACGCGAAGGGTTGCCACAAAACTCGAAGGGTCTCTTGTGTCTTTATGTATCATTATTGTAAATGTAATAATGAGTGTCCCTTGGGTTGCCTTGAGTCTTGTATATAAGGAGGGGTGGTGGCTCATTTGTATACACCCCACTCCAGAGCGAGTTCCCCCTCTAATAAGAGAAGAGCTTTGTGCCCGTGCCTTGTGTGATTGTTTGGTAGCGTTCTTGAGCATTTTTGAGCGAGTTCTTGAGAGTGTTCTTGAGCGATCCATATAGTCGAGCTCGTGCTTGTATCTGAGCGTCGGTGCATTAGCAAGCAGGAGTATCCAGAAGAGTTGGAGCGCGTCTGTGACCGTTCTACTCGAGAAGGCTGGTTAGCTACGGGTTAGCAAACACCGCACAGGATCGGTCGAAATCGATAGCGGGATTTTGACCCTGTGATAATTGATATCAGAGCTTGGTTGGTGCCAAGAAGCAGGCAAGCGAGCGGGCAAAGCTACGAGCGGCTGTTGGTGCAGACGATCGCGGGAACAAGGATACTTGTCGGTGCAAGTACATCTTCAATCAGCGGAGCGAAGATGGTGTGTGTTACTGAACGTGTGGCAGCACTGGAGCTAGCGATGGCAGAAGTGGAGTCCACCATTGGGACTCATGCCCACCGCATCGTCGTCTTGGAGGATCTCTCTTCAGAAGGATCTGATGTTGGGGACGAGACCCAACGCTCAGCGGAGCAGATCAAGTCCTTGAAGGACACGCTGGAGGCGTACAACATGATGATGGAGGATCTACGCAGTGAGATCTCCCTCATCAAGAAGGCATTGGCGAATAACAGGAGCTCCACAGAGGTGCAGCGACGCAAGGTACCGGAACCCAAACCCTTTACAGGTATGCGGAGTGCTAAGGATTTGGAGAACTTCCTATGGGACATGGAAGTTTACTTCGAAGCGACCAAGACGAGGGAAGTCGAGAAGGTCGGCTTGGCATCGATGTACATGTCGAGCGACGCAAGCTATGGTGGAGGAGCCGTGCAGCAGATGAGGTAAGACCGAAGATATCCAGGTGGGATGATCTAGTCACGGAACTGAAGGCACAGTTCCTGCCGAAGAACACTGCGTGGATTGCACGGGAGGCTCTTCGACGCTTGAAGCAGACATGCACTGTTCGTGAATACATGAAGCAGTTCACGTTCTTGTTGCTGGACATCAAGGGCATGTCAGAGGAGGACAAGCTGTTCAACTTCACGATCGGGTTGCAGAGCTGGAGCCGAACTGCGGAGGCAGGGAGTGAAGGACCTGAATTCAGCGATCGTGGTGGCAGATGCGTTGGTCGACTACGGTGCCCAACCAGGCTACAACGCTGAAGAGAAGGAGTTCACCAGCAAGCAGAAGGTACGATCGAAGGACAAGGGCAAAGGCGTTGCCCATGATCCACCAACGGAGGAACGGGAGTACTCCAAGAAGAAGGAGCAACCCAGGAATAAGGGATGCTTCATATGCGACGGACCGCATCGGGCGCGGGAGTGCCCAAAGAACGAGAAGCTCAACGCTCTTCGTACGGATGAGGATGATGAAGAAGAAGGTGAGGTACGCTTGGGAGCAATCGATGCTATGCACAAGGTACGCCTCACAACACTTCGGGCTGGAGCTTCGAATTTGGTGGAGCGAGGGAACTCCACAACAGAGAGCTTTGGAGACACCAAGGCTCGATCGAGGATGCACAGGAGTGCGCAGGTGCATGCAGAGCACCAACGTGTGTGCTGGAGTCACACAACCGAAGCCGCGGATAGGAGAAAATCCGTGCACGAGAAGCCGATGCAGAGCTCAGGAGGGCGATGCATCATGGACAAGAGGCTACTTGTCCATAGAGGTGGAGTGGCGACGAACCACACTACCAACGATCTTGTAGGAGACAAAATACCGAAAATGCTCGGAGCACAGGAGGTGCTTACTTCCCAGGACACGGGTACGTCTCCAGGGAACGATGGAGATCGTCAACGAGCAAATGTGGAGATGAGTACTCCACATGTGGAGCTGGAGCTGCCACACACCAGCGATGGAGCTGCTGTATCCAGGAGGGATACATCGAGAAAAGGAGCTGACGAGGAAGCTCCATTTCTCACGACGAAGACCAAGTCATGGAGGGACGCGGTTCGTGAGAAGACAAGGTACGGGAAGGGAGGCGGTGCATGCTTGCACCACCCCTTCCAATTGAGCAGCATCAGGAGGTGCGTAACGGATGGAGGATCGTGACGGGACGCCAGCTGAAGAGGAGATGCTCGGTTGAGAACAACTGATTCTTCAAGTGGGGGAGGCTTGTCACACCCCCAAATCCCGTGATCGAGAATGATCGTGCAGACATGGTAGCAGATGCGCGAGAATGATCGATGGAACTAGAACTTCAGGAGGAGTCCGAAATACGTGGGTATCAAGGAGGTTATCTATGAGAGTTTGGAGGCTCTACCGTACGTGATGGAGAAGCGTCACAGGACACTGGCTCGGTAGTAGAGTGTCATGGTGCTAGTAGCAGTGCGAGCAGCGAGTACATGCAGCAGTGCAAGACATGACGACGGATGCACGCAACGGGTACGTATGCGAGCGCAGATGGGTGGTACGTAGTGAAGCAGCACGCATCGAGGAGCAATGCGGTACGGTCACATAGGCATACGCACGAAGGCGCACGGTATCAGTATCGAGACGTGGCAATCCAAGGATGCATGGAGCGTTGCAGGTGCTGAGTAGGAGCATTGTCGAGCATGCTCGGTAGTACACGTACGACAGTGGTCTGGAGGCCACGATAGCGAAGTTATGAAGGACTTCCCTTAGCATGCAGAACACTAAGGAAGGGTTTACCGCACGAAGGTCTGGAAGCTGCGGGTTCCCTTATGGCACAAGACCAAGTGTTCGGTGGTACTTGGTCAATTATGGCAAAGCGACATCAGCATGGCGTTGGTGCGCGTGTGTGCTGATGATTGGGCGGTTGACTGGGCGTCAACCGTGTGGGAAGACGAAAGGACAACAAGAGAGTCGAAGAAACGAGCAGACGAAGAGTTGCTGAGGAACGCGAAGGGTTGCCAAAGAACTCGAAGGGTCTCTTGTGTCTTTATGTATCATTATTGTAAATGTAATAATGAGTGTCCCTTGGGATGCCTTGAGTCTTCTATATAAGGAGGGGTGGTGGCTTATTTGTATACACCCACTCCAAAGCGAGTTCCCCCTCTAATACGAGAAGAGGTTTGTGCCCGTGCCTTGTGTGATTGTTTGGTAGCGTTCTTGAGCTTCTTGAGCGAGTTCTTGAGAGTATTCTTGAGCGATCCATATAGTCGAGCTCGTGCTTGTGTCTGAGCGTCGGTGCGTTAGCAAGCAGGAGTATCGAGAAGAGTTGGAGTGCGTCCGTGACCGTTCTAATCGGGAAGGCTGGTTAGCTACGAGTTAGCTAACGCTGCACAGGATTGGTCGAAATCGATAGCGGGATTTTGACCCTGTGACAATTGGTATCAGAGCTTGGTTGGTGCCAAGAAGCAGGCAAGCGAGCGGGCAAAGCTACGAGCAGCTGTTGGTGCAGACTATCACGGGAACAAGGATACTTGTCGGTGCAAGTACATCTTCAATCAGCGGAGCGAAGATGGTGGGTGTTACTAAACGTGTGGCAGCACTGGAGCTAGCGATGGAAGAAGTGGAGTCCACCATTGGGACTCATGCCCACCGCATCGCCGTCTTGGAGGATCGCTCTTCAGAAGGATATGATGTTGGGGACGAGACCCAACCCTCAGCGGAGCAGATCAAGTCCTTTAAGGACAAGCTGGAGGCATTTAACACGATGATGGAGGATCTACGCAGTGAGATCTCCCTCATCAAGAAGGCATTGGCGAATAACAGGAGCTCCACGGAGGTGCAGCGACGCAAGGTACCGGAACCCAAACCCTTTACAGGTACGCAGAGTGCCAAGGATTTGGAGAACTTCCTATGGGACATGGAAGTTTACTTCGAAGCGACCAAGACGAGGGAAGCCGAGAAGGTCGGATTGGCATCGATGTACATGTCGAGCGACGCAAGCTATGGTGGAGGAGTCGTGCAGCAGATGAGGTAAGACCGAAGATATCCAGGTGGGATGATCTAGTCACGGAACTGAAGGCGCAGTTCCTGCCGAAGAACACTACGTGGATTGCACGGGAGGCTCTTTGATGCCTGAAGCAGACATGCACTGTTCGTGAATACGTGAAGCAATTCACGTCCTTGTTGATGGACATCAAGGGCATGTCAGAGGAGGACAAGCTGTTCAACTTCACGATTGGGTTGCAGAGCTGGGCGCAAGCCGAACTGCGGAGGCATGGAGTGAAGGACCTGAATTTAGCGATCGTGGTGGCGGATGCGTTAGTCGACTACGGTGCCCAACCAGGCTACAACGCTGAAGAGAAGAAGTTCACCAGCAAGCAGAAGGTACGATCGAAGGAGAAGGGCAAAGGCGTTGCCCATGATCCACCAACGGAGGAACGAGAGTAGTCCAAGAAGAATGAGCAACCCAGGAGCAAGGGATGCTTCATATACGACGGACCGCATCGGGCGTGGGAGTGCCCAAAGAAGGAGAAGCTCAACGCTCTTCGTACGGGCGAGGAGGATGAAGAAGAAGGTGAGGTACGCTTGGGAGCAATCGGTGCTATGCGCAAGGTACGCCTCACAACACTTCGGGCTGGAGCTTCGAATTTGGTAGAGCGAGGGAACTCCACAACAGAGAGCTTTGGAGGCACCATGGCTCGATCGAGGATGCACAGGAGTGCGTAGGTGCATGCAGAGCACTAACGTGTGTGCTAGAGTCACACAACCGAAACCGCAGATAGGAGAAAATCCGTGCACGAGAAGCCGATGCAGAGCTCTGGAGGGCGATGCAGCATAAACAAGAGGCTACTTGTCCATAGAGGTGGAGTGGTGACGAACCACACTACCAACAATCTTGCAGGAGGCAAGATACCGAAAATGCTCGGAGCGCAGGAGGTGCTTACTTCCCAGGACACGGGTACGTCTACAGGGAACGATGGAGATCGTCAACGAGCAAATGTGGAGATGAGTACTCCACATGTGGAGCTGGAGCTGCCACACACCAGTGATGGAGCTGTTGTATCCAGGAGAGATACATCGAGAAAAGGAGCTGACGCGGAAGCTCCATTTCTCACGACGAAGACCAAGTCATGGAGGGACGCGGTTTGTGAGAAGACAAGGTGCGAGAAGGGAGGCGGTGCACGCTTGCACCACCCCTTCCAATTGAGCAGCATCAGGAGGTGCGTAGCGGATGGAGGATCGTGACGGGACGCCAGCTGAAGAGGAGATGCTCAGTTGAGGACAACCGATTCTTCAGGTGGGGGAGGCTTGTCACACCCCCAAATTCCGTGATCGAGAATGATCGTCCAGACACGGTAGTGGATGCTCGAGAATGATCGATGGAACTAGGACTTCAGGAGGAGTCCGAAATACATGGGTATCAAGGAGGTTATCCATGAGAGTTTGGAGGCTCTACCGTACGTGATGGAGAAGCGTCACAGGACACTGGCTCGGTAGCAGAGTGTCGTGGTGCTAGTAGCAGTGCGAGCAGCGAGTACAAGTAGCAATGCAAGACATGACGATGGATGCACGCAACAAGTACGTATGCGAGCGCAGACGGGCGGTACGCAGTGAAGCAGTACGTATCGAGGAGCAATGCGGTACGGTCACATAGGCGTACGCACAAAGGTGCACGGTATCGGTATCGAGGCGTGGCGATCCAAGGAGGCATGGAGCATTGCAGGTGCTGAGTACGAGCATTGTCGAGTATGCTCGGTAGTACGCGTACGAAAGTGGTCTGGAGGCCACGATAGCGAAGTTCTGGAGGACTTCCCTTAACATCCCTTAACATGCAGAACGCTAAGGAAGGGTTTATCGCACGAGGGTCTGGAGGCCGCGGGTTCCCTTATGGCACAAGACCAAGTGTTCGGTGGCACTTGGTGAATTATGGCAAAGCGACATCAGCATGGCGTTGGTGCGCGTGTGTGCTGATGACTGGGCGGTTGACTGGGCATCAACCGTGTGGGAAGACGAAAGGACAACAAGGGAGTCGAAGAGACGAGCAGACGAAGAGTTGCTGAGGAACGCGAAGGGTTGCCAAAGAACTTGAAGGGTCTCTTGTGTCTTTATGTATCATCATTGTAAATGTAATAATGAGTGTCCCTTGGGTTGCCTTGAGTCTTGTATATAAGGAGGGGTGGTGGCTCATTTGTATACACCCCACTCCAGAGCGAGTTCCCCCTCTAATAAGAGAAGAGCTTTGTGCCCGTGCCTTGTGTGATTGTTTGGTAGCGTTCTTGAGCGTTCTTGAGAGAGTTCTTGAGAGTGTTCTTGAGCAATCCATATAGTCGAGCTCGTGCTTGTGTTTGAGCGTCGGTGCGTTAGCAAGCAGGAGTATCGAGAAGAGTTGGAGCGCGTCCGTGACCGTTCTACTCGGGAAGGCTGGTTAGCTACGTGTTAGCTAACGCTGCACATGATCAGTCGAAATCGATAGCGGGATTTTGACCCTGTGAAAATTACTTTCTTGACACTTGTACCCAAAGTGCCATCTCCTAATGACCTTGGAGGCTTCAGACCAATCTCTTGCTACAATATTGCTTATAAAGTTTCTGTCTAAGTGTTGGCAACCCGGCTTGTTGTGGTTCCTCCCTGACGTGATATCACCTAACCAAATTGCAATTATCAAGGGACACTCCCTTGGTGATAGCTCTTGCGCCTTACATAAGAACTTACGATTGGGTTCGATCGCAAGGCACAACTAGAAGACAGACTTTTCCCGTGCTTGTCTTAAAATTGATCTTTCTGAGGCTGTTGATTCTATTGAGCGCTCTTTCATCCTGCGGAGCTTAGGAAACATGGGGTTTGGGCAATGTTGGCTCTCATGGATTGTTAATTGCATATCCACTACCTCATTCTCGAGGATGGTGAATGGTTCTCCTTATCGATTGTTTCGAGGTACTAGAGGGCTGAGGCAAGGTGCACCTTTAGTCCTCTCCTTTTTGTGGTCAACTTGGAGACTCCCTACTGCTTGGTGGAAGAGAAGACTCAGTGGCCCGAGGGCATTTGTATCCACTACTTATGGGATGTTCTCTTTATATGCTGGTGATCTGTTATTTTCTGCAAGGCCTCATCTGCAACTCTTCTTGCGGTAAAGGAGATCCTTAATGCATTCCACTCAATCTTTGGTCAAACTATTCATGCCCATAAGAGCATGCTTTTTCAACCTTCGCACTCCCTGTATGACTTTGCTTCATGCCTTTGTTTGGGAATGCTTCGGCACTCTTTGCCTTCTCCTATGACCGCGTCACGCTTGCAAGATTATTGGAGGATAGGGTGAGGATCTTGCTTTATGACTGGAAAGCAAAGGCCATTTCCTTTGTTGACGCTTACCGTTGTTGAAATTGGTGATCATCGGTGTAGTACAGTATTGCACACTTGGCACCATCATTCTGACGCGCACTACACGAAATGTGGATATGCTTTGTGCGAATTTTTTGTAGGGCTATGGATGTAGAGACACTCTCTTCCTCCCTAAGGCGGAGGGTGGATTGGGCCTCCGTTTCATGGCCTTCATTCGTAAAGCTATGATGATATCTTGGATTTGGAGGATTCTCACTTCTAATTCCTCCACCTGGACGTGCTTCATGCATTCCAAATACTTATATTATGTTTCTTTTTGGATGGTGTCACATATTTCATTGGCATCCCTCGTGTGGAAGCTGATTTCTTTGAGTCGGGGCATTGTCATGGAGTTGTAGACAGTGCCTCCCACCTTATGTTTGGCTTCCGTCTGTACGAGCGTTCTCCTTCTCTGTGGCCTTAGATATGATCCGACCCTGGCTACTCCGGTCTTTTGTGTCTCGAGGGTTTGGACTTTGGGGCTTTCCTCGAAGTACTTCTACACAGTCTACATATCTATCTTTAACCATCTGCCTATCACGGATAGGCTCTCCAAGCATGGGATCGCATGTCACTCTTGCTATCTCTGTCTCCATAATTGCTGGAATCACGCGACCATCTTTTCTTCCGAAGGATTTTCGTCCTCGAAATTTGGAGGACTACTTGCTCCTTGTTAGCCATGCCTTTGCCTATGCCCTCTTCTTTAGAAGAGATTTTGGAATGTATTGTAGGCTCTTGTGATGCTTTTGTTCGCCAGTGACTATCTTGCGCAGTTGCTGCTACAGTTTGGGAAATTTGGGACGAGAGAAATCGCCGTTGGGTTTCATCCCGCTGCTTTTGTGCTACTATTACACGATTTATTGTGCAGTACGTATTCTTGAAAATTAACATTGATCCCGGATTTTTGCGCTTCTCTGGTCCAATCAAAACTTTGCATTTTTCTTTCTTTCTTCAAACTCTTCTTTGTTACTCTGAAATTCGGACTTTTTTGTAATATTTTTATTTTTATATATAGAAAATCTTACGGGCAAGAGAGAGAGAGAAAACACAACTTTATTCCAATATCAAACATGTCAACCGGAACTTGACAAGAGGAAAGGCCAAACATCACACGGAGCACAGTTTCACGCAAAGCTCAGATCTCGGACAATGCGAGGTTCAGTAACACTCGTAAAGCTTCACGTCGACGCGGATGCGGAAGTAGACCGGCCATTCGACCGCATCGGTTGTAAAGGTAGCGATCCCTCTCGTCATCAAGAATTCGCCGGTCCCTCCGACGACGGACAAATCCCTCGTCCTCTCCGAGAGTGGATCGGCACCGACCAAGTTGATGGTCCCCTTGCCGTGGGTCGAATTCAGGACGATGCTGAACCCGAACCACGCTGTGGGCGCTTTCCTCTCGTCGTAGAGATATAAGCCCTGTACAAAGAGATGCAAACGGGTACGGATATATATCGATCTAACACGTACAATATAAACATCATCAAGGAGGCCATGTGTGCAATTCTCTGTATTAAACTCTCTCTCTCTCTCTCTCTTGTGACATTTCATGTTGTTTTTGTGATTTTATTCAGTACGCGGTAGCGGATAGGATACGGATATATCGAGATATCTATCTTTACCTGTACATGACCAACGAGAGGAGAGTGGAGGTTGTTGTCAAGAGTTATCGGGTCATCGAATACGATGATGTCCCCGAAGGACATCAATCTCCCCAGCTTTAGGCGGTCGTACCAAGCGGGTGCGGCGACGATGGCGGACGTGGAGTTGCGGAGATTCTTGCCATTGTAGATGATGTCGTGGACGAAGAGAGTTAGGGTCTTACAAGACCGGCGAAGCCTCGCGAACCGGTTGGCCGAGATGGGAGAGGGTTGGAGGAGGGTGAGGAAGAGGAGCAAAGAGAGGGAGATGTCTCTTGCTTCCATTTTAGTTATGGCTTCCTCCCTTCCGTGGCATTCCTTACATATAGGCTTCATGTGTCGGCCTAGTGGCCATAACTTGTAATGAGATCTTACATGCGCGCCCAGTGAATATTTTATTGGGATTTTTATAATTATGTCCTTTCAATTTTTTTTCAAATACGCTATACTTTCCTACCTTTTGCAACAACACTTGTGATCCTATATTCTTACAAAATACACAGTATTGCTCTTCTGTTAAACGAAAAGGGAATATTGTAAATTTAGTTTGCAAGAATAAAGGGAAACACGTGTTATTGTAAAAAAGGTAGGGGGTATAAGAATATTTTCAGAAACTCGGAGGAGCTCGAGTGTAAAAAGCTCTGTTTTCAATTCCGATTTCACTTGGGCACATGAGATGCCAATTTTGGACATGAACTCCCATTTCAATATCTCTCATGTGCTAAGAGGGCATTCGATTCAAGAATAAACATGAATAAAGATGGGGAATAACGACAATAAGGGTCTATTCTCTGTTCAGCTGGAAAGATAAGAAAAATAAAGTACAATAAAAGTAGGTAAGGTGGAATACATATAGGAATAAAGGCGGAATAAGGTGAAATAATGTATGTGAATGGGAATAACCGTACTCTTGGGAACCACGTTGGACGGGGAATTGACCTCTTATTGCAGTGCTTATTCTTCAAAGGAACATGGTCTAAAACATAAACTTTTTTTGTAAATAAAATATGTAGGGGTATGGATGTAAAAAATAATCGTATACCACAGAGAGAATGTCTCTAGTTGATGAATGGATGTAAACAAAGAGAAGACTAGGTGGCGACAACCAAGGATGCATGCAAAGGAAGAGTGACGTTGGTCAGAGTTTGCGACGGTAAACAAAACTATGGAGAACTGTCAAAGCAGAGAGAGGAGGAAGAGAGACGAGACGACTCATGCGAAGATGAGAAGGAAGAGGACAGTGTTGAGAAGGAAGGAAATTCAAGGGATATAAATGTAATTTTCTTTATATGTAGGAAATAATATCGTACACTATAATTAATACACTTGTGAAGGGGTATCCATATAAATTATGCAAGTAGTAGGGGTGTTTAAAGCTTAATTTACATCTTCAATAATCATATTTAATGTGGGAAAATGCTTTGTGATAGTTGTTATTACATCTTCTGTAGCAGTTACCGTGTCTACACACACACACACACACACATATATATATATATATAGGGAATTTATCCAGAGAGCACTGTGCCCATTTGGGTTTTTTTGAGCACCCAATTGTAGCCGTCCATCTACAAGATTCAATCCTCAAAAAATAGGAACTAATTTTCGTATGAAAATAAAACAAAATCGGAAATTTAAACTTTTCTAAAAATAGCGTTACATTTTTTAGAAGGCAAGGCACACGTATATGATTGCTAAAACTATCGATTCATTCCAACGCAAAGGACTTTTTTCGTTTCAATGCAAGAAAAGAGGTATGCGATTCGTTTCATGATTTGATCGCTTATTTCTATCACAATTTCGTTGTTTTAATGATTTTTTTTCTATTTCATCGTTTCATGATTTTATTATTTGATCGCTTATGAAATTTCATATTTTCTATCGTAAGCAATATTTTTTTCGAGAAGTGTGATTGAAAAATGAGAAATTGGTGTTCATAATATCAATTTTATTCAGTTTGATACATGATCTGTAGTAATAATTTATTTTTTATCGGCTGTATTTTGATTTCATATAATAAGATATACGGAGTTACTGATGTATTTACTTAATTTACTTATAAGATATTTTATGTTACTAATGCTAACAGAATTGTTACTTTTTCGTGTGTTATTTTGAAGATAAACTAAGTTACTGCTCTTATAGTCATTATTACTGATGAAAATGCTACAAGTTACCTGAGTAATTTAAATATTTACTTGTCCTTTACTATTAGTTACTGATATAGAAGTAAAAGTTACTGATTCTTATAGTCATTATACTTCCTTGTGTTACTTTGAAGATATAATAAGTTACTACTCTTATAGTCATCATTGCTGATAAAAATTCTACAAGTTACTTGTCATTGAATGATTCTTACTGAAGCGAGTACATTGCTGACTTACTAACAGTTTATTACAAGTTACTTGTCATATAACAAATGTTACCAACAATTCATTACAAGTTACTTGTCATTGAATGATTCTTACTGAAGCGAGTATATTGCTGACTTACTAATAATTTATTACAAGTTACTTGTCATATAACAAATGAACTAACAATTCATTAAAAGTTACTTGTCATTGAATGATTCTTATTTAAGCGCGTATATTGCTGAGTTACTTTTCTTTATACAATTCTTACTATTCACGGATATAAATTAACTTATTGTTTCTTGCATAATAAAGCATCAATTTGGTATCTTGAAGAAGCTGCTATTATGCCGAGGAGCGAGAGCAAAACAACATCATCTAAATGGACTAGAAGACAGTTGAAATTTGGATGTTCACCATATAACTATAATTAAGTAATTTATGTGTGACTTTCACTAACACTTGACGTATTACAAGTAATTAAATAGGCTACATAAGTAAAGAAGGTGTGATTCGATAGTAATTCAAAACAAAGAATAAAACAAATAAGATATATAGAAGCATCAGTAACATGCAATAAATTGTAGGCAAAAGAAGGTAATGGAATAAGTAAGTTGGAATAAGTATAAAAAATCACGTGATCAGTAACTTATGTAATGCTATCAGTAACACTCGATACATTATAAGTAATTAAAAATGTTATATAAGTAAATAAGAGGTGCTTCAGTAAGACTCAAAGTATTAAGTAACTATAACATTAGTAACAATCAAAATGACTTCAATAAAATGGACATTTGTAATCAGTACTTATTATATGAACATTAGTAATTCACATACTTAATTACTGATCTCACAACAATAGTTACTTGAGAACAGAATATGTATTACTTGAGTAACATTAATGAATTACTGATCTCTGTAAATGTAATATTACAGATGTAAAATACTGACAATTGTTTCAGTATTACTGATCTCATAACACATAATTACTTAAGTACATTATTTACATTACTGATCAAATGTACAATGGCTATTTCTTCAGTACGAAATTAATGATTTAAATGTATCTTTCCAAAACCGCCTTCCTTTTTTTAAGGACTCGATATAATTGGAAATAAGAGGCTCAAACCTATTAAAATCCTTCCAAAACCGACCACCTATTTTTAAGGAAATGATTTAACTCGAATTCTTATTATGTTAATAATGCAAACCACATTGTTATTGCCCAAACCGCCCCCTTCCAAATAAAACCAACACATACACGTGGCGAGCCCACATTTGGTGCTCACCACAACCCAAATGGGCACAGGGCTCTTTGGATATGCCCTATATATATATATATATATATATATATATGGTCGGTTCTGAAGATGGGTCATTGGTTTCAACAGAGCAGATACTTCACTGTTACAGCACCTAGTGTAATGTAGGGGAGCCACTCAATGAGGATCGGGATGCACACCAGCCATCCATGACCCCCTCTGAGTACCGTCCAATCCTCATCGAGCGGCTTCCCTGCATTAGATTATGCCAACCAATAAATTTAACATCTTTCGTTATATTTCACTATTAAATTTATATGAACGGCATATTATCATCGCATAATTGTCATGTATTTTTTTAAATTGCACTCAATGTTGTAATTTTACTAAAGATTAATAAACATAACGATTATCCTTGATTTTTCTTAAGAAAATTTTTCATATTGTTTTGAATTTTTCATTAAAATTTGTACCGAATCTTATAATTAAAAAAAAACTGGATAACCATATATCCATTCTTATATGATTTCTGCTAACAATACATAAACAAATACAACTTTCCTTGTAAATTTAAAGAATCAAATATAATTTTGCATCAAGTAATATTTATCGATACACATTTAACAACATAAAATATGAAAAATGAATAATAGGTATTCTTTGTCAAATGTCAAATGCCATCAACTACAAAACAAACATCGTACGGATACCGATATAAGTGTTATTATATTAAAAATCATAAACACGGTGCAATAAAATTGGGCTACAGTGACATTTTTCCTAAATTTGTCATTAAAGTAGTCGTGAAATACATAGAGACGATATTATTCATTGTGAAATGATTTTTCTACTTGAGATTAGTGAGAATATCATACTAGTCACTATATCATTAGCGACGATCCATATACGATGCTTATATGTTGTTATTTTTCAAAATTTTAACTAATCATCGGTAATTTTTCAGTTCAAAATATAGCATTTTCCCAGAATTATTCGAAGACCCCTCTGAGATAAAAAAACTTTTTTGTGCAATTCGACATGTAAAGTAAGTTTCCGTATCTTATTAATGAAGCTGAATACTTGAAATTTGACGGATCCCCTATTTTCTTCTTTTTCTTGTGGAAGAACTGAAATAAATAAATTTCTGACCATGAAATAATGAAATTCTTATATATATATATCTTTTTTCTATTTACCAATCATGAATAATAAACGTAATAATAGTTGATTTAATAATATAATAATATTAGTCATTTTAATTAGGTATATAAAAAATTTTGTATTTATTTTTTATCCAAATCAAATTCGATGATTATATAAAATTATTTTGAAAATAGTAATGGGAAAACGTTACTATATGGGCCATCGTTAATAATATAAGATTTATAATATCCGTCGATGATTTCAAGCGGAAAAAATAATTTATAACGAATAATATCGTCGTTATATATTTAACAACGACTAATTTAGTGATGGATTTTGAAAAAATATCGCTATAACCTAATTTTGTTGTAGTGACAATAACCTTAATAACCTTAAGTACGGATACAAATATAAAAATCGATAAATGATAATTCGGATATGAATATCTAGAAACAGATACGGATTCATCGAACAGATAATAAATATCTCAAGACACTTACTTTCAAAAGAAATATTTTTATAAAGTTGAAATTAATAGTTGATGAAATCCAATTTACATAAATTAAAATTACAACATAATAAAAAATAAAATAAATAATATATTCAATTAAATATGCTGATATGATCTTTCGAATCATGATTAACTGGTATCCATTAATTGGTGCAAAGATTCTTTCGGATTGTGTTTGATCAAAGTATCCATCCAGATTTTGATTAGAGAATCCATCCAAAGCATAATTGATTAGAGGACCCGTTTGATTTCTTCCGTTACGGGAGAATTGGGGACCTTCGTGCTTAAGGAGATTTGGAGAATATAATTGTTTAAAGATATCCGAGAATCTGCCCATCTACGAAGAGTTGTCTCTACCGGTAGGGTGGAGCACAGGGCTCCACCCGACCCAACTTGAGAAAGCCCGGTCCGAATCCATCATTTTTCCGTGAGCCTTGGGCCGGGTCGAGGTCCGTTTTTTCAGCAAACTGAGGACCCGAGCCCGGTCCAAGGCCTGCGGGATCGGGCTCGGGCTCGGGCCGGGTTCAACCCGCACTTATTTTGATTACATGAAGTTGCATTTCGATTCCAATTTATTGTTATGGATATAATTCATCCGTAACACATGAATATTGGATGTATTGTTACGATATAATATTACTATAGATGGATGAAGGAAATATTGGATGTATTGTGACTATAAATCCGTGTCCCCTAATTTAGTTCTAATATGATAAATTGAAATATAAGGGCCCGGGTCCGGCCCATTTGTACTTCGGATCGGGCCGGCATAATATTTTTGAAAAATGAGGACCCGGGCCCGGTCCATTTGTACATCGGGTTCGGACCGGGCCCGGACTTTTGCGGTTCGGATCCGGGCCGGCCCGGAATGCTCCCCCCCTATCTACAGGTGACTGCGTAAAGTTCATAAGTAGGATTGAGCATTGGACCGGATGGAGTTAGGTGCAACCAACTCGATGTATCTAGTATCGTGGGGCCCACGGGCCGGGCCTAAGCCCAAGCCCGAGCACCGCCCCGGATCTTATGGGGCCAACCCACGAAATTTATCATTGCGACCCTACTTCTCATGGACAGAACGTAATTAAAATTTGAACTTGCATCAGCATCTTATAGAATATTTAAAAGATCTGATGGGAAGATGCGTCCTAATATCTAGACCAGATCCCATCTTCATTTGTGCTAAACAACCCATCGTTATCCCACTACACGAAATCATCATAGACTTTAATTACTCCATGCAGCAATACTGTATGATCTGCATAGATATGTTGTTACTTCCAACAATTGGATTTTCAATTTAAAACTAAGCAATCATCGCATGATAGGAATTCAATTTTTTTGAGCCAATCGAGTATTCAGGTTTAAACTACAGCATAAATTTTCATTTGGACCTAATCTTAAGTCAATGTCCCACCTGCAATTCTCACGGGCTCTGGCTACAATCGGGTCTGATGGCCCATTGGGCCGGGCTGCGAGTTGGGTCAGACCACCTTTACCCGGTGCTCAACCCTGCCCATATGGTTAGTACTTTGAATCGCCATATTTTTTTGGTAAGTAAACAATTCATGTATTAGCTATAAGAGAAGAGTTACAAAAAGGCAAAAAAGCAAAAGCCCTCCGACAATGAGATCAAAGGCGGAAGAGGTTGACCTGGCCCTCAGAGAACAAAAACTAACGTCAAGAGTTACATCCCCAAGAGATTAAAGGATTGTATAATCAAGCCCACCAACTTGTCGACCAGCTGGATGGACCACTACGTCGGCCTATTGTTCCTTTCGCTCCAAATAAACCAAATAGTTGTAGCAAGAAGACTGGTAATTCTTTCACGAACCATCACCACCAAAATTGCGCGAATCCATTTCAGAGTATCATGAATCGAGACAAACGGCGGCGGAGGCAAGTCCAGAATAGTTCATGCTCACACCCATATTGTAGCAGTCGTTGGGAAGTTGAAGAGAAGGTGCTGATGGGACTCCATTTCAGACGAGAAGAGGTAACATATAGAAGGCGTGAGGATACGGAAGTTAGCGAGCCTATCCGTGGTAGGTAGGCACCCCAACACCGCCTTATAAGAGTACAAGAAAACTTTGGGGTGTTCCCTTCGCCTAGACGAGGGAAGCCCAAGGCGGGGGGACGACCCTATGCCGCCGCAAATCAACAGCACCCGAAAAGGAGAACCCTTTATGGTGCAGAGACCATACGCAAGGAGGAGCATTGTTAGTAACAAACACCCTGCAAAATGGACATTGCTTTTAGAATCTCTTTCCAAATATGAAAGCAACGCCTGTTAGGTTTCACATTCCAAAAGGAGCCATTGGATAAGTATTTCTGCCGCATGAACTGCACCCAAATAGAGGAGTCAGGTGAGAGGAGCCTCCAGCCCAGGAGACCACCAGAGCATCGTGCAAGGTGGCCAATGATCTAAGCCCAAGCCCCCCCTCAAGTTTTGGAAGGCACATCGTGTGCCAAGCGATGTCATGCAAGTCTTTCCCCCATAGAAAATTTGCGCAAAGCCTCTAAATTCTCTTAATCGAGCAAGAGGGAAGAAACATCCCATTTGCCCAAAAAAGGGTGATGCTAGGAATCATGTATTGCAACAGCTGTAGACACCCCACAAGCGAAAGGACTTTCACCTTCCAGCCACCCAAAATGACCTGAATCCTATCCTCCAATGCCCGATTATCAGAACTCCTACCCGAGGTGAAGGATAGAGAGAGACCAAGATTAGAGGTTGGCAAAGACTGCCGTAGCAGAACAAGATGGGACATAGGAGAAGGCCCTTCCAGTAAGTGCTTTGGGCGAAACAATTTGCTCTTTCTTACATTAAGCTCCAATCCTAAGAAGGAGTATAAGGCGGAAACGATGTCCCTGACAGCAAGAAGGGAACGAGTGGAGCCCTTGCAGAAGAAAAGTCATCTACATACATAAGTGAGTCGGAGCGGATAGGCGGCCTCTACTCATTGGCACCAGATGCCCATTTACCACCTCGAGATCCATAAGACAAGTGAGTGACTCCATTCCCAAGGTGGAGAGCAAAGGGCTCAACGGTTCCCCCTGCCTAAGGCCACACGTCCCTTGAAGAGGCCATGGGGAGAGCCATTAACGAGAACGGATAAGGAGGTTGTTGTTATGCACGCCGCAATCCAGTCAATCCGCTTGTTGCCAACCCCATGACATGCAAGGCCTCAAGGATGAAGGAGTGATCAATGGAATCAAAGGCCTTGGAGAGGTCGATCTTCATACATGACTTATTGGAGTAGGGGCGACTATCAAAGCCCCAGAGGAGTTTGTTCGCAAGCCTTATATTATCACCGATGGACCTTCCCCTGAGAAAGGCTGATTGGTTAATGGATATCAAATGCAGGAGAACCACCCCAAGTCGGGTGGCCAGCAACTTGGTGAAGAGCTTGTAGATTATGTTGCAACACGAGATGGGCCAGAAGTCCCCTAACTCGCATGGAGAGGGGACCTTAGCACCAATGTTAGGAAAGTGTGGTTATCATGTTGTACCATGCTCCCTCCATTGTGTAGGAATTCCATAGCAAGGCAAACCTCACGCTTAACCAAAGACCAGTGATGCTTGAAGAACCCAACGTTGAAACCATCAGGCCCGGGTGCCTTGGCGGAAGGTATGGAGTAGAGCGCCTTCCAAATTTCATACTCGGAGAAAGTTTTAACCAGCTACCTTCTTGCTTCATCGGACAACACCCGCTTTGGGGGAGGGAGAACAACTCTTGAAGGGCTTGGCCTGTCATGGCCAATCAAATCCTAGAAGTTGGACAAGGCCTCCGCGAAACCTCCACAGGTCTGTCAACAACCCGCCCATGAGCGTCAATAAGGTTATGGATGAAATTCTTGGAAGTGCGCCTTTTAGCATGAAGATGGAAGAATTTGGGGTTACGGTCACCGAGCTTAAGACATTCCACATGACTCTTTTGCTTCCATGCAGATTCTAAGTTTGAATCCAAAGCCTCCAGATGAAGCTTCACGTCGAACTCCATCGTCGCAAGGAAGGGGTCCAGGGGGAAGCAGAGAGAGCATCGTCAACCTCCTGTAAGAATATTGTCACCTGATCGTCCTCAGAAAAAACATTCGCCTCCTTAACAACCCAGGTCTTGAGGGCCAATTTCACGTTCTTGAGCTTCAAGGTGAGGCGGAAATGAGGGTTACCATGCACATGGGAGTCCCACCCCTTTTGGACATACTCGAGGTACCCAAGTCTGCAGATCTAATAGTCAAAATATTTGAAAGGCTTCGGGAGGCTGGATGGGCGGGTGAGCTCCACATGGAGCAGAAGGTGGTCGCTCCAAGAAACAACTGATGAATCTCGTATTCATCATGCTAAAAGTCTTCTATTAAAAACCTGGCTTAACCAACCCAATAAAAATCTCCTTTATTTCTTTATTATTAGCCTGTATGATATTGTGTATAATTAACCCTTAATTATTTGTATTTAATTTCTCTTATTTTTTGTAATTATTTTATCGTAAAAAATTTCTAAAAATTAGATAGATTAATTATCCATAAATCACTGACCTTTAAAAAGACTAAAAAAATACAAAAACAATTCAAAGATAAAAATCGGTATTTTTATCCCCCTAAAAATACCCCCAAAAATACTTTTTGTACAAATGACCTCTTTTGGCTTTTTGTCCAACATGAAAGTTGTAGATCTCGTCGAGACGAGCAACTTTCATGTTTTGACTTTTCCTAATTTTGCCTCTAACTATTTCTTTTGTATTTATCTTTGTATTTATTCTCTGGATTTTTCTAATTGGGCCACGTGGTGCCCTCTAGGCCGCCCACGTGTCCTGCGCCTCCTCTCGACACCCGGCGCCCATCTGGGCCGTTGATCCACTCGCCCCCGCCTTCATCTGAACCATCCACCACCGCTTCACTTCTCAGCCGTCAGATCTAATTCCAGATCTGATCTTAGCCGCTCACCAACACCTAAACCACAACCGCCCGATCACTCTCATCCTACGCCCCTCAAGCCTCCACATCACCCCATTCTTTTCCACCATATGATCAAGCCCTCCATCTCATCATCACCACACACCCCCGCTTCTCTCCCAGCCCTTGATCTGACTCCCAGATCAGATCGGAATCGTCCATTCGCGCCTTAACACCGGCCGACCGATCAGATCTCGGATCTGATCTCCACCCTTCACCCGCGCTTCCATCCTAGCCGTTGGATCACTAGATCCAACGGCTGGGAGGTCGTCTCCTACCTCGCGTAACCCCCTCCTCTGCTCGCTCCCCCTTCGTAACGCCCCACACCCTTCCATTTTTAGCCCACGCTTCAGGCCACTTCTCCACCACCTAACGGTCGCTCCACGTAGCCCATTCCTCCGCCTCCCTCGCGCAACCACCATCAATCCCCGCCATCACTCCCACGCCATTAAAACACCACCTCAAAACGCCTCCACATCACGTAACCTCTGTCCACCCCCTCCTATAAACACCCCCTCCGCCTCCGATCAACCCCATCTACTATTAGAGGGCCTCCTCCCTAGCTTCGGCCGCCCTCCGGTGCGAGAATCCCCAAACTCTGTCCAAGTCTCCTCAATAGCCAGGTCAGAAATATCTCAACTCATACGCAAATCCTTACGACTATGAATCTGACTCGTACAATGTAAGTGATTGTGGCTCTCCCCAACTAGAATGACAAAGAGACTGACTTCTCCAGTACGACAACCCAATGATTCCCCAATCCAATAACTCCTTCCTCGAGGAGCGGGGTATTCCCTTCAAAGCTCAAGTGGCAACCGGCTCAAGAGGAGAGGGTGAAGAGAAGAATCGACGGTAGCCAGTGTAGCTACCTATCCTAGGATGCAAGACCAGTGTAGTCAAGTCATTCAGCTGCATGCTCACATAATTCGACTTTGGTGCTCAAGCTTGCTTATTAACTATACAACATATTCACATACTTTTGCAGGTATTTTTTTTGTACAAGCTTGTCCATTTTTTTGAATACTATATACAACAACATTTACATGGGGAGTTTTTCCTCTTGAGACAGTAGACTATCCCTCTTTTGAAACTATATTGCAACCCACACTCTCCTGTCTTTAGAATTCCTCATCACTGGACGGGTTGGCGTGCACTTCCCTCCCTAGAGGAGGACAACTGTTTCCACTTGTGTGCGTCTCATACGGTCAAATCCAATCTCCTCACCACTCCAACTGAGTTAAGCCATGTGAAAGGTGCAGGTGTCCAAGTTAGGTCATTATCAACAAGAGTCGTGCGTGTGTTCCGAAATACTCTACTTAGGCAATCAAGAATCCATTGAACTAAGTCTCGTGATCCTCAAAGAATTAAGTCAACTAGACCTGAAGTACCTCAAACCCAGTTCCTATAAGGTTCCTGTAATTAGGTAGATTTTAAGGTCCGATCAAGCTCCAATCTCTGGATTTTATTTAGACTTGTCAACTATCAAACTCAATCCAAAAAATGTGAATGCTATGCAAATGCTATGAAGAATTCAGAAAATATTTTTGTGATACAATTTTCAAGATTTTGAACTTTCTATGGATTTTTGAAAAGATGATGCATATGCATTTTTTTTATATTTTTTGTATTTTTCAAAAAGATTTTGCAAATGTTTTTGGTATTTTAATTTTGCAAATGTTATTTGGGATTTTTGAAAACAAAAATATTTTGGCTAAAAACTAGGTACAAAAATATTTACACAGGGATGCATCTTATATTTACAAGAAGTAGATTTTAAGAAATTACAAGGGTAAGTGATCAATTTTATAGGTATATACATAATGAATTCTGGTGTGATGTATGTATTCCTCAAACTTATTTGACAAATGTTTTTAAACAATTTTGAAAACTATAGTCTAAAATAATTTTTATAAACAATTTTACAAACATGTACACACATTTAAAAATCATTTTGCAAGGTTTTTCAAATAGTATAGATAGATTTTTCAAAATATTTTTGCAACCATTTTTAAACCATTTACAAATCATTTTCAAATATTTTATTTCACACAAAGAAAATAATTTTTACAAACCAAAATGTTTTTACAAAGGTTGAAAACATGTAACAAAACGTTTCCAAATAGTTTTCAAAAGATTTTTCACAAAGATTTTCAAACTATTTTTCAAACATTTTACAAAAACATTTTCACCTGATTTATTAATCAGTAAGTACAAAAAGAATTTGAGGAATGATCACATCTTTTTATTAAGATTTTTTAATAAATTTTTATAAGTAATAATAGCCATATAAAAATACGAAAGTACGAGTTATGGCTAAGGTATATACGCAGTATATACGACCCCCCTATACTTAGCTTGAGCTATGTCCTTATAGATCGAAGATAAAAGAGAAGACATAACTCGTACTGAGTATAGGCACGTCTAAAGAATAAATAAATAAAGAAATGAATGAACGAATGAAAAGTAGACCGCCCCCCTTATACTTAGGATCAAATAATCCTAAGTATAGTAAACTGTACACAAAGCAGGGAGGGTCAAGGGTGGGAATGAACAGATCGTACTCATATTGTCTCCCCTTATACTTAGGGTAAGATATCCCTAAGTATAGATAAGAAGAGAAGACAATGGAGAGGATCAAAGAAATAGAGAAACTCAGGGTGCACACCCCCTATACTTACGAAAAAGTACATCCTAAGTATAGAAAACAAACATCAAGGGGCAACACCTTTTCGGTACAAAAAGAAGATATGAAAGGAAAAGAAGAAAAGAAGAGAAGAGATCTGAAGATGGAAGAAGATATCAGAAGATAGAAACAGATGTACACATCACTCCCCTATACTTAGGGTAAAAGGAGCCCTAAGTATAGGCGACAACAGGAGTGATGAAATGGAACGACGAATGAACACTCAGCTCGTCCACCCCCCTATACTTAGGACAAAGTACGTCCTAGGGAAGGCAAACACGAGAATGGGTGGATGAGTAATACGGGAGAGGGACGAAGATGAACAGAAGAGGATGTACAATAGAGATGGATGTACACAGGATCAAGAAGGTAGAAAGCGAACCGTCTTGCGAGACCGCTGAGGGATAGATATGGTGTGGTGCAGGTCGACATCGGGGTCCACAGATGACACTAACCAATCAGGGTCGACAGGATGAAGGCCCTCAGTGGAGTCAAATCGAAAAGGCACGAACTGGTCAATGGAAGTAGAAAGGCTAGGTTCGCCCTTGGTGTTCCTATGGTGTGAAGGCGCAGACGGGTGAGTGGAAGAAGTATAGCTAGGTCTGGCTTTGGGGATCTCGCTGATATCAAAGTGGAATGGGACGAACTCATCATCATCGAAAGAAGTGTAATCAGAGTCGTCCTGCGAGGTCTCGTCCATGTCAAAACCAAAATGAACGAAGTCATCAGTGGAAGTAGTCGAACTCAGTTTGTTCTAAAGAATCTCACCCGGATCATCTTTTTCATCAAAAGGCTCAAATTTCTGAAAATAAGCGTTAAGATCATAACCGGCCTCAATCATAAGTACTTTTGAGTGACCAGGAACAGACTTATCAGTGGGAGTAGTCAAATCAAGTCCGTCATGTCTAGTCTTGGCGTCTGCCCTCCGCTCTATGGTATCAATCATGTAAATCCCCGGATTTCATCAACACATCGCCACACACCAGGAGGAGGAACTTCGAGGTCTATGCTTTTCGAGTCTTCCCCCTTTCGGGGGATTTCTCGGGTCTCATCAGCGGTCGTAAAGCAAATTTCTCTAATATCTTCAGATAGGTCATAGGCCTCGGAGTCAGCTAGAATCGGTGAAGGTGCATCAGGTGCAGGTCTCTACTCGGTAGTGGATGTGGTGGTGGTCACCTTGCTCTCGTCAACATGACAGAAGCGAATCTCTCCTGATCCATAGTCAATAACGACCCTCGTAGAGGCGAGGAATGATCATCCCAGGATGATTGGAGAGGGCTCCCCTGTGGAGGTCTCCATGGGCAATACGACAAAATCAACATTGTAGCTCATACCCTGAATCGAAATGACGTCGTTTTCAAGGATACCCTTCGGCCTCTTGATAGATCCATCAGCAAACTGAACGATCATCCTGGTTTTCTTTAGAGGCCCTAAGTGAAGAGACTGTACCAACGAGAAGGGTATAATGCTAATCGAAGCACCGCCGTCGAGGAGAGTGTGATCACAAGTATGGTCAGAGATGGTGCAAGTGATGAAAGGGGTAGTTGTGTTCTTCTTCCGAGGAATGGGACGGTGTGTGATGGCGTGGGTAGTGGCCATGTCAAAATATGATGCTCAAATCTGCTCCTCTGCTTTCTCTTCTTGGGAAGAGGAGCAGATAAATTGGTCATGCTCTGCTGAAGTGGGCACGGATAATCTCATGAATGGTGGCCACCACTTCAGGTTCAGTCAACATTTTTTGAATTTTTGGACCTCCTCCATACAAGGGAGAAGGTCAGAATCAACATGTACACTAGGCATGCCAAGAGCAGTCTGTACAGAGGCATCCTCGGGGTCAAAGGTGGGACAAAATGTGAAAGGTTGTGTGGTCAAATGGTCTGGCAAGTGGGCGCTCTCCTCACAGTCTGATTCGATCAAAGGTCTCTCGAACTCTTTTTATGTTTTTTAAAATTTTCTCATTTTTTGTATTTTTAGCGATTGCAAGCTCCCATGATCACCCACAAGGAAATCCGTAACCTCGACGAATGGAGCGTTAATCTGGTTTTTCCTCAAGATAACAAGATCATCATTCATTGAATTAATGTGATCTATCATTCATTTCAAGATATCCTCATGGAGATTGAGGGAGATGACTCCCACAGGTCAGTCTCGGGCGGAAGTGAAGGTGAAGGTTGTGACGGTGGAGGTGGATAATATACAGGTGGAGGTGGAGGTGGGTGTGGGTAGAAATTCGAGTCCTGATACTGTGGCTGAGGCGGATATGTACAAAAATCAGAAAAAATAGGAGGAGGGTCCTCTTGATAAAAGGGAGGTGGACCGGCTGGAGTGAACGAGGGATACACAAAGTCCGGATAAAATACGCTCCAGGGATCCATCTCGAAAATAAAAGAAAAATGATTTGGGAGAGCACGAAGGTCAAGTCAAGAGAATGAAGAAGAAGGCACAAATGCGCAGCGACGATCTAGGATGCACACAAGAAATCACAAGCAAACTCACACAATACAAACCCTCAATTCACCTACTCAACTCGGTAGAGATCGAAAAGTCAGTCCTTTTATCTTGTTTATTTTAGAGTTAGGTGAGAAGTCAAAATTTTGCACAAACACTTAGGGGGTTGAAATGAGATTTTGGCACTAATCCTTAGTGTGTGCGCGAGCAAGGAAAAGCGAAGACAATGAGGGGGTTACTCGCCCCAAGACAAGATTTTTCTTTTTGATTGATTTTAGGGTCGAGTAATGTTAGCTGTCCCAATTTTATTGATTATCATTTTTTTTGGATTTTTAATAAAAAATGCACGATCCTATCGGGGAGTCAATTCCTTTAAGCACATAGGTGATCAAAATCAAAGGTAGAGGAGCGGAAAAGTAATACAAGCGGCAAAATGATGATGAATGCTAAAGCATAAATGCTCACCTTGCCTCCAGCACTCTACATGAAAGGATGCTAAGCAGAATTGAAACCTATCTATATGCAAATGCAACCGATGAAATTACCCTAAGGTAAGAAGCTGCTATTAGCGTGAAGAACAATTTTCAAATTTGACTAAGTCCAAACGTTCTCTATAGGAGCATGCAATGGTGATTAATGTGTTTGGACCTAATACTATCAACAAGCAATCCTAAATCTAAGGGCTCAATCACACAAAAGAAATAAAACAAAATCGGAAAACAAAATAAAAAGAAGCGATGAAAACCGTAAAAAATGCGATGAGCCCCCAAGAGTACAAACACCTGGAAATTAGGCCCGAATGTCCAGAGTTCAGAGTACCTGTATTATTACAGTAATAGAGTCTCTCTCTCACTAAAATTACAAAAATAAATAACTACATAAAAATGCTCAAAATGTGACTGTCTTCTCAAGTCCTCCCTGCCTCCTTTGATGCTAGGTCAGAATCTCCTGCCGCCTTCACGTGGGTGCATAGACGCCTAGGGTAGAGCGTCTCCCTCGATCCGCGGTTCCTCATACAAAGTCCAAAAGAGGATGGTTAGACAAGTCAAGCAATGATATCAAATGAATGAGCAAATAATGAAAGCAAAAATATAGACAAGTAATCACAATCAAGCAAAAAGCCGATCTACACGCTGTTGCTCCCCGACAACAGCGTCATTTGATGTAGCGGGAAGTACAAAGGTCTAAATGTCTCACACAAAGCGGAGACAAAGTCGCTGTGACGACCCTCGATAAATCCCAATCCAATCAACAATTAACCCACAACAAAGATCAAACAATGAAAAACAATAAGTGGAGTTAAAATTTATTATAACTCTACAATAAGTGTGTATAGGTTCAAGTATGTGTAGAGTGTCGAACTCAGGGAGCAAGCAGGATAGAACAAGGCAATAATACTCAAGAACGTGAAAGTGATCAAATGCCTACAAGTGCTCTTTTTGGTGGGTTTTTAATTTTATATTTTTTTCTTTTATTTTCTTTTTAATTTTTTATTTTGATTTTTAATTTTATAATTTTCTATTTCCTTTTTGTATTTTATATTTTTTTATATTTTTTTTATTTTGATTTATAAAATAGAAGATATATAAAGTAAGAAAAGAGAGGGATAAAGTATTTATAAAAGTAGGTAAAAATAAGGAAAATTCAGGAAATAAAATATTTTTGATCTTTTTATAATTTTCTAATGTTTTTATGATTTTCTATATTTTTTCTAATTTTTTGGTATATTTAAAGACAAAAATACTGAAACAGGGAATAAGATAAAAAGCTGAAACTAAAATGGAGAAATAAAATATCAAATGGTAATAAAAATTCTCCAAATTAATTTTAAATAAAAGAAATAAAATAAGGAAAATTTTGAGATAAAGATTATATTTTTAGGTTTTTTGGACATTTTAATATTTTTATGAAGATTTTTGGGGTTTTATAATTTTTATGGGTTTTATTTTGAAATTTTTAATGATTTTTGGATATAAGTTAAAACACACTATAGTACACAAAACATATTTTTTTGGAAATTTTTCAAGAAGTTCTTATATTTTTTATGTATTTTCTAATGCAAACAATAGCAAAAATGCATATTTTTGAATTTTTATAAATATGAAAATGCACTAAAAATGCAAACTAAAAATATAGCATGAAACTTCAATGCAACATGAACTTATAATAATTTTTTTGGTGATTTTTAGGATTTTTTGGTTGTACGAAATAAATAGAGGAAACAAAAAGAAAATACACTATTGGCAGGGGAAGAAATGTAAATATCCAGAAACGCAGGGGCCAAAGTGCAATTTTCCACAAAATATTTAACTAATAAATAAAGTTTCAGGACCAAATACAAATACCCAAATCCGGAGGGGGTTCCCTGCAAAATTGCTAAACTCACGCGCACTAGGCACGTGACCTAGCAGGGGTATTTCTAAAATATCACAAAGCTCCAAGGGCTAACATGCAATTTTACCAAAATATTACAACTTAAATAAAAGGTTTATGGACCACAACAAAATATGAGAAAGTGCAGGGGTCTCGATGCAAAATACCCACCACCCCACGTGCAGAAGTCAAGTGAGGTGACATGGATTGGACCTAAATGAAAATATCAAGAGTCTAGGGGTCTAACTGCAAATATTACAAATTATTTAAACTACGCCTGAAAGTTATAGGAATCAAAATAAAACACAAAATGGCCAGGGTGTAGAGTGTAAAATACCCACGGCTACGAGATCGACCGGCGCTGGCGTCGTCACTTATCCACGTGGCAGCTTAGGGACACACGATACCGGTTCGAAGATGAGCGGCTGAGATCAGATATGGCGAAGACGATTGACGGCTGAGGCTGGCCAAGATCTGACGGCCGAAGTGCATGAAGGATATTGTGAATCCTCAAGCGCGTCATGGAAGCGTGACGATCGCATCTTATGCGATCGGGGCGACTAGTCGCACTAGTCGCAAGATGCAGCGGAATTTAAAAATTTTAAAACATGTGATGAAACCACATGATCACAAGAACATTTCTTGGATCGTTTCATCAAACCACAAAGTATTAGAAATACCTCTCGAAGCGTGGTTGCGATCACGAGATCTCTAAAGCAAGAGATCCTCCTGTCTCAAGTTCTATCCACGAAGACAGCACTAGCGGGCACGATGATGAGACGCGTGACTCTCACAATCCTCGACGAAGATCCAAGCCTCGAATCTCCTGATTTCGTCCAACGAAATCCGTCGTCTTCCTCCAGAGCATGCAACCCCAAAGAAGATGGAGATCCTCGAGTAGTCGAAGGCGAAGACGAGAAGCTCTCTCTCTCTCAACACATAGATGGACGGCCACCTTAGAGAGAGGGAGAGAGAGGACGAGAATGAGAGAGAGAGAGAGGAAGAGTAGGCGTCTACTCTTGTGTTGTGTTGATGTACTCCTCAAGGGCTAGGTTTGCCCTCCTTATATACTAGTATGGGATCCAATGGATCTCAATCCATGGCTCATATGGATCCAATGGCTATTGTCATCCAAGAGCCATCCAACGACTATGATTGTTGTTGGTTAAAAACCAACAACATTAATTTATATTAAATTAAATATATGTTGAATCATTATCAACACAATTTAATTCACATAAACTAACTATTAAGAGATAATATGATAACAAAAAAAATAGACAACAAACATAAGTCATAGGTGATGCCACCTTTATTTTGGTGATATTTTTTCTCCTTTTATTTTATCTTGTTATTTATTAATTAATTGCAATAACTATTATTGCAATAATATCCACCAAATTAATTCTAAATTAATTTGTGAATATTTCAATAATGCCATTGAAAAATATGTGAATCATATTAACTTCCCAAACTAATTTGTAAATTACATTTCCAATTAATTAACTAATGTAGCCAATCCACATTAATAATTAACAAATGCTATTTACAATATTTCTCTCTCTCTCTGATATATTATAAATCCCATTTATAATATACACAGATATTCTGAATATCACTATCCACGATCTGCTTATCCTTGATAATTAAATCTCATTTAATTATCTCGGACAATCATTCTCACAACATGAATCTCATTCATATTGTACTTGATAATTAAATCTCATTTAATCATCAAGACCTTCTTGCTTGGATACTAAATTCATCACAGGAATTAATCTTGAACTCCTTCAAGAATAATGTGCCTTCTCCGCAGATACTTGGAGATAAGGACGGGGTGATTGTATTGTTCCACGTATATTGACTTGGATGTTGAGATCTTATCTCAAATCCAGATCTAACGGACCTCCCACAGATGCTTGATTAAATCAAGTCCGTATACTTAATCTTCTCATTGCATCTGAATCTCATTTAGATCAATGTCCAACATTTGGACTAAGATCAAGTTACTTCTCTACTGAGAGGAGTCATTAAAATCCATACCTGTTTCATCACTCCCTCGGACTGGAAGCATCATGGTTATACAATCATTTATGATCACATCACCCTTAGGTATTCCCAATACCTGCACATCCTGCATACTGGAAGACCAATGATCAACCTGAATATATAGATCAATTTTACACTGTCTTCTTCAGGGTTTGATCACCAAGTTTCTTAATCTTGGTCATTGGGAATTGGTATCGATCATATGCTTTCCTAAAGCATATATCATACCTTCAAATTCTAGTCATGCTTCCAAAGCACAACGACCATGCATGGAATTTGATCGGTCCCAATACCTCATGAGTGAGCTCATGTCTTCTGATTCATAAGTGAATCTGTATGATCCCTTTGAGAGATCGTATTACTCATATGCCCTTACACGCACACCAGCTCGCCGGTGTATAGACCTTGGTTAGGTCATCAACCTATTGGTCTGCCAAATGTACACACTCAGACATATAGTAACACATATGTCTCTGGTCAGAGAATGTGTGCATATGCTGTGACAGCATTCAACATAGGACTTAGGTTATCTCGATCTCGCTAAGTCAACCCTTTGACTTAACTAATCTGACACCTCCGAATCACTATTCCTATGCAGAGGACCTGCATCAAGAGGTCGGTCAGATATCAGCCAATGTGAGAAAGGATTGCCATCTCCTACTCAGGACGGAGATCATCTCTTAATAATCATTTGACGGTGCTTGATGAGTCCTCTATCTAACTCATTAGATATTCATCCAAGCACCAACCTCTATGATTCAATTATGAGTCAACAGCTATATGATCATCAAGATGGCCATGGTACATAATCCTAATTGTATAGAGGGACCTATTATGCAAATTATTTATTCTTCATTTCAGATCAGGGAATGATATATGCAATAACATTTATTGCATAATGGCTCGCCGTGGGCTCGCATGTCCAACAATCTCCCACTAGCCCAAAGAGCCATTAATGGGCTAATAATTTAAACCCACACTCATGTGACAATCATAGGCTATTTAGAAAATAGCTAGGTAAGCTGATCAATCACTCTGTTTCCAAAGACTATGCCAAGTCCTTTTATGGCACTTGCATATCTCTTAGTAACAGTGTTCGCGTCCAATGCGAATGTTGCATCTTATGCAAACAATACCCAATCTTGATAAAGCAATTATAGTGTCCTTGACACTATTGCTCAATAATTATTATAACCAGTATTTCCATAATCCTTATCATAATACCCTTATTCCTGGAGATCACTATCTCTTAAGGTATCCACAGTTAAGACCTTTTTAGATGTCTATCTAGAAAGTCTTAAGCTTTTGAAGATATGACTTTGAGATCACTATCTTGTCATCTATGAAGATTTTTGTTATTACTGCAATCAAGTGTTTTTTCTCCATAGTTGGATTAGCAACACTTTACTACTCCCACTGCATGGCAGATATCTGGCTTTTGTACACATCTAACACACACTTAGATTCTTGTAACTGTTACACAAGTGCAAGCAGTTCTAGCATTCACTTCCTCAACTCTTTGAGGTGTTATCCCTTTAGACAGGTCAGTACCAAATCTTAAGGGAAGGAAGCCTTTCTTGGAATTTCCAAGAAAATGGAACATGTCCAAGGGGTACTACAAATGTGACAGTCCCAATACCCTCTTCTCTTTGCTTCTGAACACCTTCAGAACTAAGATCCAAGAGGTATCCTTGAAATCATATTTCAAGATATGGAATAGCCACTCTATAAAACACTTATTATCATCCTTATATCATTCCAAATGATTAGGATATTATCCACATTTAGCATGATGAACACAATAGAACTCCCACTAAGCTTCACATGGTTCATCAAGATTCTATCTGAAATCATAACATTTATAATTTCATCAAATCTTATGTTCCAACAACAAGAAGCTTATTTGAGTCTATAGATGGATTTCTTTAGCTTTCATACCTTACTTTCCCAAATCATGAATCCCTGGGGCTACTTCATATGAATATCCTCAGAGAGGTATTCTTAGAGGAATGCAATCTTGAATTACATCTTGAAGATGTAATAGTCAAGTTGTGTAGCTAAGGTTAGCAATATTATGATGATTTTAAGCATGGTTACCGAAGAGCAAGTCTCATTGCAAGCAATGTCTTCCCTTCCGGTGTGTAGCTCATGTCTATGAACCGTGCTTTGAAGGTCTCTACCTTCTCGTCAGTTTCCCTCTTCTCTTGAAGATCCATTTGCACCTTAATGGGTCTAACCCTTATAGGTGGATCCTCGAGGGTCCATATACATCACTTGTATATGAAGTCTACATTAGAATTTATTGCTGATATCCATCTTCCCATGTCATGATCCTCAGGAGATTCATCACATGAAGTCCGATCATTGTCAGACTTAACTGACACATGGAATACATCCTCAAACTCATTTGAAGAGGTATTAGTGTTTCATCTTTAATTGTCCTTTTAATTTCCGATTTCAGGAGCCTCATTATCTTCTCAAGATCAAATGATTTCCTACACTTCATTTTTTCTTGATTCTCAAGAGAGTCATCCTCTAAGAATCACATTCTCAGAGATGAGATCTTTTAAGAATCTCCGGGTTATAAAGTAGGTATCCAATACCATCCTTTATTTTCCTAATGAAGTAGCACTCTCAAGTGCTAGATTCCATCTTACATGCATGGAACCTTATTAAGGATATATATATATATATTGTAGTCTCTACTACACATATATACCAGGAAACTTAGGGATAATTATGCTAAAATTAATCATTGATCAAATCATGTCACACATGATCCGATTGTATCTCCCTACAACTCCATTGAGTTTAGGTGCGTTAGGAGGATTGAGATAGAAACAATATTCATATCTTCATAAGGTATTCTTTGAATTCATCTAATAGGTACTTGCTACCTTGGTTAGATCAAATTCATTTAATCTTCCTTCAGACTTTGGTTCTAAACCAAAATTGTGAAATCTTTGAACATTTCAAAGGTTTCTCAGGTGAAGAGAAGAAATCTCATATCACACATAATCATCAATAGATATCATATATCAATGATGTTTTCTATGATATAGATGATCTACATACATCAATATGTATGAGATCCCGAATACCTCAACATCTAAAACCATTCCCAGAGAAGGGTGTATTGGACATTTTACTTTGAATACTACATTCACAAGTATGTAAGATTTGAAATTTTAGACATTCTAAAGTTTCATATCTTACTAGTCTATTGATCTCATCAGCAGACATATGTCCAAAACTTGATGCCAAATCATTGTCAAATGATCTTCATCCTCCTATTGATCTTATAAAGGTTTTGATTTTCAATATTAGAAATTTAATGAACCATTCATTAAATTTCTAATTTTGTGAAGTCCACTAGATGTCAGAATTTTATCTGAAATATATCCATCATAACTCTTTATGATAGTTCCATCTCAGAATTCATGTTCATTTCCAATATTTAGAAACAAACAATGAGTGTACTCTAATATCTAGGTCATAGAGACATTTTCCAAGTCTAAGGGCTCTCCCACTGAGAATATGAAGTCTATCTATCCAACAGATATTGCTGCAACAATTACATCAATATCCATGTAGATGACTATTAAACCTTAAGATCAAATTTCTAATCTTCTAATATATATATATGCAACCAATTGCAAGTGTCATTAGAAGATTGGGATACAATTATCAGACTTTATCTTATGAAATAAGTAAGTCAAAGTCAATGATTATATGTAGATTATTTTGATGCTCTATTTGAATCCTTCACTAAGGATTTTAGATAGTCTTGATAGTCATACTATCAACACATCAACTTATTGCAGTATTGGCATTCATCCAACTCTTTGGATGTCATATGGAAGTCACAGAAGTACAATCAACTCTTTGTTTTTCCTTCTTACATGGGTCCGACCCACGCTTCCACTGTGCTCTCTTCATCTATAAACAACCATTGTTCAAGATAAAGAATCTCTTTTGTTGAATTCAAAATATTTCAATACAAGAGCACTTCAAAATTTATACATGATTCATTAAATTCATACAAAATGATTATTATGAAGCTTCATGAATGACTTGAATATAGATAGTAGAATGATGAAACTCACCATATCTACATACATCTTAACTCTTAGAGACTTAGGTTCAGGTAGGTATTCAAACATTTTGAATACATCATCTCTTTGAGCTACCATTCCGCATAATGCAGAGAACCATGTCATTCATGATTAAATGTCTAGAGCACATATGTATGCCAGAACATCTTCTTAGATTTTTATAAGGATTATTTGACAATTGCGATCATCATCGACATGTCACATCCAAAGTACACTCGATGAAAGATCAAGACTATAGAGACATTCAAACCCTAAGGTGATGTCTTATTGTCTTATTTAATTGTCATTCCTCATTATGTTGAGGAAACTTGCACATTGCAACCACATACATTATGTATCCAATTGTAAGTACAATATCTGCATCATGAGTCTAATCCATGATATTTTACTGGTTATTATTGAGTATAACATTGAGTGGGTTTTATGAAGGATTATTTGAAATAAGAAATTTGCATAAGGGTATATAATATATATATACATATTTTTCTTTGATTTAGGAATTTTTATATCAAAGTTTTCTTGCTTTGTCAACATTGAAAGTTCATTCCTTTAATCACTTTCAATGTAAGAGATATTCTTACCATTATATCTCTAGCAAGATCTGGGATCTCCTTTCCTATCTTTGTCACATCCTAATAATATGAGAACCTGCGAATCCGATAAAAAGAAGCGGGAACACATTCCGCCTTGCAAGCCCAACTTCATTTCCCAATACGGTCTTTAATACCCGGGCCCACCACCCCTAAGGTGATGTTGACCCGTCATTAATTGAACCAACCGTCAACATGCTTAATACTCACTATACGCAATCCAATATCGCCCCAATAATATGAGGACCTGATATTGGGGTCACTACGTATACGACCTTACTCTTTCGAGAAGCAAAGAACCCGATCCAATTAATTGTATATAGGACCTGTCACTTCGGACAAGCGTCTCCCATATACAACTTTTGACGACGACATTCTTTGCCTTGACGGGAGACCATGGGTGTCACTTATGCGATCCTCCACCTCATATTCAAATTGTAATTAATTATCGTGAATCATAATCACATAATTATTTCTTCCAAGGGTAATACACATCTATTCATAATAGAGTGCTTTAATAGGATGTAATTAATTTAATCACATTAAATTAACTATCAGTCCTATTATCAATCAACAAACTTTGAATTTTTACTTGAATAGTAGGTATAATATCAAAATAGTATTATTTCGAATTTTAATAATTAGAAAAAATACACTTTGAATTCTCCGTCATCATCCAGTCCCTACCCGCTGTCATGGTCAGTACCGACGAGAGTGGGACGGACCACATACGTTGCAACCCGCTACCCCAGCGATCTCCGACTAGACATCATATCCACCTCAGGAAAGGATAATGCCAGATAGATCATCATGTACTTTGAGATGCTCATCGGTCTTTCAACTGAAATTATACCATATAATATACATCAAAACAATTTTGATTATATTATAAGGAGTTTGCTAAACAAATCCCCAATCCTATTCAAGCAATAGAGTTTTGCATGTAAAAGTTGTACAACAGCTATTGTAGGATGACATAGGGTTTTATATGCAAACCATGTTTGTTGATGTTTTCATATTAACCAATGATCAAGATCAACTATCTTATCAATATGGTTAGTGGGATGTCATTCAATGAAACGATTATCATCTCCAAATATTTCACAAATACTTATCAATAATCATTTCAAAAAATTAACAATTAATTTTATCAAATTTATTTGAATGACTATCACAAGGTTCATGATCAAATTTGTCAATTTCCAGCAGTGACCCCCAATCACTAAAATTAACTTATCTTGATCAATTTAAATCCAAAATTCGTAAAATTAGTGCCCTATGATTGCCAACTTGATTTACAACAGAACCTAAGTGATATTTTACGTATTTCGAGGTGCAACAAAACCGTAATTAATAAATTAATCATGTTCTGTTCTGCAGTTCCCGCAACTGTGAATACATGCATATTCAAAAGGCCATATCTTGAGCAAATTAAATCCAAATTTAGTAAAATCAAATACTATGGTTTACTTATTTAATGAGGAATAAAATTGAATTGAATATTTTGTGTTTAAACAATTAAAACAGTACCAAAAAAATCAATTAAACAGAGGTACGAAAATTCAAATGCGCTAAAACTTTCGCGACCCTTTCAAACCCAAGTCATCCTTGGTTCATGGATCATATCCAAAACCTTTTTCGACCTAAGGCTCTGATACCACTTGAAGGATATTATGAATCCTCAAGTGCAACACGGAAGCGTAACGATCGCATCTTATGCGATCGGGGCGACTAGTCGCAAGATGCAGCGGAATTTAAAAATTTTAAAACATGTGATGAAACCACATGATCACAAGAACATTTCTTTGATCGTTTCATCAAACCACAAAGTATTAGAAATACCTCTCGAAGCGTGGTTGCGATCACGAGATCCCTAAAGCAAGAGATCCTTCTGTCTCAAGTCCGATCCACGAAGACAGCACTTGCGGGCACGATGATGAGACGCGTGACTCCCGCAATCCTCGATGAAGATCCAAGCCTCGAATCTCCTGATTTCGTCCAACGAAATCCGTCATCTTCCTCTAGATCAAGCAGCCCCAAAGAAGATGGAGATCCTCGAGTAGTCGAAGGCGAAGGCGAGAAGTTCTCTCTCTCTCAACACATAGATGGACGGCCACCTTAGAGAGAGGGAGAGAGAGGACGAGAATGAGAGAGAGAGAGAGAGAGGAAGAGTAGGCGCCTACTCTTGTGTTGTGTTGATGTACTCCTCAAGGGCTAGGGTTGCCCTCCTTATATACTAGTTTGGGATCCAATGGATCTCAATCCATGGCTCATATGGATCCAACGGCTATTGTCATCCAAGAGCCATCCAACGGCTATGATTGTTGTTGGTTAAAAACCAACAACATTAATTTATATTAAATTAAATATATGTTGAATCATTATCAACACAATTTAATTCACATAAATTAATTATTAAGAGATAATATGATAAAAAAAGAGAGACAACAAACCACCCTAAAATATAGGGGCGCCACCTTTATTTTGGTGGTATTTTTATTTCTTTTTATTTTATCTTATTATTTCTTAATTAATTACAATAACTATTATTGCAATAATATCCACCAAATTAATTCCAAATTAATTTGTGAATATTTCAATCGTGCCATTGAAAAATATGTGAATCACATTCACATCCCAAACTAATTTGCAAATTACATTTCTAATTAATTAACTAATGTAGATCCAATCCACATTAATAATTAACAAATGCTATTTACAATATTTCTCTCTCTCTCTGATATATTATAAATCCCATTTATAGTATACACAGATATTCTGGATATCACTATACACGATCTGCTTATCCTTGATAATTAAATCTCATTTAATTATCTTGGACAATCATTCTTACAACATGAATCTCATTCATATTGTACCTGGTAATTAAATCTCATTTAATCATCAAGACCTTCTTGCTTGGATACTAAATTCATCACAGGAATTATTCTTGAACTCCTTCAAGAATAATGTGCCTTCTCCGCAGATACTTGGAGATAAGGACAGGGCGATTGTATTGTTCCACGTATAGTGACTTGGATGTTGAGATCTTATCTCAAATCCAGATCTAACGGACCTCCCACAGATGCTTGATTAAATCAAGTCCGTATACTTAATCTTCTCATTGCATCTGAATCTCATTCAGATCAATGTCCAACATTTGGACTAAGATCAAGTTACTTCTCTACTAAGGGGAGTCACTAAAATCCAGAACTGTTTCATCACTCCCTCAGACTAGAAGCATCATGATTATACAATCGTTTATGATCACATCACCCTCAGGTATTCCCAATACCTATACATCATGCATACTAGAAAACCAATGATCAACCTAAATATATAGATCAATTTTACACTGTCTTCTTCAGGGTTTGATCACCAAGTTTCTCAATCTTGGTCATTGGGAATTGGTATCGATCATATGCTTTCCCAAAGCATATATCATACCTTCAAATTCTAGTCATGCTTTCAAAGCACGACGACCATGCATGGAATTTGATCGGTCCCAATACCTCATGAGTGAGCTCATGTCTTCTGATTCATAAGCGAATCTGTCTGATCCTTTGAGAGATCTTATTACTTATATGCCCTTACATGCACACCAGCTCACCGGTGTATAGACCTTGGTTAGGTCATCAACCTATCGGTCTGCCAAATGTACACACTCAGACATATAGTAACACATCTGTCTCCGGTCAGAGGATGTGTGCCTATGCTGTGACATCATTCAACATAGGACTTAGGTTATCTCGATCTCGCTAAGTCAACCCTTTGACTTAACTAATCTGACACCTCCGAATCACTATTCCCATGTAGAGGACCTGCATCAAGAGGTCGGTCAGATATCAGCCAATGTGAGAAAGGATTGTCATCTCCTACTCAGGCTGGAGATCATCTCTTAATAATCATTTGACGGTGCTTGATGAGTCCTCTATCTAACTCATTATATATTCATCCAAGCACCAGCCTCTATGATTCAATTATTGAATCAACAGCTATATGATCATCAAGATGGCCATGGTACATAACTCTAGTTGTACAGAGGGACCTATTATGCAAATTATTTATTCTTCATTTCAGATCAGGGAATGATATGTGCAATAACATTTATTGCATAATAGCTCACCGTGGGCTCGCATGTCCAACAGTGCAATCTGAAGCGGGACCCTGATCGGACGGCGGAGAAGAGGTCCGGAAGAACGGGGAAGAATCGTCAGCGAGGCGAACTTCTCTGACCTCGATCTTCCTCCTCCGGGACTCTGGAAGCTTCAAAATGGGCCGGGCGTGCTCCTCAGAGGTCTGTCTATGTGCTGGAGGGCTCAACATCATCGGAGAGGCATCGAAGTGCCGCCAAGAAGGCGGTGGAGGAAGCTGGGTCCAGGTGTCTCCGGAGACGCTCCAAAATGAGCTCCAGGCTTTATTCAATGCGCTTTGACCTGCAAAAAGGGTGAAGGGGACCAGGGCAAAATTCCTGGACCCTGCGGAAGTGCGAAAAGGCTCGATGGACGGCAAGGCGATCGTGGAGGGCGAAATAGCGACCAACGAGGGGATCTAAGGGGTCTAAAATAATCCTACGACTACATGGATTAAAAAGAAGCAGAGGAAAACAAGAGAAAATGGGTACCTCGATGGTCGGAACCATAGGAAGGGGACCTCGAAGCCGGTGGTCGGCGGAGATGGTGGAGACCACTCTAGTCCACGCCGCGGCATGCCAACGGTGCTGGGAGGAAGCCTGTCATACTCTCTCGCTCAAGCACACGAAAGGAGGGACTGAAATCAGTGGGTTCAAACTTGAGCTCGAATGTGGCGGGTCTGATATATACATGGTGATGGTGTCTCCTTCAAGCGAGGTCCAAGCGCGAATGATGGAGATATGGCATGATTTGAGCGCTCGGCGTGGATAAGTGATGATCAAGGAAGGAGTTCCAAGAAGGAAGCAAGGCCCGAGGGAGAAGAGATCGAGCTCCAAAAATCCGCGAAGTTGGGAAAACAATCGAGTGTCAGAACTTGGCAGGCCTCGGTCAGGGAGTTGACCGAGGTCAACAAATGACCGCGCCTGGTTGGTCCACGTGGACCAACCAGGAAATTTTAAGTGAAAATTATTAGTAAATTCAAAATAAAATAGTAAATGTTTTTATTTATTTTAGGTTATTAAATAAAAAATGTTCCTTATTTTATAAAGAATTTTATGGTGACTTTTATTTATTTTTATGAGGTATAAAATTACAAGTTACCTTTTATGTCCTATATAGGCATACTCTTCTATATATTTTAATATTTTATTTTTGTTTAATATATTTAATTTTATTTATTTTGTTTATTATTTTATAAATTTATAAAATATTGTTATACACTTAAATATATTTTTATTTGATTTTTCTGATGTATTTTGTACACTTAATAAAATATAAGTAGTAATTCTTAGATATATGTATTGGTAATTTACCTATGTATTATATTCATGTATTTTATTTTTAAATTTTCTTTAGGTTTTATTCTGATTTTAATGTAAATATATATTATAAATAATATTTACAAAATTATAAAATGTAAAATTATAAAAATAATGAATAAATAATAAAATGAATATTTTAATCTGTACAAGTATACAATAGGGGTCCAAAACTCAACTTTCAAACCGTAGCTCCGCCAAATGCGAAACCACCTTCATTAAATAGCTTATTTAAAATTATATACAATTAAAGGTGATTTTGGTGTGTTTCGAGTTTTTATTTGAGAGATACAGGTCTGGGAAGTTAGTATTTTGGATTTTTATTCAGGTCATATCTTTTTATCTGTACAATATTTTTGCATGAAATCAATTTTGTAATTTTCTATATTTAATTATCCGCAACTTTCATGTACAAGGTTTCTTTATTTGAGGTATAAAAAGTGTAACAAAGAATTGGTCCCAAAATGAATAAAGAATGAATAAAATAAAAGGTATTTGTATTGTATTTTGGGCCTTATCTCCTCCTACTTTATTCCTTGTAGATCTATTCATCGAGATGCCTAGGTCTCGGGGTTTCGGGTCATAAAATATTTACAATATTTTATTTTTTTCTTTTCTTTTCTTTATTCTATAATTTTAGCTTTAAAAACTATATTTTATACACAATTTATACACACATGCATGGATGCTAAAATGTATGAATTAAGGGTATTTACATGCATTTGCCAGGGTTTTTGAGGCCAAAATGATAGAATAAAGATGATGAAATGTGGATTCATCATTAACACAACATTCTCACTAGTGATTTAATTTCTATATTGAGAACTATACTATGTTCCAACATTCACCACATTCAAAGTATGATAATTTTACATCTGAATATATTGTCATCTGCATATTACATTATATAAGAACTTCTCACAATATAATGCAAAGAAAAGAGTTTAAATAAAAGACATAACACGACTGAATTATGTAAATTAAATATCTCACGAGGCGGCAACGGCGCCATTTGATGACTGGGGAAAATCAAGGGTCTAGATATCTCACGAGGCGAGAAATCAAGTCGCTGAATTGACCACTTAAAGATCCCCAGATCAATCAACAATTAACCCACAATAAATATATGCAATGAATATCCAAAAATGTGGAGTTAAAATTTATTATAACTCTACATGCAAATGTGTATAGGTGTAAGTACAGGTAGAGGTCGAACACTGGGAGGCGAAGGGAATGTATGTGATGTATATTTATTCAATCATTTGTTCATGTCTTTTTATTGTTTTTAGTGGGTTTTGGGTTTTGTAATTTTTTTATATTTTTGTTTCTATAATTTTTGTTTTGTTTTTATATTTTATGTTTTTTTAATCTTTTTTTTTATATTTTCTTTTAATATTTTTAATTATATAATATAATTAGATAAATATATATATAAGACATATATATGTAAAGAGATATATATATATATGAAGAGAGAGAGAAGAATAGTATAATATATATAAATATAGATATAAATACTTAATATATATATAGATATTAATTTTTTTATAGCTTTTTAATATTTTTATCATTTTTTTGTTATTTTTCTTGAATATTTCTAATTTTTATGTATTTTTAATTTCAAAAATGTCCACAATATTGGACCAACTTAATAACCGTATATAATTTGGGTTTTAAAAATAGAAAATAAACTCCAAAAATTCCCAAATTAATTTTAATACATTAATAATAATATATAGATAATTATAAAAGAGAAAAACATATTTTTGGGGTTTTTAAGGATTTTTCTATTTTTTTGTTGGATTTTGGGGCTTTCTGATTTTTTTTAATTTTCTTTTTCATATTTTTAGGGTTTTTCATTTTCTGGACTCAATATATATATAAATATATCATATATAATTTTTTTGGAATTTTTCAGAAACATTTTCTAATTTTTTTGTATTTTCTAATTCAAACAGTACAAAAATGGCTTCTTTTTCATTTTTAATAATTAGGAAAAATGCAAAAAATGCAAACTAAAATGCTGGCGTGAACAAGCATGGCATGGAGCATCTACCCTAATTTTTGTGAATTTTTAGAAGCCTTCTAGGTATTTTTAATAAATAGATAAAGACACAAAAATAAAACAGCCTGGCAGGGGTATTTTTGCAAATAAAATAAGTTATAGGGGCATCAGTGCAAATATACCTACTGAAATAAACATTTATTTAAAGTTTCGGCATCAAATTACAATATTCAAAAACCGCCAGGATATACATGCAAAATTTCACGCGCCTCACGTGGGACTGCACGTGAGGCGCGTAAGGACCTAAATGTAATTTCTATAAACTCAGGGTCCTTTCTGCAAAATTTACATTTTATTTATAACGGGCTAAAATATTTACAGAATTAAAAATTAAATACAAAAACTAACGGGGCAGAATATGCAAATTACCCCCAAAAGAGGCGCTGAATCGAACGGCTGGTCTTCGTTCACTTGACACGTGGCGCCTCCACGTGCACCGATGACGCTTCGCCGATGGAGCGCTAGGATTAGACCACTCGCGTGATCTGACGGTTGATGCAGAGCTCCATCGGACGGCTGGGATCTGAACTGGGGCCTTCGTCTTCATCCAACGGCGGCGAGGACGCGTGGAAGAACAGGGAAGAAGCCTCGCCGTGGCGAGGTTCTTCCGCTCTGATCTCGCTCTCCGACCGGTCTTCTTCGCTCCTGAAGGTCCACAAAGCTTCCTGGAGGGTGTCTCTACCTGCTGGAGGTCTCAGATCGACCAGAGGTTCACTGGAGCGCCCCCGCGAGGTCGGAGAAGGCAAGGGGCTCCAGGTACCTCCGGCGTTCGTGTAACGCGTCTCCCGGTGCTTCTCAACGCACCAAACCTGCACAGGAACTAGGCGCGGCTCGAGGCGATACTCCTCGGCCCAAAAATGAAGCTATTAGCATAGGAAATGGAGGCGGGCGGCGATACTCCGGCGAAGTGGCGGAGGGGAGCATCGATTCGCGGAACCAAGGAGGCTCCGGTTGGTAGGGAGTGGCTGAAAGGCGGAGAAAGCGAAGTGGAACGAAATGAGGGTGGAATGGTGGTCGGAAAACATCGGGGTCACAGTGGAGAAGTCGCCGGAGCGGAGCTCCGGCGAACTTCGAATCGCCTAATTTACGCTAAGTCTAGTCACTAAACACTAAACTAAAGACAGAAATGAAATGCTAAAATGAAAACCTAACTAAAACAAGTAAAAGTACAGCTCTTATACCTGGGGGCCGCCAGGGAGCAGGGTGGTCGCCGGAGCACCACCGCGTCAAAATTTCCTCCTTCTCCGGCCGAGTCAACTGCTGGGAAAGCTCCTCCTGTCACGAGGGCAACGCCAGGAATCGAATCAAGCACAGAAAGGGGGGTGAAATTGGCCAAATTCGGCAGAGGAGGAGGGAGCTTTTATTTATACACAATTCTGAAGACCCCCAGTGACCGGCGATTATTAATGAACTGGTGGTATGCACAATGGATCCAAGATCTCGGCGGGATTCACGGATGGTCAGGGAACATTTTTCATGAAGGGATCGAAGGCGATGGATGATAGATTCGAGCGGGAAAAAAGGGAGAAGACGGGCGAAAAGATAGTGCCCGTCAAGTCAAGCGGCTGGAGGCCGAGTTGACTGGGGTCAACTCGCGGAGGGACCTGATTGGTCCACCTCAGCCGCTACACGCCAAAACAGGGATCCTTATTGGAAAATGAATTATTTAACATAGTAAATGATTTTATTAATTTTTGCTTATAAAATAAAAAATGTGTATTATTTCATGTAGTATTTATTCCTGATTTTTATTGAATTTTTCGCAATGTTTTATTAGGGTTTTAATTTACTAAAGTGTATATGTATGTATTTACATGTATTTTTGTGTATTTTATTTTTAATTTGTTTATTTTCTTTTATTATTTTATTGTTTTATTTTATAAATTTATAACTTATTTCTATGAGTATAAATATATTTTTATTGAATTTTTATGAGTTTATTTATATTTTTAAATAAATGTGTTTGTGTGTATATTAGTATACTTATAGGTATTTTACCTATATATTATATACATTTTATTTATTTAATGAATTTTATTTGTTTTTATTTTAGCTTTGTATTTTTAATAAGTTCTATATAATATATACATTATTACAAAAATATAAATGAATAAAGAATAAAAGAATAAAAATCCCTTTTATTTATGCACATTAGGTAGCATAGGTGTTTTGTCTATATATTACATAGAATTATTTTATTTTCCAAATTATTTTTGGTTTTGTTCTAATGTCAATATGTACATGAATTATATACATTATCTACAAAATTCTAAAAATATGAATTTATAAAAATAATGAATATTGAATAAAATGAATATTTTAATCAGGTATTATGTACAAGAAGGGTCAAAAACCTAACTTCCACAGATGGACTCCAAAAATTATGAAACCAATTTTATAAAATAGTTTATGAAATGCTATATACAATTAAAGGTGAGTTTGGGTGATTTGGAGTTTTTATTTGCAAGATGTGGGTCTGTGAAGTTGAGATTTTGGCTTTTTATTATGTGTATAAAATGTACACTGGGTATTATTTTTACACAAACTCAATTTTGTATTTTTATTTACATTATTATCTACAACTTTTATGAACAGAGTTTCTTTATTTGATGAATAAATAATTATGCATAAAATAGGTGTCAAAAATGCATAAAGGGATGAATAAATAAATGAGGTGTTTATTGTATTATTGGCCCTTATCTCCCCCTACTTTATTCCTTGTCGACCAAGTCCATACTGGCCTTGGTCTCGGGGTTAGGGTCATAAAATATTTGCAATATTTTATTCCTTTTTCTTTTCTTCTCTTTATTCTATAATTTTGGCATTAAAAACATTATTTTATGTACAATAAATACAATAAATAATGAATGCTATTATGTACAAATAAATGCTATTTACATGCATTTGCTGAGGTTTTTAAGGCCAAAATGATAGAATAAAGGTGATGAAATGGAGATTCATCACCCCCCTATACTTGCCTTTGCTAGTCCCTAGCAAACACTTATGCAATAAGTACAAAAAGAATTAAAGAATAAGAAGAAAAGAAAACGCAAAAATAAAGAATTTAAAGAATAAATTGAATTGGTCATGATTATTAAACTCATCTGTACAAAATCAAAGTTTGGAGCTCAGGTCAGACCTTGGTGTGAGAATGTGTGCGGAACCTAGTCGGGACCCAAATTTAAAATACAACAGCCTTCGATAGTCACAGAACTCGGTTCAAATCACCTTAATAGCCAGGTCAGAACTAGCCTACGTCATACGCAAACCCTTATGACTATGAAGCTGACTTGTACAGTGTAAGTGATAGTGGCTCTCCCCAACTGAAATGACAAAGAGACTGACTTCTCCAGAATGACAACCCAATGATTCCATAATCCAACAACTCTTTCCTCGAGGAGCGGGGTATTCCCTTCTAATTTCAAGTGGCATCGAACTCAAGAGGAGGAGGTAGAGAAAAGAATGGACGGTAGCCAGTGTAGCTACCTATCCTGGGATGCAAGACCAGTGTAGTCAAGTCATCCAGCTGCAGGCTCACATGGTATCACTTTGATGCTCAAGCTTGCTTATTTTCTATACAACATATATACATACTCCGGCAGGCATTTATTTTTTTATTTACAAGCCTGTCCACTTTTTTGGAGTTTCATTTTCATTTTTTTTCAAACATACTATTTACAGCAGCATTTACATAAGGACTTTTTCCTCTTGAGCCAGAAGACTATCCCTCTTTTGAAGCATTATTGCAACCAACACTCTCCTGTCGTTAGACCTCATGGCGATTGGACCAGGTTGGGGTGCACTTCCCTCCCTAGACGAGGACGAATGTTTCCACCCGTGTGCGTCTCAGACTGGCAAATCCAACCTCCTCACCACTCCAACTGAGTTGAGCCAAGTGAAAGGTGCAAGTGTCCAAGTTAGGTCACGGTCGGCAAGAGTCATACCTGTGTCTCGAAAAGTTCTAGTTAGTCCACTGAGGTGACTTGAACCCAGTCCTGATTTCTCAAAGAATTAAGTCTGAATAGACCTGAAGTACCTTAAACCTAGTTCCCATAAGGTTCCAGTGCAATTAGGTGCAGTAAGGTCCAACCAAGCTCCAATCTTCGACTTTATTGGACTAGTTCAATTATCAAGCTCAATCAAAGAATATGAATGCAATGCAAATGCTATTTACAAATATGCAAAGAATAATGAAATTTTTCAAAGAATTTGAAAACAAAGAGAAGAATTTTACACAAAGGATTTTTGCAAATAAAAGAATTTTGGTACTCAAAGTATAAAATATGTACAACTATTTACACGGGCATGCCGCTTTATTTTACAAGAATTAAGAATTTTCAATTTAGTTTTTATTTATAGGTATATATGTACACTTATTAAAGAATTGTGTTTATTATTTTTTTTATTTATAATAATATATATTATTTTAGTTTTTTTTATATGTGACTATTCCTCAAATTTATTTGACACAAATTTTTCAAACAATTTTTGAAAACTATAGTCCAAAATAATTTTTACAAACATTTTTACAAACATGTACACACATTTGAAAATCATTTTGCAAAGGTTTTTCAAAACAGTATATATAGATTTTTCAAAATGTTTTTGCAACCATTTTTCAAACCATTTGCAAATCATTTTTCAAACATTTTATTTCACACAAAGAAAATAAATTTTTACAAACCACATATCTTTACACAGGTTGAAAACATGTAACAAAACATTTTCAAAATAGTTTTCAATAAATGTTCACAATACTTTTCAAACTATTTTTCAAACATTTTGCAAAAAACGTTTTCACCTGATTTATTAATCAGTATATACAAAAAGAATTTGAGGAATAATCCCAACTTTTTATTAAGGGTTTTTAATGAATTTAAAGAATTATTAGCCATATTATTACAAAAGTACGAGTTATGGCTAAAGTATATACATAGTATATACGACCCCCTATACTTAGCTTGAGCTATGTCCTCATAGATCGAAAAGAAAAGAGAAGACATAACTCGTACTGAGTATAGACAAGTCTAAAGAATAAATAAATAAGAGTTGAACGAATGAGAAGTTGACCGTCCCCCCTATACTTAGGATCAAATAATCCTAAGTATAGCAGACTGTACACAAAGCAGGGAGGGTCAAGGGTGGGAATAAACAAATCAAAGTTTTAACAAATTAGGGGTGCACCCCCCTATACTTAGGACAAAGTACGTCCTAAGTATAGAAAACTGACACAAAGGGGTGACACCTTTTATTTAGATACAGAAGATAGAAAAGGAAAAGAAGAAAAGAAGAAAAGAAGAAAAGATGGATATATACAGATAGATGAAAAGATCGTGGAGAATATACGCATCACTCCCCCTATACTTAGGGTGAGATATCCCTAAGTATAGGCAAGAACAGGAGTGACGAAAATGTGTAAGGAAAGAACAACTCGGTGCGTGCCCCCCTACACTTAGGACAAGGTACGTCCTACGTGTAGGCACAAAGATATGGCGATAGATCAGGGGCACACATAACATGCGGGAGAAAGAATGAAAAAGGCACACATATATACAAGTGGTGAAGAAACTAGTGAAGTACAGGACGGTATCTGGTAAGCGACAACCGTGCTCTCGTCGTCGTCTCCCTGTGAGAACGAGGACGCAGTCAGAAGGTGAAAACACACCCGAATCTGCAATCAAGTGGGTGTCAGCTACCGGAGACAACAGATCGAAAGTTTAGATATCGGGTCCGGTAGCATGAAGCAGTCAATCGGCTCATATGGTCAACATGAGGGAACAAAGCCGATACCGTAAGACCAGGAGGAAGAAAGAGCAGTACAGACTCCTCCGGTCAATCATGTCTCAAGCAGATATGGAAGATAGATAATAGGAGACACCATGGTACCCGATGATGGTGAGGTAGAAAGATCATAAGTACACACCGAATACCGCAAGCCATGGCTCAACCCTGCGAGGGTCCTCAAGGTGAGCAGAATCGGAGAATAATCAGAAGACTCGGCTCCGTGCTCCAACAGAGAGGAGACACAACCAGGGAGTAGACCGAGTACACAAGTCAGAAGACCCGGCTCCGTGCTCCACCAAATGGGAGACACCAGAAATGAAGCCGAGTACCTACAAAATGATGTACTCTCCCGCATATAACCCTCGGGGAGTAGCACATGCTAGGCAATGAATAATCAGAATAGAAGCTCACCCCTGCGAGGGTCGTCAAGGAGAGCGGGCTCAAAGGAGCCTGATCCATCGGATGGATCACAGAAACGGTCTTGGTAGGCGACAGATCGGCTACCAACAGAAGAGACCGACAAATCAAGAAAGTGTGGCAGCGTCCCGCAGATAACCCTCGGGGAACATACTGTCAACTAGACATGAAAATAGCAGATATCAGAAGCTCCACCTTGCGAGGACCGGCAAGGAGAACAGACTCAAAGGAGTCAAAGATCTGAGCAAACAGATAGATCCCACGATCCGCAGATCGGATAGGCAACTCAAGATGGGACCAAAATCATATATATCAGACGACTCGATTCCGTGTTCCGCAGATCGGAGACACAGTCAGAAGTGGGAACCGAGCGTAAAGAGAGTGTCGCAGTCTCTCACAGATAGTCCTCGGAGAGTACTGCGGTCTAGGCAAGGAATAGTCAGAAAGTGCCTCTACCTTGCAAGGGTCGTCAAGGAGAGACGAGGTCTCAAAGGAGCCGGATCCATCAGACGGATCCACATAGTGGTCTCAGTAGTCGACAAGGTGGCTACCAATAGAAGAGACCAATCAGTTCTGAAATATGTCATAGTCTCCCGCAGATAACCCTCGGGGAGCTATGAACTAGGCATGGAACAATCAGAAAAGTGGAGCTTTGCCTTGCGAGGACCGTCAAGGAGAGCAGACTCAGATGAGTCTAATACATTGGCCTCGTGTACTGACAGGTCAGGCACATAATCACAGAGGTAGGCCAATCAAACATATTATCTGACTCGGTTTCAGGTCCCATCACAATGGCGACCCAAGCAGTGAATGAAACCACAGTCCTAGAAGTTATCGCATTCTCCCGCAGATAGTCCTCGGAGAGTAATGCGAGCTATATCAATGTAGGATATGGGAATGCTGGCAAGTCATCTCAGGTCCTCAAAAGCAATAAATCACTCCATCATTTGGAGGGCATAAGATCATGCAAGGGAGAAAATAATCATGTCAGTCACCAAACATCCCTTGGATCAATCCAATCTGCTGAGATGGCATGAAAAATAGTCAGGAATCCTCTAAGTGCCAGGATGGACTTGAGAGTCAGGAGATCAAGGATGGGTCTAATAGGAAGATGAGAGATCATGCAGGGCTCACACACCAATATCAGGAAGTCCAAATCAGAATAATCATTCAATCCTCAAAATCAAGATGGGTGGAACCTCAAGAAAGATAGATCAATCAATACTTATGAAGTCTTCATCGAATTATCGCATCATACCACATCCTTAATCCGGTGTGCAAGAACTAAAATTCCTCAATAATGCACCACACCTCTGCTCTATGTATCAACAAAAATCCTCAATCAGCTCATATGCCTATATCAAAGACAAATCCATCATATCAATCTCAGCATCCTCAACATCATGGGCCCGACTTACAAATAATTTGTATAAATAATCCTCGATGCGGGCCTCATCATTATGCACAGCATTCCCGGGTAAATGGAGAGATGATACAGGGTATACGAGGAAGATGGGTAAGAAGGGTACACAATGGGATGGAGAAGCTGATTGAGCGGGCGTGCCAATATCGTAGGTGGTAGAAAGGTGATACAGAGGGTACGAGGAGGGCGGGCGAGAAGATCGGGGCATAGACAAAATTGGGTGTTCCACACAAAGCGGGAACACCGTCAAAATTGGGGTTCAAGGAGAGTGCTCTCCTTGAACCAGAGAATGATGATGATGCGGAGAATACTAAGAAAGTGATGAAGAAGAGGGAAACAAAGGACTTGGCGAAGAATGATTGAGCTCAAGCGCCAATATCACGACTCGATGCAAAATGAAGAGATATATGTATAAGAGGGGTAGAGTGACTCAAAGATAAAAAATGCATGACTCACACGGACGGGACCGACTACTCTAGTAATGAGTGAAAAACACAACGAACTCCAAGTCACAATCAAGACACAAGGCAAACCCCCAATTCACCTACTCCACACAGTGAAGACCGTCAGGTGACGGTCATTTATCTTTTCAATTTTAGAGTTAGGTGAGAATCACAAAAATTGTACAATCACTGAGGAGGCTTGATGGGATTTGGGCTCTACTCCTTAGTGTGTACGTAAGCAATTTAAAACGCATACAATGAGGGGGTCGCACTCCCCAAGACAAGGAAGTTATCATGTTTTATTTTAGGTCCAATAGAGTTAACAGTCCCGATTTTATTTAAGTTATCACTTTTTTTTGGGTATTTTCAATGCACGTGCCTATCGAGGTTCCATTTTCCGTTAAGCATCCTAGGTTGGCAAAAACAGAGGGAGAAGATCGGAAAAGCCATGCAAGTCGGAAATCAATGATGCATGCTAAGTAAGAAGACTTACAGTGCCTCCCAGCTCTCTCCATGCGGGATGCTAAACAGAATTTGAAACCTATGCTATATGCAAATGCAAACCGAAGAAATCGCCCTAGGTTCAGAAATTGCTATTATCGTGAAGCACCACAAGTCGCTCATTCATCTTTAGCCTCAAAAAGTCCGGTCTTGGCTCACCACTCCTCTGTGCTCAACACACTTGAGCTTAGGAGAAAGCGCTTTGCGGGGCTCGCTGTGGCACAAAGGCTAAGAGATAAATGAGCGGCTGTTTAGAGTTTGATCTAAGTCCAAAGCGAACTATAGGTACATGCAAATCAATTAGGGTGTTTGGACCTAACTCTACGAGCAAGCAACTCCTACAGCTAAGGGGTCATTCACACAAAATAATAAAAATAAAATAAAACAAAGAAAAGAAAAAGTGTCAAAGTCATCGAGGCCCCCAAGGGAACAATCCCTCGGGCAATGGACCTCGGGAGTCGAAGTGTACCTGTGAGAGTCCTGTATTATTACAAAATTCTAAGGGTCACTCTCTCACATAAATATACATATTAAAATAAAATGCATAAAATGAGACTGCCATCTAAAAATTCTCCTTCATCTGCTATTGATGCTCTCTCCTGTTGGCTAATGTAGAAGAGCCAACTCCGCCTTGCTTGGGTGCATTGGTCCTCCTAGGAGGTCCTCCTTCGCTTGGCGGTCCCTCGCATCAAAGACAAAAAGAAAGAGATGGTCAGAGCAGTCAATCAATAATATCAAATAAAAATAAAAATAAAAATCACACAAATAAATAAATGAAGGACATGAACAAAGAATCAAATAAATGAACAAATAACCACACAAAATCATACAAAATCCGTTGCCTCCCCGGCAACGGCGCCATTTGATGACTGGGGGAAGATCAAGGGTCTAGATATCTCACGAGGCGAGAAATCAAGTCGCTGAATTGACCACTTAAAGATCCCCAGATCAATCAACAATTAACCCACAATAAATATATGCAATGAATATCCAAAAATGTGGAGTTAAAATTTATTATAACTCTACATGCAAATGTGTATAGGTGTAAGTACAGGTAGAGGTCGAACACTGGGAGGCGAAGGGAATGTATGTGATGTATATTTATTCAATCATTTGTTCATGTCTTTTTATTATTTTTAGTGGGTTTTGGGTTTTGTAATTTTTTTATATTTTTGTTTCTATAATTTTTGTTTTGTTTTTATATTTTATATTTTTTTTAATCTTTTTTTTTATATTTTCTTTTAATATTTTTAATTATATAATATAATTAGATAAATATATATATATAAGACATATATATGTAAAGATATATATATATATATGAAGAGAGAGAGAAGAATAGTATAATATATATAAATATAGATATAAATACTTAATATATATATAGATATTAATTTTTTTATAGCTTTTTAATATTTTTATCATTTTTTTGTTATTTTTCTTGAATATTTCTAATTTTTATGTATTTTTAATTTCAAAAATGTCCACAATATTGGACCAACTTAATAACCGTATATAATTTGGGTTTTAAAAATAGAAAATAAACTCCAAAAATTCCCAAATTAATTTTAATACATTAATAATAATATATAGATAATTATAAAAGAGAAAAACATATTTTTGGGGTTTTTAAGGATTTTTCTATTTTTTTGTTGGATTTTGGGGCTTTCTGATTTTTTTTAATTTTCTTTTTCATATTTTTAGGGTTTTTCATTTTCTGGACTCAATATATATATAAATATATCATATATAATTTTTTTGGAATTTTTCAGAAACATTTTCTAATTTTTTTGTATTTTCTAATTCAAACAGTATAAAAATGGCTTCTTTTTCATTTTTAATAATTAGGAAAAATGCAAAAAATGCAAACTAAAATGCTGGCGTGAACAAGCATGGCATGGAGCATCTACCCTAATTTTTGTGAATTTTTAGAAGCCTTCTAGGTATTTTTAATAAATAGATAAAGACACAAAAATAAAACAGCCTGGCAGGGGTATTTTTGCAAATAAAATAAGTTATAGGGGCATCAGTGCAAATATACCTACTGAAATAAACATTTATTTAAAGTTTCGGCATCAAATTACAATATTCAAAAACCGCCAGGATATACATGCAAAATTTCACGCGCCTCACGTGGGACTGCACGTGAGGCGCGTAAGGACCTAAATGTAATTTCTATAAACTCAGGGTCCTTTCTGCAAAATTTACATTTTATTTATAACGGGCTAAAATATTTACAGAATTAAAAATTAAATACAAAAACTAACGGGGCAGAATATGCAAATTACCCCCAAAAGAGGCGCTGAATCGAACGGCTGGTCTTCGTTCACTTGACACGTGGCGCCTCCACGTGCGCCGATGACGCTTCGCCGATGGAGCGCTAGGATTAGACCACTCGCGTGATCTGACGGTTGATGCAGAGCTCCATCGGACGGCTGGGATCTGAACTGGGGCCTTCGTCTTCATCCAACGGCGGCGAGGACGCGTGGAAGAACAGGGAAGAAGCCTCGCCGTGGCGAGGTTCTTCCGCTCTGATCTCGCTCTCCGACCGGTCTTCTTCGCTCCTGAAGGTCCACAAAGCTTCCTGGAGGGTGTCTCTACCTGCTGGAGGTCTCAGATCGACCAGAGGTTCACTGGAGCGCCCCCGCGAGGTCGGAGAAGGCAAGGGGCTCCAGGTACCTCCGGCGTTCGTGTAACGCGTCTCCCGGTGCTTCTCAACGCACCAAACCTGCACAGGAACTAGGCGCGGCTCGAGGCGATACTCCTCGGCCCAAAAATGAAGCTATTAGCATAGGAAATGGAGGCGGGCGGCGATACTCCGGCGAAGTGGCGGAGGGGAGCATCGATTCGCGGAACCAAGGAGGCTCCGGTTGGTAGGGAGTGGCTGAAAGGCGGAGAAAGCGAAGTGGAACGAAATGAGGGTGGAATGGTGGTCGGAAAACATCGGGGTCACAGTGGAGAAGTCGCCGGAGCGGAGCTCCGGCGAACTTCGAATCGCCTAATTTACGCTAAGTCTAGTCACTAAACACTAAACTAAAGACAGAAATGAAATGCTAAAATGAAAACCTAACTAAAACAAGTAAAAGTACAGCTCTTATACCTGGGGGCCGCCAGGGAGCAGGGTGGTCGCCGGAGCACCACCGCGTCAAAATTTCCTCCTTCTCCGGCCGAGTCAACTGCTGGGAAAGCTCCTCCTGTCACGAGGGCAACGCCAGGAATCGAATCAAGCACAGAAAGGGGGGTGAAATTGGCCAAATTCGGCAGAGGAGGAGGGAGCTTTTATTTATACACAATTCTGAAGACCCCCAGTGACCGGCGATTATTAATGAACTGGTGGTATGCACAATGGATCCAAGATCTCGGCGGGATTCACGGATGGTCAGGGAACATTTTTCATGAAGGGATCGAAGGCGATGGATGATAGATTCGAGCGGGAAAAAAGGGAGAAGACGGGCGAAAAGATAGTGCCCGTCAAGTCAAGCGGCTGGAGGCCGAGTTGACTGGGGTCAACTCGCGGAGGGACCTGATTGGTCCACCTCAGCCGCTACACGCCAAAACAGGGATCCTTATTGGAAAATGAATTATTTAACATAGTAAATGATTTTATTAATTTTTGCTTATAAAATAAAAAATGTGTATTATTTCATGTAGTATTTATTCCTGATTTTTATTGAATTTTTCGCAATGTTTTATTAGGGTTTTAATTTACTAAAGTGTATATGTATGTATTTACATGTATTTTTGTGTATTTTATTTTTAATTTGTTTATTTTCTTTTATTATTTTATTGTTTTATTTTATAAATTTATAACTTATTTCTATGAGTATAAATATATTTTTATTGAATTTTTATGAGTTTATTTATATTTTTAAATAAATGTGTTTGTGTGTATATTAGTATACTTATAGGTATTTTACCTATATATTATATACATTTTATTTATTTAATGAATTTTATTTGTTTTTATTTTAGCTTTGTATTTTTAATAAGTTCTATATAATATATACATTATTACAAAAATATAAATGAATAAAGAATAAAAGAATAAAAATCCCTTTTATTTATGCACATTAGGTAGCATAGGTGTTTTGTCTATATATTACATAGAATTATTTTATTTTCCAAATTATTTTTGGTTTTGTTCTAATGTCAATATGTACATGAATTATATACATTATCTACAAAATTCTAAAAATATGAATTTATAAAAATAATGAATATTGAATAAAATGAATATTTTAATCAGGTATTATGTACAAGAAGGGTCAAAAACCTAACTTCCACAGATGGACTCCAAAAATTATGAAACCAATTTTATAAAATAGTTTATGAAATGCTATATACAATTAAAGGTGAGTTTGGGTGATTTGGAGTTTTTATTTGCAAGATGTGGGTCTGTGAAGTTGAGATTTTGGCTTTTTATTATGTGTATAAAATGTACACTGGGTATTATTTTTACACAAACTCAATTTTGTATTTTTATTTACATTATTATCTACAACTTTTATGAACAGAGTTTCTTTATTTGATGAATAAATAATTATGCATAAAATAGGTGTCAAAAATGCATAAAGGGATGAATAAATAAATGAGGTGTTTATTGTATTATTGGCCCTTATCTCCCCCTACTTTATTCCTTGTCGACCAAGTCCATACTGGCCTTGGTCTCGGGGTTAGGGTCATAAAATATTTGCAATATTTTATTCCTTTTTCTTTTCTTCTCTTTATTCTATAATTTTGGCATTAAAAACATTATTTTATGTACAATAAATACAATAAATAATGAATGCTATTATGTACAAATAAATGCTATTTACATGCATTTGCTGGGGTTTTTAAGGCCAAAATGATAGAATAAAGGTGATGAAATGGAGATTCATCACCCCCCCTATACTTGCCTTTGCTAGTCCCTAGCAAACACTTATGCAATAAGTACAAAAAGAATTAAAGAATAAGAAGAAAAGAAAACGCAAAAATAAAGAATTTAAAGAATAAATTGAATTGGTCATGATTATTAAACTCATCTGTACAAAATCAAAGTTTGGAGCTCAGGTCAGACCTTGGTGTGAGAATGTGTGCGGAACCTAGTCGGGACCCAAATTTAAAATACAACAGCCTTCGATAGTCACAGAACTCGGTTCAAATCACCTTAATAGCCAGGTCAGAACTAGCCTACGTCATACGCAAACCCTTATGACTATGAAGCTGACTTGTACAGTGTAAGTGATAGTGGCTCTCCCCAACTGAAATGACAAAGAGACTGACTTCTCCAGAATGACAACCCAATGATTCCCTAATCCAACAACTCTTTCCTCGAGGAGCGGGGTATTCCCTTCTAAGTTCAAGTGGCATCGAACTCAAGAGGAGGAGGTAGAGAAAAGAATGGACGGTAGCCAGTGTAGCTACCTATCCTGGGATGCAAGACCAGTGTAGTCAAGTCATCCAGCTGCAGGCTCACATGGTATCACTTTGATGCTCAAGCTTGCTTATTTTCTATACAACATATATACATACTCCGGCAGGCATTTATTTTTTTATTTACAAGCCTGTCCACTTTTTTGGAGTTTCATTTTCATTTTTTTTCAAACATACTATTTACAGCAGCATTTACATAAGGACTTTTTCCTCTTGAGCCAGAAGACTATCCCTCTTTTGAAGCATTATTGCAACCAACACTCTCCTGTCGTTAGACCTCATGGCGATTGGACCAGGTTGGGGTGCACTTCCCTCCCTAGACGAGGACGAATGTTTCCACCCGTGTGCGTCTCAGACTGGCAAATCCAACCTCCTCACCACTCCAACTGAGTTGAGCCAAGTGAAAGGTGCAAGTGTCCAAGTTAGGTCACGGTCGGCAAGAGTCATACGTGTGTCTCGAAAAGTTCTAGTTAGTCCACTGAGGTGACTTGAACCCAGTCCTGATTTCTCAAAGAATTAAGTCTGAATAGACCTGAAGTACCTTAAACCTAGTTCCCATAAGGTTCCAGTGCAATTAGGTGCAGTAAGGTCCAACCAAGCTCCAATCTTCGACTTTATTGGACTAGTTCAATTATCAAGCTCAATCAAAGAATATGAATGCAATGCAAATGCTATTTACAAATATGCAAAGAATAATGAAATTTTTCAAAGAATTTGAAAACAAAGAGAAGAATTTTACACAAAGGATTTTTGCAAATAAAAGAATTTTGGTACTCAAAGTATAAAATATGTACAACTATTTACACGGGCATGCCGCTTTATTTTACAAGAATTAAGAATTTTCAATTTAGTTTTTATTTATAGGTATATATGTACACTTATTAAAGAATTGTGTTTATTATTTTTTTTATTTATAATAATATATATTATTTTAGTTTTTTTTTATATGTGACTATTCCTCAAATTTATTTGACACAAATTTTTCAAACAATTTTTGAAAACTATAGTCCAAAATAATTTTTACAAACATTTTTACAAACATGTACACACATTTGAAAATCATTTTGCAAAGGTTTTTCAAAACAGTATATATAGATTTTTCAAAATGTTTTTGCAACCATTTTTCAAACCATTTGCAAATCATTTTTCAAACATTTTATTTCACACAAAGAAAATAAATTTTTACAAACCACATATCTTTACACAGGTTGAAAACATGTAACAAAACATTTTCAAAATAGTTTTCAATAAATGTTCACAATACTTTTCAAACTATTTTTCAAACATTTTGCAAAAAACGTTTTCACCTGATTTATTAATCAGTATATACAAAAAGAATTTGAGGAATAATCCCAACTTTTTATTAAGGGTTTTTAATGAATTTAAAGAATTATTAGCCATATTATTACAAAAGTACGAGTTATGGCTAAAGTATATACATAGTATATACGACCCCCTATACTTAGCTTGAGCTATGTCCTCATAGATCGAAAAGAAAAGAGAAAACATAACTCGTACTGAGTATAGACAAGTCTAAAGAATAAATAAATAAGAGTTGAACGAATGAGAAGTTGACCGTCCCCCCTATACTTAGGATCAAATAATCCTAAGTATAGCAGACTGTACACAAAGCAGGGAGGGTCAAGGGTGGGAATAAACAAATCAAAGTTTTAACAAATTAGGGGTGCACCCCCCTATACTTAGGACAAAGTACGTCCTAAGTATAGAAAACTGACACAAAGGGGTGACACCTTTTATTTAGATACAGAAGATAGAAAAGGAAAAGAAGAAAAGAAGAAAAGATGGATATATACAGATAGATGAAAAGATCGTGGAGAATATACGCATCACTCCCCCTATACTTAGGGTGAGATATCCCTAAGTATAGGCAAGAACAGGAGTGACGAAAATGTGTAAGGAAAGAACAACTCGGTGCGTGCCCCCCTACACTTAGGACAAGGTACGTCCTACGTGTAGGCACAAAGATATGGCGATAGATCAGGGGCACACATAACATGCGGGAGAAAGAATGAAAAAGGCACACATATATACAAGTGGTGAAGAAACTAGTGAAGTACAGGACGGTATCTGGTAAGCGACAACCGTGCTCTCGTCGTCGTCTCCCTGTGAGAACGAGGACGCAGTCAGAAGGTGAAAACACACCCGAATCTGCAATCAAGTGGGTGTCAGCTACCGGAGACAACAGATCGAAAGTTTAGATATCGGGTCCGGTAGCATGAAGCAGTCAATCGGCTCATATGGTCAACATGAGGGAACAAAGCCGATACCGTAAGACCAGGAGGAAGAAAGAGCAGTACAGACTCCTCCGGTCAATCATGTCTCAAGCAGATATGGAAGATAGATAATAGGAGACACCATGGTACCCGATGATGGTGAGGTAGAAAGATCATAAGTACACACCGAATACCGCAAGCCATGGCTCAACCCTGCGAGGGTCCTCAAGGTGAGCAGAATCGGAGAATAATCAGAAGACTCGGCTCCGTGCTCCAACAGAGAGGAGACACAACCAGGGAGTAGACCGAGTACACAAGTCAGAAGACCCGGCTCCGTGCTCCACCAAATGGGAGACACCAGAAATGAAGCCGAGTACCTACAAAATGATGTACTCTCCCGCAGATAACCCTCGGGGAGTAGCACATGCTAGGCAATGAATAATCAGAACAGAAGCTCACCCCTGCGAGGGTCGTCAAGGAGAGCGGGCTCAAAGGAGCCTGATCCATCGGATGGATCACAGAAACGGTCTTGGTAGGCGACAGATCGGCTACCAACAGAAGAGACCGACAAATCAAGAAAGTGTGGCAGCGTCCCGCAGATAACCCTCGGGGAACATACTGTCAACTAGACATGAAAATAGCAGATATCAGAAGCTCCACCTTGCGAGGACCGGCAAGGAGAACAGACTCAAAGGAGTCAAAGATCTGAGCAAACAGATAGATCCCACGATCCGCAGATCGGATAGGCAACTCAAGATGGGACCAAAATCATATATATCAGACGACTCGATTCCGTGTTCCGCAGATCGGAGACACAGTCAGAAGTGGGAACCGAGCGTAAAGAGAGTGTCGCAGTCTCTCACAGATAGTCCTCGGAGAGTACTGCGGTCTAGGCAAGGAATAGTCAGAAAGTGCCTCTACCTTGCAAGGGTCGTCAAGGAGAGACGAGGGCTCAAAGGAGCCGGATCCATCAGACGGATCCACATAGTGGTCTCAGTAGTCGACAAGGTGGCTACCAATAGAAGAGACCAATCAGTTCTGAAATATGTCATAGTCTCCCGCAGATAACCCTCGGGGAGCTATGAACTAGGCATGGAACAATCAGAAAAGTGGAGCTTTGCCTTGCGAGGACCGTCAAGGAGAGCAGACTCAGATGAGTCTAATACATTGGCCTCGTGTACTGACAGGTCAGGCACATAATCACAGGGGTAGGCCAATCAAACATATTATCTGACTCGGTTTCAGGTCCCATCACAATGGCGACCCAAGCAGTGAATGAAACCACAGTCCTAGAAGTTATCGCATTCTCCCGCAGATAGTCCTCGGAGAGTAATGCGAGCTATATCAATGTAGGCTATGGGAATGCTGGCAAGTCATCTCAGGTCCTCAAAAGTAATAAATCACTCCATCATTTGGAGGGCATAAGATCATGCAAGGGAGAAAATAATCATGTCAGTCACCAAACATCCCTTGGATCAATCCAATCTGCTGAGATGGCATGAAAAATAGTCAGGAATCCTCTAAGTGCCAGGATGGACTTGAGAGTCAGGAGATCAAGGATGGGTCTAATAGGAAGATGAGAGATCATGCAGGGCTCACACACCAATATCAGGAAGTCCAAATCAGAATAATCATTCAATCCTCAAAATCAAGATGGGTGGAACCTCAAGAAAGATAGATCAATCAATACTTATGAAGTCTTCATCGAATTATCGCATCATACCACATCCTTAATCCGGTGTGCAAGAACTAAAATTCCTCAATAATGCACCACACCTCTGCTCTATGTATCAACAAAAATCCTCAATCAGCTCATATGCCTATATCAAAGACAAATCCATCATATCAATCTCAGCATCCTCAACATCATGGGCCCGACTTACAAATAATTTGTATAAATAATCCTCGATGCGGGCCTCATCATTATGCACAGCATTCCCGGGTAAATGGAGAGATGATACAGGGTATACGAGGAAGATGGGTAAGAAGGGTACACAATGGGATGGAGAAGCTGATTGAGCGGGCGTGCCAATATCGTAGGTGGTAGAAAGGTGATACAGAGGGTACGAGGAGGGCGGGCGAGAAGATCGGGGCATAGACAAAATTGGGTGTTCCACACAAAGCGGGAACACCGTCAAAATTGGGGTTCAAGGAGAGTGCTCTCCTTGAACCAGAGAATGATGATGATGCGGAGAATACTAAGAAAGTGATGAAGAAGAGGGAAACAAAGGACTTGGCGAAGAATGATTGAGCTCAAGCGCCAATATCACGACTCGATGCAAAATGAAGAGATATATGTATAAGAGGGGTAGAGTGACTCAAAGATAAAAAATGCATGACTCACACGGACGGGACCGACTACTCTAGTAATGAGTGAAAAACACAACGAACTCCAAGTCACAATCAAGACACAAGGCAAACCCCCAATTCACCTACTCCACACAGTGAAGACCGTCAGGTGACGGTCATTTATCTTTTCAATTTTAGAGTTAGGTGAGAATCACAAAAATTGTACAATCACTGAGGAGGCTTGATGGGATTTGGGCTCTACTCCTTAGTGTGTACGTAAGCAATTTAAAACGCATACAATGAGGGGGTCGCACTCCCCAAGACAAGGAAGTTATCATGTTTTATTTTAGGTCCAATAGAGTTAACAGTCCCGATTTTATTTAAGTTATCACTTTTTTTTGGGTATTTTCAATGCACGTGCCTATCGAGGTTCCATTTTCCGTTAAGCATCCTAGGTTGGCAAAAACAGAGGGAGAAGATCGGAAAAGCCATGCAAGTCGGAAATCAATGATGCATGCTAAGTAAGAAGACTTACAGTGCCTCCCAGCTCTCTCCATGCGGGATGCTAAACAGAATTTGAAACCTATGCTATATGCAAATGCAAACCGAAGAAATCGCCCTAGGTTCAGAAATTGCTATTATCGTGAAGCACCACAAGTCGCTCATTCATCTTTAGCCTCAAAAAGTCCGGTCTTGGCTCACCACTCCTCTGTGCTCAACACACTTGAGCTTAGGAGAAAGCGCTTTGCGGGGCTCGCTGTGGCACAAAGGCTAAGAGATAAATGAGCGGCTGTTTAGAGTTTGATCTAAGTCCAAAGCGAACTATAGGTACATGCAAATCAATTAGGGTGTTTGGACCTAACTCTACGAGCAAGCAACTCCTACAGCTAAGGGGTCATTCACACAAAATAATAAAAATAAAATAAAACAAAGAAAAGAAAAAGTGTCAAAGTCATCGAGGCCCCCAAGGGAACAATCCCTCGGGCAATGGACCTCGGGAGTCGAAGTGTACCTGTGAGAGTCCTGTATTATTACAAAATTCTAAGGGTCACTCTCTCACATAAATATACATATTAAAATAAAATGCATAAAATGAGACTGCCATCTAAAAATTCTCCTTCATCTGCTATTGATGCTCTCTCCTGTTGGCTAATGTAGAAGAGCCAACTCCGCCTTGCTTGGGTGCATTGATCCTCCTAGGAGGTCCTCCTTCGCTTGGCGGTCCCTCGCATCAAAGACAAAAAGAAAGAGATGGTCAGAGCAGTCAATCAATAATATCAAATAAAAATAAAAATAAAAATCACACAAATAAATAAATGAAGGACATGAACAAAGAATCAAATAAATGAACAAATAACCACACAAAATCATACAAAATCCGTTGCCTCCCCGGCAACGGCGCCATTTGATGACTGGGGGAAGATCAAGGGTCTAGATATCTCACGAGGCGAGAAATCAAGTCGCTGAATTGACCACTTAAAGATCCCCAGATCAATCAACAATTAACCCACAATAAATATATGCAATGAATATCCAAAAATGTGGAGTTAAAATTTATTATAACTCTACATGCAAATGTGTATAGGTGTAAGTACAGGTAGAGGTCGAACACTGGGAGGCGAAGGGAATGTATGTGATGTATATTTATTCAATCATTTGTTCATGTCTTTTTATTGTTTTTAGTGGGTTTTGGGTTTTGTAATTTTTTTATATTTTCGTTTCTATAATTTTTGTTTTGTTTTTATATTTTATATTTTTTTTAATCTTTTTTTTTATATTTTCTTTTAATATTTTTAATTATATAATATAATTAGATAAATATATATATATAAGACATATATATGTAAAGAGATATATATATATGAAGAGAGAGAGAAGAATAGTATAATATATATAAATATAGATATAAATACTTAATATATATATAGATATTAATTTTTTTATAGCTTTTTAATATTTTTATCATTTTTTTGTTATTTTTCTTGAATATTTCTAATTTTTATGTATTTTTAATTTCAAAAATGTCCACAATATTGGACCAACTTAATAACCGTATATAATTTGGGTTTTAAAAATAGAAAATAAACTCCAAAAATTCCCAAATTAATTTTAATACATTAATAATAATATATAGATAATTATAAAAGAGAAAAACATATTTTTGGGGTTTTTAAGGATTTTTCTATTTTTTTGTTGGATTTTGGGGCTTTCTGATTTTTTTTAATTTTCTTTTTCATATTTTTAGGGTTTTTCATTTTCTGGACTCAATATATATATAAATATATCATATATAATTTTTTTGGAATTTTTCAGAAACATTTTCTAATTTTTTTGTATTTTCTAATTCAAACAGTACAAAAATGGCTTCTTTTTCATTTTTAATAATTAGGAAAAATGCAAAAAATGCAAACTAAAATGCTGGCGTGAACAAGCATGGCATGGAGCATCTACCCTAATTTTTGTGAATTTTTAGAAGCCTTCTAGGTATTTTTAATAAATAGATAAAGACACAAAAATAAAACAGCCTGGCAGGGGTATTTTTGCAAATAAAATAAGTTATAGGGGCATCAGTGCAAATATACCTACTGAAATAAACATTTATTTAAAGTTTCGGCATCAAATTACAATATTCAAAAACCGCCAGGATATACATGCAAAATTTCACGCGCCTCACGTGGGACTGCACGTGAGGCGCGTAAGGACCTAAATGTAATTTCTATAAACTCAGGGTCCTTTCTGCAAAATTTACATTTTATTTATAACGGGCTAAAATATTTACAGAATTAAAAATTAAATACAAAAACTAACGGGGCAGAATATGCAAATTACCCCCAAAAGAGGCGCTGAATCGAACGGCTGGTCTTCGTTCACTTGACACGTGGCGCCTCCACGTGCGCCGATGACGCTTCGCCGATGGAGCGCTAGGATTAGACCACTCGCGTGATCTGACGGTTGATGCAGAGCTCCATCGGACGGCTGGGATCTGAACTGGGGCCTTCGTCTTCATCCAACGGCGGCGAGGACGCGTGGAAGAACAGGGAAGAAGCCTCGCCGTGGCGAGGTTCTTCCGCTCTGATCTCGCTCTCCGACCGGTCTTCTTCGCTCCTGAAGGTCCACAAAGCTTCCTGGAGGGTGTCTCTACCTGCTGGAGGTCTCAGATCGACCAGAGGTTCACTGGAGCGCCCCCGCGAGGTCGGAGAAGGCAAGGGGCTCCAGGTACCTCCGGCGTTCGTGTAACGCGTCTCCCGGTGCTTCTCAACGCACCAAACCTGCACAGGAACTAGGCGCGGCTCGAGGCGATACTCCTCGGCCCAAAAATGAAGCTATTAGCATAGGAAATGGAGGCGGGCGGCGATACTCCGGCGAAGTGGCGGAGGGGAGCATCGATTCGCGGAACCAAGGAGGCTCCGGTTGGTAGGGAGTGGCTGAAAGGCGGAGAAAGCGAAGTGGAACGAAATGAGGGTGGAATGGTGGTCGGAAAACATCGGGGTCACAGTGGAGAAGTCGCCGGAGCGGAGCTCCGGCGAACTTCGAATCGCCTAATTTACGCTAAGTCTAGTCACTAAACACTAAACTAAAGACAGAAATGAAATGCTAAAATGAAAACCTAACTAAAACAAGTAAAAGTACAGCTCTTATACCTGGGGGCCGCCAGGGAGCAGGGTGGTCGCCGGAGCACCACCGCGTCAAAATTTCCTCCTTCTCCGGCCGAGTCAACTGCTGGGAAAGCTCCTCCTGTCACGAGGGCAACGCCAGGAATCGAATCAAGCACAGAAAGGGGGGTGAAATTGGCCAATTTCACCCCCCTTTCTGTGCTTGATTCGATTCCTGGCGTTGCCCTCGTGACAGGAGGAGCTTTCCCAGCAGTTGACTCGGCCGGAGAAGGAGGAAATTTTGACGCGGTGGTGCTCCGGCGACCACCCTGCTCCCTGGCGGCCCCCAGGTATAAGAGCTGTACTTTTACTTGTTTTAGTTAGGTTTTCATTTTAGCATTTCATTTCTGTCTTTAGTTTAGTGTTTAGTGACTAGACTTAGCGTAAATTAGGCGATTCGAAGTTCGCCGGAGCTCCGCTCCGGCGACTTCTCCACTGTGACCCCGATGTTTTCCGACCACCATTCCACCCTCATTTCGTTCCACTTCGCTTTCTCCGCCTTTCAGCCACTCCCTACCAACCGGAGCCTCCTTGGTTCCGCGAATCGATGCTCGCCTCCTCCGCTTCACTGGAGCATCGTCACCCACCGTCATTTTCACGCTCTCAGCTTCAAACCCCGGGTCGAGGAGAACGACCTCGAGCCCCTCTACCTTCCTGTGCAGGTTAGGTGCGAAGAAAGGCACCAGGAGACGTTTTCCATGCGGGCGGAGGTACCTGGAGCGCCGCTTCTTCTTCGAGCTCGTGGCGCCGCTCCGGTGTGCCTTCGGACGATCCGACACCTCCAGCAGCTAGAGACACCTTCCAGGAAGCGAATGGAACCTTCAGGAGCAGCTATGGTCGGCCGGAGAGCGAGATCGAGGAGGAGGAAGCTCGCCCTGGCGAGTCTTCTTCCCTGTTCTTCCACGCGTCCTCTCAGCCGTTGGATGAAGACGAAGGCCCAGATAGAAGGAGAGCCGTCCGATGGAGCGAAGCCGCGACCGTCAGATCACGCGAGTGATCTAATCCTAGCGCTCCATCGGCGAACCGTCATCGGCTCACGTGGAAGCGCCACGTGTTCAAGTCACGCACATCAGCCGTAGGATCCAGCGCCTTTGGGGGTAATTTTCACTTATGCCCCCGCCTTTTTGTGTATTTAATATTTAGTTTTGTAAATAAATTATAATGTTGTAAATAAATTGTAAATTTTGCTAAAGGACCACGGTACTTCCTTAAATTGCATTTTGGTCCTTCCGCGCCTCACGTGCAGTCCCACGTGAGGCGCGTGAAATTTTCACCTTAGCCCTGGCAGTTTTTGTTTATTGTAAAATGGTTCTAAAAGTTTAAATAAATGTTTATTTCTGTTGTATTTTTGCACCTATGCCCTTGTGACTTATTTTATTTGCAAAAATACCCCTGCCAGGCTGTTTTATTTTTGCATCTTTATGTATTTATTATAAATACCTAGGTGGCTTCTAAAAATACAGAAAAATTAGGATAAATGCTTCATGCCTTGTATTTCCACGCCCTTATTTTATTTGCATTTTTTTCGCATTTTTCCTAATTATTAAAAACGAAAAAGAAGCCCTTTTTGTACTGTCTAAATTAAAAAATACAAAAAAATTAGAAAATGTTTTTGAAAATGTCCAAAAAAATTATATATGGTATAATTATATATATTGAGTCCAGAAATTAAAAAACCCTAAAAATATGAAAAAGAAAAATAAAAAAATCTGAAAAACCCAAAACCCACAAA